>JAOQMS010000007.1:5364937-5380630 GCA_027563885.1 Erythroxylum longipes
TCTCTGTTTGTGTGAATATACACAATTTGTGAGGACTCAATATCTCTATTGATGCATTATTGCGCATACTTTTAATTGTATGACATGTTGGTTTGTTTGAAAATTAATGAAAATGTCAAGTTGAACAAAATGGAATAAAGTGGTATGTGTTACAATATGTTCCTTGTATGAGAATTTTGAAAAGATCCCTTTTTGTTTTAAAACTATAATTCCTAGACGTGGGTAAATAAGCATGCCTAGAAGGGTATGCAGCTTCTCCTGTGACACTTTGGTGTCTCCTGTTTCTGACACTTAGGTGTCTCCTATTACTGACACTTTGGTGTCTCCTATTACTGACACTTCGGTGTCCCCTGTTACTGACACTTTGGTGTCTCCTGTTATTGAGACATAAGTCTCTCCTGTTCTATGATACCGATCATGGTATCTCCTGTATTAGTCCCGTTACCCACTTTTGTATAAAGGATTAACAGAATAACTTGTTCTGTATTGTGTTATATGCTCTGTTTTGTTACTAGATTTATGATATTTTGGTTCGGTTTGGTAATGGATGAGTAAATATTGTTTATTATCTGATGTGATTTTGAATATGTGAATGTTTGGATGACTATGTGAAACAGTTGTCAACTTATATCCTATTTAGTTTATTCCCCACTAAGCTATATGCTTAGCACGGTGGTTTAATCCCCGTGTAGGTTCTGATAAGAAGACCTAAGAATGGGACAAAGACAACCGCAGTGGCCACAAAGAACTTGTTTTGGGAATGTTGTATGTAATAATATAGGACATGATGTATTTTGTTAAAAGTTTGTAAATACTGTAATAATTGTAAATCAGGATGGTGTTGTAATTGAGGCATGTATCGAACAAAACCAATGTGCTAGTTAAATTTTGTTTAAAGTCGACTATGCATGAAAAAGAAATAATTGGTTGTTTGAATTATGGTAACGCTTTGTATTGTTTCGATATGTTTAAGTCCCATCTTAGATAACATCCGCATATCCTTCCAGGGGATATTTGGGTGTTACAAAATGACATGCATGCAGGTGGATTAAAACAAAGACAAAATGACAACAACACAACCTAAAACAGAAGGAAGCTAGCATTTAATGCTAGCATTGCTTGCATCTAACGCATACATTAAACGCTAGCGTTGAATGTGAAAGCTAACGTTAAACGCTAGCATTTTAACACAAAAAGGTTTTATTTGTAACATTAGTTTAGGCAGAGGAGGGTTTTGCGTGAACAATGGCATGGCCATCAATCTTAATTCGTCCCATCAATAGCATAGTAGAGTAGCGGCTTACAAGAGAGAGCTGCGAGGGGGCTGGCGGCAACTAACAATAGCGGCTTGCAAGGTAGAAACAGTAGCGAGGAAGAGGAGTAGCGTGAATAGTATAGGTGGATAAATGTTTATTTGTTAAATCAATGAATATGAGTAAAGATAGGAGAAGTTTACGGCAGTGAGTGAAGAACCGAAGGGGGCTTTGGTTTGAGTGGGATGAACCATTTTCTTTGGAGAGTCCTATGGAAGGTTCAGTTTTTAACACCAGTTTAGAGGTGACATTGATGCCAAGGACCCAGGTTAAGTATTTTTTTATTGTTTTGTTGTTTCTTTCTCTCATTAGAAATTGATTATGTTATCTTGTATGGATTGATTAGGAATTTGAATGATGATGATTTTAAAGCTCTATTAAATCATTTTTCATGAAAACCTATTGCTAGAATCAAATGCAATATGTAATTGTTGTATTCCCGATTCATGTATAGCGACTAATGATTCCAAATCATTAGAGATAACATAACATAGGTTAAATAATCCAAGCTTGTGTGATTATTACCTAGATTGGTCTGTTTTTCTGATCATAAGGCGGTTGTCTAGATAAACTCAAAAAGCTTATTCTAGGTTTCCCAATAGCTAGGGTTAATTAATGAGTGCTTCGTGATTAACTAAGATCTAAGAAAAATTGAGATTAACAGAGCTTGTTGTTAATCTACAACTTATAATTGCTAAGAGAGATAAAAGAAAATAAATCAATGAATTATGCTTAATCAAGGTGTAGGTCGAGATTGAACTGAAGAATCGGATCCCTACCAAATTCCCCAATTTTATCATTTTTTGCATGTTTTCTTTAATTTATTTTCATTAGGTTTATTTTATTTTATTTTCTTATTAAATCCAAAATCCCTCCATTACCTAAACATCAATTAATTTCATTTCATAAGCTAAACTAACACTCCCTGTGAGATCGACCTAGACTCACCACTGCTATAGTAGTAGTCTAGTTATTTTATTTTGACTAGCGTTACGACGTGTAGGTCAGTTAATATGTGGGTTTAGTCAATGAAAAAGTTATGGTTCAACTTCATTATTCCTAGAGGTCAAGTTGAATGTATGGTAATTTTTAAAGAAATAGACTACAACAAATTAGTGAATCTAGGTACCTTTATCATATTAATGCTTCTAATTTAACAAATACGATCTCAATATGCATAATAAAAGTAAGTTCTAGAATTATCCTACTATACAAGACATCACACACATGAAAGAATAATAAGAGCTTTAAAATTTTTGAAATTTACTCATAGGCTCAAAAGCTCACCAAAAAAGGGCATATGTGTGTAAATAATATGCAAATTTCATTTAACTTGAAAATTTCAACGATTATAAAAATATGACTTACAAAACTAATTTTACTCTAACCATAATCATTTTGCATACCAATTCATGTCAATATTCAATAATAACATATAGTATTCATGGACATATTCAACCAATTCAAGATATCAGTTAATAAAATTTATAATTAGGATTATAGTAAACTTGAAAAAATAAGTTTAAGAACCCATCCTCACACTTAAAGTTGGACATTGCCCTCAATGTACATAATACAAGTAGATATGCAAGTGAGAGGGTGGCTTGGTACTTTCCTAATTGTGACGATTTTTGAATTTGATCCAACCAATGTTAACTTATCCTTGCAAAAATAAAAGAAAAAGAATAGATAAAAGAAATAAAGGAAATAACAATAACACTAAAGAAGATAATAATAAAAACAATGTTAATTATAATGTTTAGAAGGACAAAATAATTAACGAAAAGAAAATTAAAACATACACAAACGATAAATAAAAAGAAGGATGATACAAATTAAAACATCTTATACATCGCGTCAACTTAGCTGATTTGATGAGGACGGGTGCTCCTAATGATGATCCTGGCTACATGGAGGAGCTGTAGATGGGGGTGCCTTCGTGAGATGGTGGAATCAAACAAGCAACGTCAAGATTGCTTGCTATTGATTCCATTAACTCTCTCATCCAGTCTGATGAAGTTTCAAGCCTGCTTACCTGCTCTGTAAGTTTTGCTTGCTATCTCTCCAACCGAGCTATAGTCTATTGGTCAGGATGGATCTCCTCTAGTGGTCGTCCTTTAATCTATGATGGTAAGGACTAAGGCTGCTGGTATTACTCTTGAATTCCTCCCGATGATGATGGCTTATCGGGCTCCATTAAAAGTCAATACACGTATCTCGTGGGTCCTCGATGTGCACAAACCATCTGAATATGATGCATAATAGTCAAATTGAGTGCTTTTATAGTTTTCAACTTTAGCATCGTTGGCAGCCGATCAAGAATTCCCATTGAACATGCTAACCTTGCCATGATGTGGTATCAGAGCAAGTTTACATTTATGGGTAGATGATATTGTTGGCCCAAGTTTGATTGAGGATTTCAATAATTTGGTTTTTCCTCTAGATTTTCCTAATTAAGGGGATGCCAAAGTGAATCAAGTAGGAGGAGAGATACCAATGCCACCTTAGAAGATGCAGTTCTTTCAAATGATGCAACATGTTATTACTGTGGCTTCACCCTTAGGTGATTCTAAGGTAGACTGTAACTATGAGCGGATCTGTAAAGTGGATGTAGTTTAGTTTTGAGGCACTATATTCTTAAGGATGCTGAGGCATAGTGGGAGTATATAGAGTTAGTGTTAGACTGTTTAGAATGTACCTCAGAAAGAAGGTTACAATACATTGTTTCATTATTCTAGGCCAATGCACTAACTTAGTGGAGATTAATAGAGAGATCTTATGAGTCATAGAAGATGATTTGGTAAAAGTTCCATCGAGATTCCAGAGTTAAATACACTACATGGATATATTAGGATCGAGAGAAGAAAGAGTTTATGAGTTTACTTCAAATAAAGGAGATGTCAGCAGCAAATTATGAGGCTCGTTTTACAATGTTTTAACTAAGTATGCATTAGAGGCTATGGCAAATGAGAACAAATGTTATTGATTTGAGTGGTTTTAATGATAAAGATTCATTTGGGTTTGAGAGCTACTACTTATGATTTCAAGAAGTTATTAAAGATTGCACTCAAAGTAAAGGATGTGATAAAATAAGGCAAAAATAGAGGAGAGCTAGAAGCAACTAGAGATTCATTATGGGGAGGGGAGTCAGTCTATTAAAATGGGAGCTAGTATTTTATGGTTTACTAGTATGGGGGATCTAGGAGAGTCGGTGCTACATCGAGTAGTAGTGGTAGTTCCTACAGGTTTGTTAGAGATCAAGGAACTAATAGGGATTCAAGACAGTATAGTACTACTAATGCACCATCAGTTAGATTAGTTAAAAGGGTTAGTTAGAGGTTTGGAGGACCTTTTGGTAGAAAATTTATAGGGGAACGTAGTTATGCTACTTATGGGAGAGTTCATAGAAGAACACATTAGGGACCCATTGGGATCAGTTAGGCTTATTATATCTATAGAGAGCAGGGATATTTATAAAGGAGCTATCTGATCGTAGGGAGGAGTTCAGGAGTGAGGGCAAAAGAGATAATATGTGGTCAGGATGCTGCCTTTCGTTTGGGTAAAGGTTTGGGTAGAGTTGGTAGTAGAAGTGGTGGTAAGGGAGTTAGACATGGACCAACAGTGGCTACAGGTCCAAATGGGACATTGATTGACCTAAAATTTATTAGTCAATATTTAATATCATAAGTGCATGATGTAGTTATATCTAGTACCAGCAAATACGGGTCGATCCCACGAGGACAATGTGTACTAGTAATTATTGTTGTTCTATTTTCTAACTTAAGTATTGATTGTGGTTGAATTAAGAAAACTCAAGTTAAATAATTAAACTAAACAAGCAGCATGAATTAGATAAAGAATTGGTTACACTAGATTAATTACCGATATCAAATAATTAGTATCTAGGCATCCAATCCCCCTAAATCCTTAACCGATTGATTATTTGTTATGCAATTATGTTGTTAATTAATTGGACTATAGAGATTCCTAAGGTATGCTAGTAGCTAACTTTGAGTCTACTAATAACTAATCCTAAGTTCTCTAACCAAATTACACATGTTAAAACTTATAGGATTGCGTTACCATATTATAAATCCCTTTATTCGGTTTAACCCTAATCCAAAATATTTATGTTGTCCTATCTCTAGGATAGCAATAAACTCTTTCCAATTATCATGGATATATTCAACCAAGGATTTCTCAATCACTAAGTATGAAATCATATTAAATTCTAATAAATCAGATTAATATACAATCATTAAAAAAAATTAGATCTCAACAATCAATCAATTCAATTACATTCACAAAATAATCAAAACATGTTAAAGTATTCAACTAGGATTCATCTACCCTAAATACTAATAGAAAAATTAGGTATACATCGGCGAACAAGAAATCATAACCATATATATAGAAAACATAATAGAAAACATCACAATCATAATTCTAGACCTCCTTGATTGTTCTCTATCGTGTATTCTATTTTACACCGTGTTTTCATTTGAATTCCTTACCTTTAAGTCTATAAAGGCAATTATCACCTGTAAACACACTTGAAGCATATTAAATACCAAATATGCAACAAAAGTGCAAAATATCAAGCGCGAATACATTAAATATGGGTTAAAATTATAGTCAATTAATCATCTATCAAATATCCCTACATTTAAGTTTTTACTTGTCCTCAAGCAAAGTACAATCAAAATTATAAATTTCATAACATCAATCTATCATCAGTTTCAACCTGTCTATTCATACAATACATCATCATATCATATTGAATCAAATTAACATGCAATCAGAATCAAGTTGTCAGAAAATTAACTTCCTAAGTAATATTAATAATAATCACATTAGCAATCACATTGAAATCAAAAGCATACCTCATTACACCCTCACCAGGATTTCACTCAATACACTCAAGTGTTTAGGATGAAAAGTGTCGAGACTCTCAATCAATGCGTAGCAGGATCCTTTCCATAGGCTTGTAATAAAATCACATCTCCACCAGTTATGTACAAACTAGAATCAAAAATCAAAAAGTCTTTATACAAGTTGTATTAGGGCTTAGGAAAGGTATTTCTTTAAGAATAGTCTCTTCATCTCTAGTAGAGTATTCACACTCCCATCAGGTAAATTAAACAACCAATCCTTTGCTGCATCTTTTAGTGAGAATGGGAAGGCCCTCAACATGATTTGCTCGTCTGTTACCCTAGGAGGCTTCAGGCTTAGCCCTCAACATGATTTGCTCGTCTGTTACCCTAGGAGGCTTCATGCTTAGGTAAACCACATTGAGCTCCTTAAGATGCTTATGTGCATCCTCACCTGCAAGACCATGAAAATTGGGTAACAAAGGCATTAATCTAGACTTTAACTCAAAAGTAACATGCTCAACAAAATTTGGAAATGTAATGCATAAAGGTCTTTGGGTTATATCCCAACTCCCTCAACGTTCTTAAATTTGACATAATATCTTCAGATTCAAGTTTTGATTCTACTTTCGATTCTGTGCTTGCTTCTCTTTGTTATCTCCGTAATGTCCTTTCGATCTTCAGATCAAGATGCTCAAGTTCTCTAAGAGGAGATCTGGTCACTACCATACACCAACACTATCAAACATTTAACAATTAACATAATAAAAAGAAACAAATATAAACAAATATATACACAAAACACCGACTAAAATAAAAAAAAATTAAATCACCACATTCCCCTAAATGGTGTCAAAATTTGACAGCACATGTTGAGTGCACTACAAAATTTACCTAACTCTGCATACTAAAATTTGTAATTATGGCGAGTCAGGATCGTATCCACAAGGAATGTTCGGTTAATTTCTGTAAAGAAAATAATTGATGCAAAAGAAATAAATAGGGGGTTTTGGGTAAATTCAATTGAGATAAAAATAAAATAAAATTAAACTAACGCAAGTAATTTATCAAAAACAGTTAAAAATGACGAGTGATAAATATGTGTAAAACCCAGTTCTTTAGTTTAATTTCGGCCTATGCACATTTTAACATATATCATTACATTATCATCCTCACACCTCTTTTCGAACTATTGGTCGTGAATTAACAACAAGTTCTGTTAATCGCCAATTTTTCCTTAGGTCATAGTTAATTAAAACAAGATCTTTAATTAACCCTAACTATCGGGAAACCTAGAACAAGCTCTCTAAGTTTATCCAGACAGCCGCATTATAAGTGAGAAAAATGGATCAATCTAAGCAATAATCACACAAGCTCGGATTATTTAACTTATGCTATGTTATCCCTAACGATTCGACATTGTTAGTTGCCACATATGACCTTTAACACTACTATTACGTATCACATTCAAGTTCTAACAATGGGTTTCCATGAAAAATGATTCAATAGAGTATCAAAAGCATTTTTACACAATACCATTCAATAGTCCTAAGATAACATAAACAATCCAAAAAGAGGAAAAGAAAACGATACACAATGATACTATGCTTAATGTGATCCTCGGCATCAATTGCACCTCCGAATCGGCATCGGGAAGTTAGCCTTTCATCTTCTCCTTCAAACTCCAAGAATTAGCCATTGTAGCCTCTTTTAGTGTTGAAAGTTTAGAGAAAATGAAAAAAGATGAGGGGTTTTTGCTTTTGTCCCCAGAGAGTTGTTTCGTCTATCAAAACATTACCCTTTATAGTTAAAAACTAGAGTTAAATGGGACAACTATCCCTTCTCATGCCTGTGAGTGACTTCTCACAGGTATAAAAGGCACCTCACGGGTGTGACATGTTTTTTCACACCCACAAGTAGCTTCTAATGGCTGTGAGAGGCTTCTCATGACTGTGAGAAGCATGGCATGGGCGTGAGAATGCTCACTATAGTGTGGTTGTGAGATGATTCCTTACTTTATTCTTCACTTTCACACTCTATCTTGTCCCTTCTTCTTTTAATCCTCTTCTTCTTCTTGCTCTATGAATCAATAGAGTATAGACATTGGGAAGATGACTTCAATGAATATGCTTTCAGATCACTTTAGATCCTTCACTTCCGAAATGTACCTAAGATCAAATATGAGCTAAAGTGAGTATCCTAAGCATTTCTAAGGCATTGATCACTAAGTGTAGTATTAAGCACATATCAATATTACTTTGTTTTTATGATTTATGATGCCACTAAAAAATATAATTGCATTTTATAGCATAAAAATGGAGGCCTTTAATAAGTAAGAAAGTCCTAATAAAATATTAGTGAATTGTGACCTTATTGTAAGTCTTTTTGAAGCTGAAAAATTAAAATATGTAATACTAACAAAGTTTGACCAATTTAAGCTAAGAATGCATGGTTAAGCTCAAATGTGCTAAATACTATTTCCTTAGGGTATTAAAGAATATTCAACAAATAATATGGAAATTTATCTATGATAGATTTTTCATTTTTTTATTTTTCAAAGAATTAAAAGTTCTTTTTGTAAAATTTAAAATTATATTAATAAAAGCCACAATAGGAAAGTATAAGACCATAACCAGTGTCTAGATTACAACACAAACTAGATTACAACACAAGGAACCTAACCATCACTTTTTAAGAGTCAAACATAGAGACTTAATATATTGATGAATAACCAAATTAAACATTAGACAAGAAAACCATATTTAGAGAGCAATACAGTGGTTTGCTTATTTCATTCCTCTTAAGAGGTGTAACCTTCAGTAAATATAGCATAAAGGTCTATTAGCCTCCTTGATTTAGGTTTTTCTCAGATTTAATTAGTGCTTTATCATAACTAGAATTAGTATCAAATAGTGACCTGGTGATATAGGTAATTCATGCTTTTTGGAAGTTAAATGCTTCCTCTTGAGGGACGAGAACACTTTAACAAGAAGCCATTTCATGGTTGAGAGTTATTTAAATTCCTAGCAGTAACAAGCTATATTAGAAGTTGAGGAACTCTTTGTAGGATGGAATTTACATCTCTAGCCTCCCCTCTAAATATTTTTTGATTCCTTAAACTAAATAGAGTATATAATATAGCTATACGAGAGTTTCAATAGGTTTAGTTCTCCTTAATATTGTGTTTGAATTTAGCTACACATAGTATGATTTCCTTCCAATTCCTTCTCGGGTATCTCTTATGATATAGAGCTTGAATGTAATACCATACATAAGCTTAAAATTGAAAAATGAAGAATAAGATTCTGGCTCTTTACTACATAGGAGCAATATAAGAGGAGAAAAGAGAGTAACCTTGATTATGTCCCTTGTTGGAAGGTTCTCTTTAATAGCTAGCCTAAGGATAAAGGCAATTTTGTGTTGATTATTGGAAAACTAGACTTACTCCTTCCATTGTATTTGTTCCCTAAGTTTTGCAAATATGCTTCAACAAGAGTGGAGCACATAATCAATAATGGAAAGAAAATTAGTTTTTGGTTTGACAACTAGACAGATTTAGGGTGACTTTACCTAGACCCCACTTACAATTTGATTCAACGCTACCTACTAAATAGTACAAAAATTTTCCTCAATCATTGATAATAGTTAGTGATGTCCTTCAATAAGGTTAAGTAGTATACTACCTAGATTCACCAACTATATAATAATAACACAAATATAATATTGTAAAAGACCAAAGTATCGTGGAAAAAGCTTGTCTCTCCTTTATTGGTGTGTATGTAGTTATATACAAGACTATACAACAAATTAGGTATGTAATTGTAGAAATACAATAAATGAAAATATACATTTTATAAACCTAATATCAAGGCTACTATTATCAAGGATAATATCATGACTACTAATATGAAGGATAATATTAAAGCAATATTATTGTTGACTTCCCCCCTCAAATTGATGCTAGGTGTCAACAAGCATCAATTTGGAAACTAGATACTAGTTTCATGTAAAATTCATAAATTTAGTAAGCAAATCAGAAACTTGATCTTCATAAAGAACATGATAAAGTTAGTGAATTTGATCTTACACAAGCCCACAAATATCATAGTAATCCACCTCAATATGTTTCGTGCGTTCATGATGGACAAGATTAGTTACTTTATGAATAGCACTAATATTATCAGCATAAAGAGATGTAGTTTTATCAAATCAGATGCCAGAATCCAATAAAAGTCAAAGAAATAGGGGATGAGATGAAAAAGATACACCAGCCACTAGTGGAAGGCCTTGTATCAAGGTACCCAACATAATCAACATTAAAAAATACAACAAGCTCCATAGAGGATATTGAAGAGAAAAATATACCTCTTCCCGAAGTATCTTTCAAATATTTAATGATGCGACGTAGAGCATAAAGATGCAAATTAAAAGGAATGGAAACAAATTGACTAACTATTTAAATAGCATAATAAATGTCATGTCTAGTTATTTAAGATATATAAGACTACCAACAAGATGCCTATAGAGGGTCAGATTAAATAATGATTTTCCTGCATCTTTTGTTAATTTAAGATTAATCTCCATTGGTGTATATTAAGATTGGTTTTTTAGAAGATTGGCCAATTGGATCAAATCAGCAATATACTGTTGTTTTGTAAGATATATGCCATTTTCTGTTTCAGAAACCTCCACCCCAATAAATAAGACAAATGGCAAAGATCTTTCATAGAAGGAGGATTAGAGAATTTTCTTTAAGTTGCCAATTCCCAGTTGATCATCTCTTGAGATAACCATATTAGAAAAATACATTAGTAAAACAATGATGCCATTAGAGGAATTTGAATTAAACAATGAATGATCATTGGAACTTTGTTGAAACCCAATTGATTTAATAGTAGATGAGAGTTTATCAAACTATGCACGAGGAGCTTGTTTGAGTTCACAAAGTGACTTGTTGAGTTTGCATACCAAGTTGGGATTAGAGAGAGGATATCCTTGTGGTCGTTTCATGTATATAGTCTCTTTCAAGTATCCATGCAAAAAGGCATTTTTGACATCCATCTGATATAAAGGCCATCTTTTAGTGAATGCCACAACTATCAACATTCAAAATGTTGTCATCTTAGCTACTGGAGAAAACTTCTCCTCATAATCAATACCATATTCCTATGTAAATCCTTGAGCAACTAATCTGGCCTTAAACCTATCAACAAAACCATCAAGTTTGAGTTTTGTAATATACATTGATTTACTACCAACCAATGATACATCAAATGGAGCAGGAACTAATTCCCAAGTTTGGTTTGCCTTAAGAGCCAAAATTTCCTCTTCCATGGGACTCTTCCAACATGCAATTTGTGTTGCTTCTTTATAACTAGAAGGTATGGAAATGGAATTAAGAGTGTTAAGGTAATTAGTTGAAGGACCATAACATTCAAGAGAATAACCATATCTATCTAGAGGTTTTCCTAAGTTGGAATGGGTTGAACGACGTGGCTCAGATGGAGGGGAAAGGGGCATTAATATTAATTGTGGACTTATTGGACCTTCAGGAGCAAGATTAGGTTGAAGCATCGATGATGCAGATACACTTAAACCTAGAAAGTCAATTTCTGAATTGTTTTCTACATGATAAGTATCAAAAAATGAAGACAAGAATGGCAAAGTTTAATTTGTAAAATGTGTAGGTGTTTCAAAATAAGATGAACAATAATATAAATTTTTAAAAATATTCACATGATGTGAGATGCACATTCTTCTTGCTTGGAAATCATAGTAAAGATAGCCTTTATGCTTGTCACAATAACTAAGAAACACACATTTGGCAACTTTAGGAGATAATTTGGTTCATTCATATAAAGGCTTTAAGACAAAATAAATTTAGCCAAAAACTCTAAGTTAAGAACATATGAGGGATTTCTTATATAAGCAAAACCAAGGTGTTTTGTTTTGAAGCATAGATCTGGGTTGTCGACTGATAAGAAAAATAGTTGTATAAATGGCTTGTACCTAAACTATGAGGGATATGAGACTCAAAGAGGAGGGTACGAGAAATTTCATATACATGTCGATGTTTTCTTTCGATGACGCCATTTTGTTTTAGGCTTTGGGGTTATGATAGTTGATATAAAATCCCTTTAGTATGAAAGAATGTTATAAGCCGTAAGCAATGAAATTCTCCTCTAAGGTCATATCAAAAGATTTTAATGGCTTTGATAAATTGTGTCTTAATCATGTTAACAAAGGCTTTTGCTATATTGGTAAGTTCAGATTTAGCATGCAAGAAAAATACCTAAGCAAAACATGTATAATGATCAATGAACAAGACAAAGAACCTATATCCCAACATCGATAAGGATGGTGATGGCCCCAATAAATCAATATAAGTATGATCAAGAGGTGCATTAACATGAGTTGAGCTAGGAAGAAAATGTAACTTAGTAGTCTTACCAAAAGAACAACTTTAGTGTCAAAAAGTAACAATTAACATTTAGTCGAATAGGAGGAATAACATATTGAAACATGTTTTTGAGTCTATTAACATAAGGGTGTCCAGGATGTCGATGCCAAAGATTCCACTTTTATTATCCAACAAAATGTCGTTTGAAGAAGAAATAACACAACAAAAAGGAGAGTAAAATCTATTACTCTTAGAAACTTGATTATCTAGGTCCAAGTGAAACAATCTTCCTTGTTTACACCCCTTCTTAATCACCCTCCCACTATAAAGGTCCTGTATAGACTAACTAGAAGGAGGAAAATTAACAGAACAAATGTTATCAACCAATTGGCCTACAGAGATTAAATCGGTAGTTAAATTAGGGGTATAAAGGGAATTAGAAAGAGGAAGAGATTTATTCAAAGAAAGTGTTCCCATCCCTTTTATTAGTATTTTTACACCACTAGCAGTGGTAAAGCAACAGTAAGAAATATGAAGAATAAAAAGAAGAGGATTATGTCGGTGAAGGAAGTTAATAAAACATGACTTTGGACATATGTGATACTTGACATTGCTTTTATCCACTTTTGGGCCATTAATACAATATTTTATTTTCCAAAAAATAGAGTAAAGAATTTGACTAATCCGTGCTTCAGTCATATTATTTTGTCCTCAATGGATTGATCATGTGAATAGCTTGGCATTAAGTTGATAATTATAGTGAACCCTCTTAGGCTATGTTTGGTTGGGTAGTTATTAATTGAATGGAATGAATGTAATATTATTCCATCATTTAGGAGGAGGTTTTATAATGGAATGGAATGGAATAGGATGGAAGGGGAGGATTTCACATTACATCACATTCCATCCTAAACAGTAAAAATGAGTTACCTTCGATTTGGGGGGGGGGGGTTCAAATGGAATGTAAAATGATAAACAAAATTTCATTATATTACATTATGAATCCTTCTTCTAAACAACATTCATTCTATTACATTATGAACCCTTCCATCCCTCCCAAACAACAATTTTCTAATATTACATCCATTTACATTCCATTACATTATAAACCATTTCATTCCATTAAAAACCTTATGTCCAACCAAACATAGCCTTAACTTAAGCGTTGGCCAATGATAGATGTTTCCCAAAATCACATATTTTATTTTTTCATTTCTAAGCATGATTGACATTGAAGTGTTGGCATAATGAGGTTCTAACACCATCACCAATTTTTACCCTTATTTGAGGTTTGAGTTAATCTCTAACCTTGAGTATATACTTAAATGACTAATAATTTATAGATAGGGATGTCAATTTTTGCTCAACTCAACCTATTCTCACCTAAAGTCAATAAGTTTGGCCTAAGTTCACTAGGCTCGGGCTAACTAGCTGGGCCTAGCCCAAAGCTTTAATATATTAAGTAAATGATGATGTTTTAAGTAAAATAATGTCATTTTTAAATTTTAAATGAAAAGAAATTAATTAAACTTACCCAAGCCCAATCAGGCTTTAGGTTGCCTAATCCCAATCATACTTAAGCTTAGGCTGCGAGTCTTGGGCCAAATCAAGCTTTGAGCCTAGTTTGGGTTTAAACGTAAATTTTTGAGCCCAAGCCTAACTTGACATAATGCTATTTGGTTTGTCATAGATGCATGCATCACATGCATGAGAATATAACGGAAGTGTCGAAATCTAGATTCTGACAGCATGACAACCTGAAAAACACATAATCATATATGCATACATGGATGTGTAAAAGAACATGAAATATAAAACATTTTTACCTTTTGTTTCTCCTCCTTTCTTGTTTCTTCTCCTTGTTTGGGTTATTGCAAACACCAAACCCTTCCTTAATCACCTAAGAACACACAAAGATCAAGAAGAAACAATGTATAAGGGTGATTTGAGCACCAAACTAGACGAGTTCTAGTAGATGCTCAAAATGAAAAGATAGATCAAGAATCTTATTGCATATACGTTGATTTATGCAACAATTGCATAAATTGCAAGAACAAGGCTCTTAATACCTCTCTCTCACTCTAGAACTCTTTTAGAGCCCTTATGCTCTCACTTGAGTGTGTAAGAAGTGGTAAGACATTGTGTACATAAGTGAACTCATTCGTGCCCTATGTCACGATCGTGGCCTACTTAAAAAAAAGGTTCGCCTTCATCCATGATCGTGGCCTACTTAAAATTAGTCATACATACTATGTTTTTCATCCGATCTTTTATGCGTATGACCCTTGGATTCCCAGTTGTTTTAGGAACTTAAATTAACTCTCAATTCAAGCAAATCATAACGGGTTTCATGATGCCAATTTGCCAGAATATAAGTGGATTAACACACAAACTCTTCAATAGTAAATTCTCTGACTTATGAACCTTTCCATAGATAATTACCGTGCAATTCGTCCTTTTACCATACTATACTTAATATGGTTTGGAGTATGGGCTATTTGTCAACTCCCACTAGACTGAATACGTCACATTTAGTCCAAGTGATGCTAGTTCTTATCCTGGGATCTCATTACTCTATGTGTCATTAAAGAATCTCTTCATGACACATAACTGCTTTGGCCAGAGACTCCTGAGTAATGACCCCGAAAAGAGGTCATGGGTATCCTTTCCTTCTATCAAGAGTGGTGAATCCTTTATTGGATACCCAATTACATTCTAATACTAATAGCTATACCCAATCACCACCCTAAGAGTGACCTCATCTTAAGGTAACAAGGAATGATATCAAAGCATAGGATTAGTGTCCAAGATATCCTTTAGTACCTCAATTCTAAGGATATTTGCACCATTGCTATGATGAGATTAATCATTGACATTTGATAGATCATCCATATGATAATATCATAAAGGGGGCATCTAGTGTGCTTATTATCCTTAGTAAACATCCACACGTTAACTCTAAACATCTCATGCTTACAGTTTGTGAGATCCACTGCTTAATCAAATCAATGAGTATAACATGTGCTAGTCTATCTGGATTAATAATGTCCTATCTTATTAATCCTATGGCTAGGGATTATTTAGATACTAACATAATTGCACATGATAG
>JAOQMS010000007.1:5380730-5404009 GCA_027563885.1 Erythroxylum longipes
ACAGTTTGTAATAATTTTGGGAAATTGTAAATGAATGATAATGTTTGTATCTTGTAATTTGAAATGGGCCCAAATGGCTAATAAAAGTTTTTGTTGACTACATTGTTTTGTATCAAATAGTTATAAAATAAAATGGAACGTTTTGGTTATCAACTTTCTATATCTTTATGATATGTGGTTTAAATATATATATATATATATATATATATATACCGACTATTTGAGTGTTTAGTGATGTGGCACACCACCCTCGCGGGGCACGGACCCGGATATCACCGTCGATATCGAGTTCGGGTCCAGCGGGAGTGGGGTGTTACAGACAATTATGGATTTCTCTAGGTTATTGCCTTCTTTTGTGTCAAAGTTTCGCCCTCCTTTTCTGAACATAAGCTTCATCTTCACTATCTGTGTCATCATAGTTAGTAGACATATTTCACAATCTGGTTCACACATGGATGCTTATTCAAATTTAACAAATGTAATCTTAATATGTATAATAAAAGTATGTTCTATAATCATTTTACTATGTTAACACACAGGAAAGAATTAAAAGAACTTAAAATTTTTGAAATTTTTGGTCTCAGGCTCAAATGCTCATGAAAATGATGGATTTATGTGTGTACATAGTTTGTAGTTTTCATTCAACTTGATTATATCAATGAATACTTAAAATATAACTCAGAAAAGTAATTTTATTCAAACTATCATCCTTTTACATACCAATTCAACCAATATTCAACAATGAAATACAAATTGATGGATAAATTTCAATTAAGGAAAGAATAAGTCCCAAGTATTCAATCTTGATCAACCCATAATTTTATTGACAACTTACTATTTTTATTTATTTGTTTTTTTCATTATTTTTTTTAATTTCTGCTATTTATTTTTATCAAATTCACATTCTGAATACCTTAGCCAAAGTTAGGTTTGAATCGTTATCTATTGCATAATCCTTCTAGGAACAATAACCTCTTATACTATAAGATATGATCCGTATACTTGTGGATATTGAGAGCTTTATTATTATATATAAAACTTGCTTAACAAGTTTTTGACATCATTGTTGGGGATTTTAGCATTAAGATGATTTGAATTCCTTTAATTTAAGGAATTGTTACCCTTTCTTATGTAACTGAGGTACCCAATCCCAAGAAATAAGAAAAAAAAAGAGGAAAGTTTGGATGCAAAGTAGAAGACACATCAATCCAGACATCACAAGGCAAGAATGACAAATCTGAAGAGTTAAACTCTAAGAAGAGACAGAAAGAACGATAGTGGAGGAAATATAACATAGAAAACAAAGGAACCTTATAGACTTTATGAGGCTAGGGTTCAATGCCTATCATCAAAGAATTACATGACCACTAGTGCAAGAAGCATACAATCTTTTAGAAATGATCGCGAACCATAGCTGTCTTTGGATGTCAAAACGAAGTAGACAGAGATCAACCTTTTTGGATCTAAAAGAAATGATTGTTATGGATTTAGTGAAAACATTGCAGGCTAAGATTGCCAATCTCACACAGAAATTAAACAGCCTGATGACCACCTGGTTCTCTTCATTCAAAGCAATTCAACACAGATGTGACCTATATAAACAAGAGAGCCATATTACAACTAATTTCTTCACAGTGGAAAATAACAACATGTAGCAATTCAACTTTATGAGTGCACAATATAGTCAAGGAAGTAACTATTCTTTTTCAAACATGTACAACACCAGGTGACAAAACCACCCAAATTTCATTTGGTCTAATAATGCATGGACTCAAATGGAAAATCAAGGCCCCACTGGGATTTCAACAAGATGAGTCTAGTGCAAATGATTCAAAATTAAACAAGCTTATAGACAAGCTCACAATTATGTAAGAAGGCCTAGAAGAGGCTAGAAGGGCAGTTCAAGCAAGTATAGAAGACCCATGCCTCTTCCATTCACAACTTGAAGGTTCAAGTGGGTCAACTTGCCAATGCTTTATTTACTAGAAATTTGGGGAGTCTTTCGAGCAATATGGAAGTAAATCCATTTAATGATATCATACTTAAGAGTAGGGCAGAGCCAGAAGAACCAACAGATAAGCAGAAAATGGATGAAACTAAGAATAAGAACCTTACCTACGTTCCTCCTCCTCCATACCTACCAAAAATATCATTCCCACAAAGACTTCAGGAGAATAGATTAGATATATAATTTGCAACATTTATAGAAAGGCTAAAGAAATTGCAAATTACCTTGCCTTTTGTGGAAGCTTTGAAGAACATACCCATGTATGTAAATTTTCTCAAAGACATCTTACTAAGTAAGCAAACTTGGGATAACAATCAAATGATTTTTATGATGGAAAGCTATGCTCTATAATTCCACATGCCCTCAAAGTTGACAGATCTAGGGAGTTTTAATTACCTTATGTAGTTGGTAATTCAGAGCTTTCTAAATGCTTATGTGACTTAGGTGTAAGTATTAATCCTATGACTTTTCCAAATTTTAGAAAATTAGGGCTAGGAGATGTGAAGCCAACTTCCATGCTTATTTAGTTAGCAGATCAATCGATAAAGAAAGTGTTTGAAGAGTATCTAAACTATCGAATAATTTTTGGTAGATGCTTTTTAAGCACTAGAAGAGATTTGGTAGATGTCCATAAAGGTAAACTTATCGTTCGGATTGGTGATGAACAACTGAAATTCAATATGAGTATGGTATTAAAGAATAAGAAGGGTTACTCATTCATGAGAATTGATGTAGTCAAATCTTTAAACAAAGAGGAAGATCAATAAATAATAGAGGACATAAATCTTGAAGAATATAAGGAAGTCTATATTCAATAAGTTGCAGAAGAAGAGGGAACAGAGGTGATTGTGGAAGAAGAGTAACTCACCCTTTTACAGGACAAACTTTTGGATTTGATCGACAATTCAGGAAGTTTCATTATTCCCTATGTTATTGATATTTTGTTACTAAAAAGGACATTATTAAACTTACTTGGCATTTTTAATTTTATCAATTATGGTCTTCTTATTGTATTACAACATGTAGCTTATTTACAAGCTACTAAACTAAAATTAGGTAAAAAGGGTGGTGACAAACCACTTATTATTGGCCCAGGTTGAAGGTAAAAGGCAAACTATGTCAAGCTATTGAAGTTAACTAAACACTAACTGAGAGGTAGCCCAAGAAATAGGGTAGGATTTACTTTTTATTTTATTTTCATATTATTTTATTAGTGTTTGTTATTTTTATTTATTTTATGTTTATTTTGTAAGGATTGAATTACTAAAATTTTATGGCATAAAGTGTCTCAAAATTCCATCACCCACACCATCACAACTGAAGCACTATAAGTATCCTTGTTCTAACTTTCTTTTTATTGTTATTTATCTTTATTTGTATTGTTTTTTTCTTACATTGAGCATAATGGGTTGTTTAAGTGTGGAGATATATATGCAATCGTGTGAAATTTGCATTCATAATTAACAAATTAATAATCATCCAAAGAGAGATATCATTTGAGAAATTAATTATCCAATAAATGGCTTCAAGTCTAATTGAAAACTTTAGGGATAGATTTGTAAATTGAGAGATTGCAGATCTAGAAATTTCGAATTTAATTAGGGTTAATTAGTTAGATCTTGAGAGAGAATAATCAATACATTAGGAAATTTAAGGTCTAACACGTAATTGAATCAACAATAGTAAAGAAACAAAATAAGGAAAGAATAAGTCTTAAGCATTCAATCTTAATTAACCCAAAATTTTATTAGCAGCTTAGTAATTCTCGCTATTTATTTTGTTTTAATTTATACGATTTATTTTATTAAATTCACATTTTTAATACCTATCCAAATTTAGGTTTCAATCGTTATTTATTACATAATCCTCGTGGGTGTTATAACCTCTTATACTACAAGATATGATCCATATACTTGTAAGTATTGAGATTTTTATTATTAGATATAAAACTTGCTCAATAGATAGATCTATATCCTATAAAAAATGTCCTTGATAATGGCTAATGCTCATAGGTTGTCAATTAGATTTAATATAATGATTTGGAGGTCTATCTTTGCCCTCTTTGTAGTAATAACACTGGTTGAAGTATTAAAATAAGTCCAGATGTGCCAGAGGAACTAGACTAGTCTTCACTGGGCCTGATGTAGGTGGATTTAATAGATCCATATCTTAGTGTCCTAATAATAGGAGTAGTTGTGTGTAAAGAATGCCTATGATGAGCCTAGAATACCTTTTAATAGTTAATGATCAATTTTGTATTTCAGTTGGTGGTAACTATTTTGGAATTTGGATGATGGTAGTCTAATCATAAGCTCTATCCACTACCATACATAAAGCATAAGAAGTTAAATTATGGAAGTTAAGATCCACAATATGATTTTATAGGCTATAGATCATTTGGTAATGCAAAGTAGCAATGATTGTTGTAGGATCTTGCTCTACTCCAATAATTTAGATATGGACTTGGAATCTTTTTAATAAGGTGGAATCGTCTAAACTGATATTGAAATCAAGGGCTATAGTGAGAATGACACTTCCATTGTTGAGAGTTGTTAACAAAGTACTAATCAATGCATTTTGATAAGTTGTGTAGGCAATATCAAGAAGAGATATCTTAGTATTGGCTGGAATTCCATTTCTTCCATGGAGAGTAAGAAACAAGTCTAGTAGCTTCGATACAGAGATGAATATTATTCTAGTTCTTCCAAAAAGAGATGAGTTATTTTAGAATCTCTGCTTTGACATATTATTCAATTATTGTTGTCTTTAAGCCTTACTGTTCTAAATGAGAACTTTGGATGATCTATTTTACTTTCAGATGATTTGTAGTAAGGATGGTCTAAATTCTTTAGGTCCAAGAATGATTGCGACAATATATACTGTATGGACTTAATAGGGGTAAAGATGTATCATAGATATGACTTTCCTCTTAAAGATGATTGATTTTTACCAAATTTTCTATTTTATTGTAAAGAGTACGTTTAATGTTAGAAGGAAGATTTGCTATTGAAAGAGTTAAAGAAAGATGAACAAGGTCACTAGGTAAAGAGTTACTCATAGCATATGGAAAGATATCCTTACTCTCTTTCATCAAGAATAAAGTAGTCACAGTTAATAAGACTCGTGGCTCTAATTCCATCTATGTAACCCTTCGTCAGAGGGCACACAAGGATAACAGAAACCTAAGATATGTGGTATTATTAGACCATATGAATTAGGAAAGGCCCTTCTCACTATAACTCCTAGGCTCGTGTGGAATATTTCATCAATAATCCTCAAGGGAGCTATATCATGGGTTTCCATCCTATATACAGGTCTTTATTTAACAAATTTTCAGAAGAGATCAAAGACGAACAAAGATTGTTTTATACATTTTAGATATGCTAGTCGAAAAATAAGCCCTTCTTCTTTATTTTGGGCGTCAATTCTTAAGGTTTGCCTTTTAAAAATTTAAACTAACCAATCTTTCCCTATATAACTTCGACCTCAAACAGGATCTATAGTCCAAGACTTTTTGATACACAGGATCTTTATGAAGAGGAAAGTGTAGAGCATTCTTGTCTTTCTATATGATTGTGGCTTACATTATTCGAGAATCAAGCTTTCAGAAGAGAGATAACATACTATTTTTATTGAATTCTCGATAATCTACAACAAAAAATTAAACTTTGCTTTTATAAAATAAGCAATAAAAATAGGACAAAAACTTTTGCAAAAGATTCCCATATAGTACAATAATTCAAACTAGAATACAAAAGTGAATAATAAAAGTAAGAATTATTGGAAACACTAGGTCCCAATAATATTCTTAAAAAGTAAGAGGGAATTTAGTAATAGGGAGGTGCAGAAAAAATTTGAGGTCTACCATTGTCCTCATCAGAATCAGACATGTCATCATCCCTTTTTTCCATTTCTATAATAAATAGGTTATTTTTGTGTTGGTCTAAACTGGAGGCTAAAGATCTTAGGCATCTTGAATATAATTACGAAGTTTAGGCTCCATGATAAGATTTAGAGTTGTAGAGCTTTCTCTAAGTTCAACATTATTTTTAGAGTCAAAATTAGGTAGGCATGGTAATTCACCTACTATAATGTCAAATTCCATATAAACAAATTGGTCAACAGAAGAGCAATACCTAATAATTTGTTAAATAGGCTCAGGAAGGGCAAAGTCACCTAGGTATAGATCTAAATAGGTATAGGTAATCGGCTTGGTTGATTTAAGATGATGGTTTACGTGATCTAGAAAATGATACAAATCAAGCATCTAGTCTTTTTTCCATTTAGGTTGGTCAATAGAGGTTTGCCAAATTAGGAAATGATTATGATGCAAATATAGCTATGCTCAGTCAGGCCATAAGTGTTGGCTCCCGAATTTTTTGTTGTTGAGTTAAGCATGATTTAAATGAATTATGAGGTCATAATTTAATTGTTTTTACAGTGTTAGTAGGATTTTGTTTCACTGGTTAGTTAAATTAAAGCAGTAGGAATGTATTGAGGGCAATTGTGGCATGTCACTTAAGTATAAAGGCCATGAAGCATTAAAGGAAGGGTAAAGTGGACATTTAGAACTCATTAAGGGTAAAATTGGAAGAGGAAAATGTTGTCTTGGTTATTAAAAGAAGAAAAACGTGAATGAAGGGAGAGAAGAAGACAAAAACGTGAAAAAGAAAGGGAAGTGAGAGAAAGTTCATCCATGAGAGAAAAGAAAGAAGACAAATATTAGGTTTCATCTTTTCTTAGTTTTTAAGAGTGATTTTGAGGGTATTCAAGAAGAGAAAAAGAAAGAGGAAGAGAAGAGCTTCCATTTGAGCCAAACATCTCTTTGTTTGGTGAAAATTCAAGGTAAGCCCATTTTTAATCCTTTGGATTTTTGGAAGGGTTTTGGTTCATGAGGCTTAGGAAATATATGGGTTTAAGTATTCTAGAATCAATTTTTTATGAATATGCTTTTTAGGTTCTCAATTTGTATTCCTATTGAATTGGATTTTTTCCAATGTTAAAGGGAATCAAGAGAGGCAAGAGGAGGGGCATTTTTAAGCAAGGAATTCAGGTGGGTTACATGTTTATAGTTGAGTTCATGATCCATGAGTATTTTTCCAAATCAATAGAGTTAATTGAATAATTTCAATTGCTTTATAAATGTTGCATTTATTGCTTCTTAAATGATTTAACTAATTCCTACATGTTTGGTACTTGAATCTTGATGATGATTTATGAAATGATGATGGAAATTGTTTTTTGAAAAATATAATGCTTATAGAAATCATGTTTCCGAAATGTGCCTTTTGTGTAAGATGTTTACAAAATATGAAATTCATGTTTATGTGGGTTTATGGTGGTCCATTCTGTTATGTCACATGCACGTTGACCATGTTAAAGGCTTCTCCCACCTGCCCGCTAGTGGCATGGAGCTCCATCACGGACTCCCTCATGTTTACTGGAGATTTGCAAGAACTCCCTCATGTTTATCAGAGCTTAGCAAGAACTCCCTCATATTTATAGACTAACCAAACCATTATGATTGCTTATGTGTTTATGATTTATTTGACAAGTTAAGAAATACCTGACTTATGCTGTTTATGAATTGCTTGACAAGCTTGAGAATTTGAGAAATGCGTGTTTTATGGTTTCAATGCAATTTACTGTGGCAACGAATATTTACAATGGTTTTGCTTGTTTCTCCACTGTAAACTTGTTACCCACGAGCTTTTAAGCTCACCTCCCATTCCTCCCCATCTCTAGGTGAAGAGCAAGAGATTGAGTGATAGAGAGTCAAGGCATCACTCCAAATCTGCATATTTTTTTTGTATTTAAGTTAGTTTATGAAAACACAAGGCTTTGGCCACATTTCAAGTAACACTGGTTCATGTATATTTTGTATTTTGGGATTATGAGATCAATGATGTATTTGTGTCATGAAATGCCCATTAAAGCTTTGTAAAACTCTTTTCTTTTGATGTTAATGAGATATATTTATGTTTTAGTCATGACTTTCCAAGTTTTCACATTGCATTTTCAAGCTTTCATAGGGGTAAAATCTGTGTTCTGACTTGAGGGGAAAAACTGTATTAATTTAGGCTGATTTGGACAATTTTGTCTTCTTAGAAGTTGTAGTTTATCCTCCTAGCTTTCCAATGATATAAAGTATGTAATTTTTGGAGATCAGACTTAAAAGATAGGATTTTTACTAGTTAGTGATGCTACATAGGTTACATGCTGGACACTTTACAGCCCGTTTCTAACTTGATCTAACAGAAAAAGAGTACTATGGTGTCTTGAAATGAGAAGAATTAGTGTGATAAGTTAGAGATGAAATGAGGTGATAAAGGGAGTTAAACATGTGCAGAAATTTATGATGAATTTGTATAAGTTTGAATGTTATGTTTTTGTATTGATGACCAAACATAGATTATAATTTGGTTGTCAATGATATTGAGCTAAAATAGAAGTGAGAATGAAGGGAAATGATGAGGAAAATAAGTTAGAAATGATAGATATGCATAAAAGGGGTCATAGGTAACTTGTAGGAGTTAGAAATCTGGAAATTGAGTTGTAAATGTCCTTTGGACAGACTTGACATCCACTGGGCAGACCTTCTTGAGAACTCTAGTGTTCCAGCTCAGGTCATATCTGTCTGGAGGGACATATGTCTGCTGAGCACACATTCTCGGGATAATTATGTAAATGTACAAATTTTGACCCTCTAAACGAAAAAATGTTTCTTTGGGGTTTTTATAAAATTGTAGAACTTGAAGTCTTCTTCAAAACTGTTCTTGAATGACCTTAATCCGACATCCATAGTTAAAGTTATGCTTTTTGTCCCAAATCATGTACATTTATAAGTTGTGGACTTATCAATACTTTCCTATGATACATTTAGGCTTGAATGGAGCTTGAAATGTACTTAGTTTGATGTGGAAATAAGAGATAAAAATGAGTGATATGTTTAGGGTGATGATTGAGGATATAAACATAAGAATGGATTGTCGTATATCAAGTGCTCAATTATGGAATTATAGGATATTATGAGAATGAAGATGAACTTATGATGGCTAATGAGATTCCAATACAAGAACCCTATAGAGTAATGCGCTCACGTTTTATTACTCTCAAGTTAGACTCTGGAAATGAGGCCTAACATCTTTTGGTATCAGAGCGTCTAGGTTTAGTATCCTAGGTATGAAATGGGTCGTTTTAAAGCATGAAATGAACATGCATTGTTTAAAAGAACAACATGCATTGTTTTTGTATTGTTTCATATGATTTGAAATTGTTTTATATGAAGCTTGGTTTAATAAGGTTTTACATGTATAGATGAAACATGAACTAAAGATTTTAAATGGTTTTAAAATGAAGGAGTGAGCATGCCGTCTTAAAAGAGAACTCAAGGAGCTATGACTCGTTCTCGTTCTCACCAAGGAAGTACAGATGAATCTTAAGTCCCACAAGACATAAGGACACACTCTGCTTATGATTTTGAGGCACCTAGTGTGCAACATGAAGTGCCACCGCCTCCACCTCCTATGCCCCAAGTAAAACCTATGGATCCACGTTTCTTTCAAGCCTTTACTCAGAATTTCACGCATGATATGGGCCAAGTGCCACAAAATCCAGTGCAAGCTCCAGTGGAAAGGAGCGGATAGTATGATAAGTTACGCAAGTATGGGGTTGTAGAATTTAATGGGACTGCGAATCCCGAAGAGGTTGAGGCATGATTGAGAAGGACAAAGAGAGTCCTATTGTAGATGAAGTGCTCCGATGAGGAGAAATTAGATTATACAGTGAGCTTGCTGCATAGGGACACACTCTATTAGTGGGAATCAGTGCCTCATAGTCAAGTCATACCGCAGGTATTATCATGGAGAAATTTTTTGGAAGCCTTTAGGAAGAAATACTTCTCTAAATTCTATGTCCAAGAGAAAGTAAGAGAATTCCTAAATCTCACACAGAGGGACAAAAGTGTGAGTGAATATGAGCTGAAGTTCACCTAGCTTTCAAGGTATGGGGCCAACATTGTTGAGAATGAGAAAGATAAGTGTCATAAGTTTGATGGAGGACTTCATTTGGGGATCAAAGAGAAAGTATTGATCCACATTTTTTATGACTAGCAGTTGTAGATGCCGCACTCAAAGCTGAGAAACTGGAGAACATAAAGTATGAAGTAAACAGGAAGAGGAAGAATCGAGAACAGTCTTCTAAAAAGGGAACGAGTGCCACCATGCTTGGGAGGAGTATGAGGACTTTCCACATGGAGAGCGAAATGGGAAGTAGTGGCTCTGCTAAGAACAAGCAAGCAAAGGCAGTTTCAGTGCAAGCCTCAACTGTAAGAGGTAACATAATGATGGAGAGAAGTAGGTATACGAACCCCTAATGCGAGCATTGTGGGAACTTTCACAGAGGAGAGTGCTTCAAGTTACTTGAAGTATGTTTCCGATGCAGAGAGAAGGGACACATGGTTAAGGAATGTCCCCAAGCACTAAGGTAAGATGGGTCGCAGATGCAAGCCCCAAATAGAGCTGAAACAGTAAGAACCAGGCCAGCCACTAAGGTAGGAAGTTCTAGAGCGGCAAAGAAGGTTATTCCTCCAGGAAGGCCAAGGGTTCAGGAATAGGCAAGGGTGTTTGCTATGAACAGAGATGAAGCTACAACTATACCTGAAGTTGTTATAGGTATGGCTCGGTTATTTAATTCAGAAGTATAATTATTGATTGATTCTGGCTCCCCACATTTTTTTGTTTATGCAAGCATGACATTACATGGTGTTAATTTGGTGCCATTGGATAGTCCATTGATTGTTAGTACTCCTATAGGGAGGAATATGATAATAAGTCAAGCATATAGAGATCGTGAACTCCTTATTGATGGTGCTAAACTGGTAGTGGACTTAACGCCTTTAGACTTAAAGGGCCTAGATGTTATCCTTGGAATGGATACCTTGGAGAAATATCATGCAAAGTTAGACTGTAGCTTCAAAGAAGTAGAATTTGATCTTGGCAAGGGTGAGAAGGTGAATTTTAAGGGAGACAGAAAAACACCATCACTAAGAATTATTTTATCTTTGTTAGCTGATAGGATGATGAGGAAAGGGTGTGAAGCCTTCTTAGCACCCGTTGTGGACACCAAGGTGAGAAAAGGAAAGTTATAAGATTTTCCAATCGTACGGGGATTTCCAAACATGTTTCCAAAAGATTTACCTGGTTTGCCACCAGTAAGGGAAATAAAATTCACCATCGATCTGATTCCAAGTACTGCACCCATTGCCATACCACCATATAAAATGGCTCCAACTGAGTTGAAGGAGCTTAAGGAATAGTTGGGAGAACTATTAGTGAAGGGGTATATAAGTCCAAGTTCATCACCATGGGGAGAGCCGGTTCTGTTTGTTAAAAAGAAAGATGGAACACGGCGCATGTGCATTGACTACCAGAGGCTCAACAAGGTTACCATTAAGAACATGTATCTTCTGCCATGAATCGATGATCTATTCGACCAGCTGCAAGGAGCAAAGGTCTTCTCCAAAATTGATCTCAGGTCAAGCTATCATCAGCTCAGAATCGAAGAATCTGATGTACACAAGACAGCCTTTAAGACATGTTATGGGCATTATGAGTTCCTAGTTATACCCTTTGGTTTGACCAATGCTCCAGCTATGTTCATAAATCTCATGAATAGGGTCTTCAAGGAATACCTGGACCAATTGGTCATAGTATTTACAGATGACATTCTGATTTATTCCAAGAGCGAAGAGGAACATAAGGAATATCTAAGGGTAGTGTTCAAACACTAAGGGAGAAAGAGCTTTATGCCAAATTCAGTAAGTGTGAACTTTGGCTTCATAAGTTGGTATTCCTTGGACACGTAATTTTAAAAGATGGGGTACATGTCGATCCGAGGACAGTGGAAGCAGTGGTGAAATGGCATGCACCAAATACAGTGGTAGAAGTGAGAAGTTTTCTGGGTCTAACAGGATATTATAGGAGGTTTGTTGAAGGATTCTCCATGATAGCTACCCCAATGACCAAGTTATTAAGGAAAAATCAGAAGTTTATCTAGAGTAATGAATGTCAGAAGAGCTTTGAGGAACATAATCACATATTGACAAGTGCTCCAATTCTGACCTTGCCTATGGGAGATGAGGGCTATACAGTTTATAGTGATGCTTTAAGAAAGGGTTTGGATTGTATGTTAACGCAAGGAAACAAGGTAATAGCTTACGCCTCGCAGCAGCTAAAGCCTTATGAATTGAATTACTTGACTCATGATCTAGAATTAGTAGCAGTAATTTTTGCCTTGAAAATTTAGAGACATTATTTATATGGAGTTCAGACGAGGATTTTTATAAATCATAAAAGTCTTAAGTACTTATTGAGCCAGAAAGAGTTGAATTTGAGACAGAGAAGGTGCTTAGAGTTGCTTAAAGATTATGACTTGTTGATTAACTACCACCCAGGCAAGGCAAATGTAGTGGTCGATGCCTTGAGTAGGAAATCCTCTGTAGCCCATGTTCAAACGATTTATCTACCATTGTTGAAAGAGATAGCTAAGCTTAGAATAAGCTTAAAATATGAGGCACATGATTGTATTATTACTAATTTTGGAGTGAGACCAATACTTAGAGAGAAAGTTAAGGAGTTACAAGAACAAGATGCATATTTGAACAAACTTCGAGAAGAAATAAAAAATGGCAAGCAATCTGAAGTGGAAGTGATGTATGATGGAATTATGTTTGTAGGCAATAGACTTTGTATTCCGAATCTTAAGGAGGTAAAGGATGAGATACTCGACAAGCCACACAATGCACCTTATGTCATACACCCAAGTAGCACCAGGATGTACGAAGTTTTGAAAGAGCGTTTATAGTGGCAACGCATGAAAAGAGATGTAGCAGAATATGAAAGAAAGTGTCTAGTGTGTCAGTAAGTCAAGGCTAAACACCAGGCACCTTTAGGCAAGTTAAGGCCATTGTCGATTCGTGAGTGGAAGTGGCAAAGGATAACCATCGATTTTCTGATAGGTTTACCCAAGACCAGTAGGAAGCATGATGCCATATGGGTTATTGTTGACTGTTTGATGAAGTCAGCCCATTTCTATCAATTAAATAGACTGATTCTCTGCATGTGCTAGCAAAGAATTATATTGATGAGATAGTGAGACTACATTGGATTCTAGACTCTATAGTTTCTAATAGAGATCTTTGGTTTAATTCGAGATTTTGGGAAAGCATGTAAGAAGCTCTAAGTACCAAGTTAAATTTTAGCACTGCTTTCCATCCCCAAAAAGATGGTCAATATGAGAGGACCATTCGAACCCTTGAAGGAATGCTCAGGGTATGTGTGATGGATTTCAAAGGTGTTTGGGAAGAGCACTTGCCATTCGTCGAATTTGCTTACAATAATTTATACCGCTCGAGCATTCAAATGGCTCCTTATGAAGCACTGTACGAAAGAAGATGTAGAAATCCTATACGTTATGATGAAGAAGGAGAAAGGAAGTTAATAGGACCAGAGTTACTCCAGATGAAATTTGATAAAGTAAATCTAATTAATCAAAGGCTCAAAGTAGCTCAAGATAGAATGAAGAGCTATACTGATGCACACCGAAAGGAAATGGAGTATGAAGTTGGTAAGAAAGTCTTTCTTAAGACATATTCTGGGAAAGGAGTCATGAGATTTGGCAAGAAGGGCAAATTGAGCCTAAGATACGTTGGTCCTTACGAGATTGTTGAGAGCATTAGATCACTGGCTTATAAATTGGCACTACCACCAGAATTGTCACAGATACATAATGTCTTTCATGTTTCCATATTAAGGATGTACAGATCAGATCCCTCCCACATCATTTAGACCTTTGAGGTTTAGTTAAGAGATGATCTGATTTAGGAGGAGACTTCAGTGGTGATTCTGGACAATAAGCAAAAGGTCCTCAGGAATAAGACAGTCCAACTAGTTAAAGTCCTGTGGAAACACCATTCTAAAGAAGAGGCCACATAGGAGCCCTTAGAGGCCATGAAGGAGAAGTATCAACACCTCTTTAATGACTCAGGTAAAAATTTCGAAGACGAAATTCATTTAAGAGGGGAAGAAATGTTGGCCCCCGAATTTTTTTTGTCCAGTTCAGCATGATTTAAATATATTATAAGGTCATGATAGAATTAATATTGGAGTTTAATTATTATTATAGTGTTAGTAGGATTTTATTTCACTGGTTAGTTAAATTAAAGCAGTAGGAATGTGTTGAGGGCAATTGTGGCATGTCATTTAAGAATAAAAGCCATGAAGCATTAAAGGAAGGGTAAAGTGGACATTTAGCACCCATTAAGAGTAAAATTGGAAGAGGAAAATGTTGTCTTGGTTATTAGAAGAGGAAAAACGTGAAAAAGAAAGGAAAGTGAGAGAGAGTTTGTCCATGAGAGAAAAGAAAGAAGACAAAGATTAGGTTTCATCTTTTCCTAGTTTGTAAGAGTGATTTTGAGGGTATTCAATAAGAGGAAAGAAAAAAAGAGGAAGAGAAGAGCTTCCATTTGATCCAAACATCTCTTTGTTTAGTGAAGATTCAAGGTAAGCCCATTTTTAATCCTTTGGATTTTTGGAAGGATATTGGTTCATAAAGCTTAGGAAATACAAGGTTTTAACTATTATAGAATCAATTTTTAGTGAATACGCTTTTTGGGTTCTCAATTTGTATTCCTATTGAATGAGATTTTTCCCAATGTTAAAGGGAATCAAAAGAGGCAACAGGAGCAAGAGGAGGGGTATTTTTAATCAAGTTTCTACGCAAGGAATTCAGGTAGGTTACATGTTTATAGTTGAGTTCATGAGCCAAGATTATTTTTCCAAATCAATATAGTTAAATGATTTCAATTGCTTTATAAATGTTGCATTTATTACTTCTTAAATGATTTAAGTAATTTCTACATATTTTGTACATGAATCTTGATGATGATTTACAAAATGATGACGGAAATTGTATTTGAAAAATATTATGCTTATAGAAATCATGTTTCCGAAATATGCCTTTTGTGCAAGATGTTTATAAGATATGAAATTCATGTTTATGTGGGTTTGTGGTGGTCCATTCCGTTATGTCACGTGTACCTTGACCTCTCTAGCCTACCCGCTAGGGGCATGGAGCTCCATCATGGACTCCCTCATGTTTACTGGAGACTCACAAGAACTCCCTCATGTTTATCAGAGCTTTGTAAGAACTCCCTCATGTTTATGGACTACCTAAACCATTATGATTGCTTATGTGTTTATGATTTATTTGACAAGTTGAGAAATACATGACTTATATTGTTTACGAATTGTTTGACATGCTTGAGAATTTGAGAAATATGTGTTTTATGGTTTCAATGCAATTTACTATGGCAATGAATATTTTCAATGTTTTTGCTTGTTTCTCCGCTATAAACTTGTTACCCAAGAGCTTTTAAGCTCACCCCCCATTCCTCCCATCTCCAGGTGAAGAGCAAGAGATTGAGTGATAGAGAGTTAAGGCATCACTCCAAGTTTACATATTTTTTTTATATTTAAGTTAGTTTATGAAAACACAAGGCTTTAGCCATATTTCAAGTAACACTGGTTTATGTATATTTTGGTTTTTTAGATTATGAGATCAATAATGTATTTGGGTCTTAAAATGCCCATTAAAGCTTTGTAAAACTCTTTCCTTTTGATGTTAATAAAATATATTTATGTTTTGTTCCAGACTTTCCAAGTTTTCGCATTGCATTTTTAAGCATTCATAGGGATAAAATTTGTGTTCTGACTTAAGGAGAAAAACTGTATTAATCTAGACTGATTTAGACAATGTTGTCTTCTTGGAATCCTCTTAGCTTTCCAATGATATAAAGTGTGTAATTTTTAAAGATCGAACTTAAAAGTTAGGGTTTTTACAAATTAGTGATGCTACACATAGTGCATGCTGGACACTTTATAGCCTATTTCCAACTTGATCTAATAGAAAAAGAGTACTATGGTATCTTAAAATGGGAAGAATTAGTGTGATAGGTTAGAGATGAAATGAAGGTGATAAAGGGAGTTGAACGTATACAAAAATTTATGATGAATGTGTATAAGTTTGAATGTTATGTTTTTGGATTGATGACCAAACATAGATTATGATTTGGTTGTAAATGATATTAAGCTGAAATGGAAGTGAGAATGAAGGGAAATGATGAGGAAAATAAGTTAAAAATGATAGATATGCATAAGAGGGGTTATAGGTAACTTGTAGGAGTTAGAAATCTGGAAATTGGTCCATAAATGTCTGTTAAGCAGACTTGACGTCTGCTGGGCAGGCCTTCTCGAGAATTCCAGCATTCCAGCTCAGTTCATGTCTGTCTGGAGGGATATATATCTGCTAAACAATCATTCTCAGAACAGTTATATAAATATGCAAATTTTAACCCTCTATACAGCAAAATCTTTCTTCAAGGCCTTCATGGAAGTTATATAACTTGAAGTCCTCTTCAAAACCGTGCTTGAATGACCTTAATCCAACATCCATAGTGAAAGTTATGCTTTTTGTCCCAAATCATGTACATTTATAAGTTGTGGTTTTATCAATGCTTTCCTATGATACATTTAGGCTTGAATGGAGCTTAAAATGTACTTAGTTTGATGTGGAAATAAGAGATAAAAATGAGTGATATGTTTAGGGTGACGATTGAGGATATAAACATAAGAATGGATTGTCGTATATCAAGTGCTCAATTATGAAATTTTAGGATGTTATGAGAATGAAGATGAACCCATGATGGCTAATGAGATTCCATTGCAAGAACCCTACAAAGTGATACGCTCACGTTTTACTCGCGAGTTAGGCTCCAAAAATGGGGCCTAACATTAGGACCCTAGAATACTGTACATGAGAGTTTATTAAGAAGTTAGAAAGTGCATTTCATGCTCATGCATAATATAGCATACACATATATGTGAATATTAAATTTTTGCATAGTAAAATGATTGCACATGCGTTCATTGACATTTTCCAGGTATAAGTGATTTATAAATGTGAATTTTAATATGAATTGTTATTTTTATGTATTGAAAATTGAATTGGTGAGTATGAGTATTGATTTGTAAATTTTGGTGAAATTTAGGAAATTTCTAAACTTTTGGGTATTTTTAGACTAGGAAAAATGCCAAGTGACAGGATAATTGATAAATGGCAATAGAATTAAAGGTCAAATGGCAGTGTAAATTTTTAAAAATGCCAATTAGATTTAATGACATATGTCATTGAAAATTGAGAGACAACTGGAGTATAAGTTGGAGTTAAATGGACTAGTTAAATAAAAGGACCATGTGAAACCCAAAGAAATTGGACATGTGGCAAGTGACACTTGCCACACCATGTCTTCATTCACTTTATTCACCAAATGAAAGACTACTTTATTGTTAATTGGTCTTTCACTTATTATTCACTGTTTAATTGAAAGACCAACTTAAGTGTTTTCATCTTGCTTTTCTCTCCCTCTCTTCGTAAACTTCATCACCTTCGTTCTCTCTTTTTTTCCTGCATGATTTTGCTTCTCCAACTTCCATACACGTTGAACCTAACCCTCCCATCTTTCACTTACTACTCTTAACTTGCTCTCTCTTTCATTCTCACTAAAGACCCAACATTATCACTCTTGGATGATGATGAACGTGGGTTATGTGGAGAGCTAGGGCTAAGTGAAATCTTGAAGATTTTGGAGCCAAATCAAGGGAGTTATGCTTTGATCATCAAGGGTATTGTTAAATGTAATTAATTTGATGAGTAATTTGAGGTTGATGATCATGATCATGAAATTATTTATGTAAAACGTGATAGGTGAAATGATCATGTAAATGTCTTATTTTTACATAAATAATGAGTAATGATTCATACATTGAGGTAGTGATGCTTTTGGGTTAAATTGATTATGAAAATGGTGTATAAAGAAGTGCAGAAAATTAATTAGTGAATGGATGTTTTTATGCTCGATTTTTCTTATATTAATGTGGATTGCTTTGATTGCTTTAGAGATGAATTAACATGAATTTAGAGCTTATAAGGAGTATGTTGATCAATTAGAAGTGAAATGAAGATGATATCTATGTTGAACATGTGCAGAAAATTGGAGTTGAAAGTGTATAAGAATATATTTTGTTTGGGTGTTTTTGATCAATCAGGGATGTTGATTTGTGTGTCTAATATTGAGCTGAAAAGGAGCTATAAAGAATAGGAAATGATGGTGTATTAAGCTAGAAAATATAGACCAAGCAAAAGAGATGAAAATGATGATGAAGTGTGCTGGAATTAGATGGAGTATTTTTTACTGAACAGACCCTAGTATTTTGGTTATATATTGATATGTAGATATCTAAATGAGATGATTTTCAATTCAGATTAAACTATAGACACATGGATACAATTTTTATGAAGGAATTGAATTTGAATTCTGTCCTTACGGGTCTTGAAACTTAGTTTGAAGTTGAGTTCTAGCATAGGCTGCAACACTACCCTTGATAGAAATTGTGTCCTGCTTTTATTGAATAAAATTTATTGATGTAGGTTGAATAAGATAAAGTTGTCTCCATAAAAGTTGTATCTTATTCCTTAGCTTTCTATTGGTATAAATTTTTAAATTTTTGGATTTCGTAATTGAGAGATATGAGTTTTACAAGTTGGAGTGTACTAATCCTTCAACCATGTGAGTGCACCAAAATTTTGAACGTGCATAGTCTTTGGTATTTTGAGCATAACACATGGAAACATGAACCAAATTGAATTATTTTTATTTTATTTGAAACTTAAGACATATAGAAACATTTTGTTAGAAGAAGGTGTTGCCTAAATCCCTCATTTGCTAGGTCATAATTGTCATACAAAACGGACCTGAAAACAGAGTTGAAAAACTGGAAATTTGGAATGCCTAACGAAGGCAGAAAGTTTCTGCCCACAAATCCCATGATCGTGGGAAATTTCCATGAACGTGGGAATTGGTTAAATATCAAATATGCTTCTTTTATGTATGGGTTGAAGTAGCAATTGGTTAGGTACTTTCATGTGATGCAATTAGGCTTGAATGAAGCTTGAATTGAGCCTAAAATGATGCTTGAATAAGTGATAAAATGAGTGTTATGTTTAGGATGTTGGCTGAGGATATAAATTTAAGAATGAATTGTTATACATTAGGTAATCTGGAAAATTGGAGATGATATAAGAATGAAAGGGGTCCTATAATGACTAAAGTGATTCAAAAAGAATAATGATGTGTATTAAGTAAAGATGAATGATAAAATAGATGTTTTGTGATCTTTAATGCTTGAATAACTTTAGTGAATGATAAAATGATGAACTTAGAATAATCTTGTACAATTGCGGTGTAAACCTAAGTTCATTTTAGACATATTTGAGTTATGAAATGTGAATTTAAGAAATATATCCAGAATTGTCATTGAACATACATCATACATAACATATACATATGTGCATAAGTGAGTACTTTTGTGATAGCTGCAAAGAAGTAATGTGTAAATGTGTGATTGCCTATTATAGGGGAACAACTAGATCGAGCACATCCAAACATTACCGGGACATCTAGGTAATAAACTATCTGGAGTAAACTATGAGTAACATAATATGGTCTCACATTGAGTTATTGTTTGTTTACATTTTGTATTGAATTATTATGTGAATGTGATTGTATTGATTCTGAACAATTGATTGTCTGAGGAGTTCTATATTTGGGACTGTATTGGAAGTGCTACTTGAATGTGAATATGACTAACTATTTGTTCTCAACTTCAATGTTGAATGCCGGACTAAAAGTCCGATGAAAAATGTGAATAAGAAAGAGTGTGAATGTGACTGAATGAGTGTAATCATTGAATATGCATGATGCATTTCCTTACATGACTACATGAAACATAAAGGCAGTTGTGACTGTATTTGCCAGTGAAAAACGAGCATAAAGCTCAGATTGTGGTAAGAGCCAAAGGCTCACTAAGTAAAATGAGCCCTGTATCCCCAACAGATAAGGGACAGTATTAATGAGCTCGGTATCTGTAATGGATACGGGTTAGTGAAAAAGGCACTCGGTCAAAAAAATAAAATAAACAATTGTGAGTATCATGAACATTGCATAAACATTTGAATTATATGATTTGAATGATTGCAACTGAAATGTAAAATCAAATTGATTGAAAACTGTGAACATATATGTACAAAGTATTTTATGATGAGACATGAGAAATTAAATGTTGTGAATTATTTGTTGTATATATTGGTGTCATATGTGTGATATGAGTGAACCATCAAGGATGGTTACTCAACGGAGTTCACAAAACTCACTAAAATTGCATGTTGATTTTTCAAGTGCGAAAGTGTCAACTTAGCTACTAATACCAAATAGAAGGAAACTAGTACTACTTTTGGACTGAAGACATGGCTCAAAGGTCGGTCAGTTGAGACTGAAGGATTTAGATAGAGTTTTGTATATTTCCTCATACATGTAGCATACTTTTGTAAACAGAGTTGTAAACTCTGATTTGATTTGATAATGTATATATATATATATATATATCTATATCTATATATATATATATATGGATGATGTTGTAATGCTATAATATACATAATGTTTTATGAAATGAAATGTGGAAATTTGTGCTTTGGAGATTATGAGATTTATGTTTTAAATTACGATGCCATGTGATTTGTAAAAGTGATAAGGTTAGCGCGCCATTTCTGTCAGGCATGTACACGGACGTCAAAAGGGCATATATGTACGCGTCAGATGGGAGTGTGGTGTTATAGATGGTTAGTATTAGAGCTGGTTGGCATCCATATGGATATATGGGAATGTTAAGCATGAAATATCCTGAGAAATGTGAATAGTAATTGAAGTTATTGTCTATGATAGGTGATCCTCCATAGGTGATCAAGTGGGACCATCAGTTGACCTAGGATCAGTAGGAGCCAGTAGGGAGTCGTCTGTATCTATACCTGAGGGAATGCCTCCTAGAATTCCTAAGAAAAAAGAAAGGAGGTACGACAAACTGCGAAAGCAGGAGGCTGTGGACTTCTATGTAAGTACAGACCTTGCAAAGGCCGAGGGATGGCTAGAGAGGACAGATAGAGTCTTCGACCAAATGGATTGTAAGCCGAACAAAAGGTTCGATTATGCTATTTCTCTACTGTAAGGCCCAACTTACTAGTGGTGGAAAAATGTTCCAGGTAGTACCACCAGGCCTTGTAACTTGAGGTGGGAAGAATTTTGAAATTCTTCAAGGAGAAATATATGCCCGAAGTCTACCTGGACAGAAAGATGAACGAGTTTATGGATTTGAATTAGGGCAATTTATCTATAGCGGAGTATGAAATTAGATTCAACGAGCCTTATGGGATATGCTACTGCCTTGATTCCCACTGAGGAAGAAAAGTGTAGAAGATTCAAAGACGAGCTGAACATGGAGATTTAGACGAGCTTAGACCTCTCTAATATGGGTAGTTTTTTGGAACTACGGGCTGCCTCGATCTAAATTGAGCAATTGTTGAATGACAGTCGGTCTGAGTACAGATCAGAGTCTAGACTAAAGAGGCCCAGTGAATCTTAGAGTGGTTTTGGCAGAAGGCTTAGCAAACGTCAGAACCAGGCTTTTAGACCATCGAGTAGATCAAGACAGTCAAGGCTCAGACAGAAAGGTAACTTCATACAGTTTAGTGGTGGAAGAGGTGTAGTATCGGGACAGTTGCTGAATTGTGAGCAATATGGGAAGAGGCACAGTGGTGAAGGCTGGAAGTTGACAGGAGCTTGCCTTTGATGCGACTCACTTGACCATCGGATCAGGGATTGTTTTGTTATGTATGGAGCTCAGTCTGGTAGGAGAGGAGGAGCAATAATAGAAACTATGGTCTAGTAGAGTCAAGCTAGTGGGTCTGGATAGAGAGGCCGTGGTAGAGGCATAATGAGTTCTAGGAGTGCTACTAGTAGGACTGAGGTACAGAGCACCCAACTGCAGTCTCAGGCCCGAGTATATGTTATGACCAGGAAAGAGGCTCAAGATTCTCTAGATTTCATTGCAGGTGTGCTATTGATATTTACTTATGAGGCTTTTGCATTGCTAGATCCTAAATCTACGCATTCCTTTATCGTACCGCATATGCAATCTAGGTTATATTGTGATAGAGAACTGTTGAAACATGGATTAGAGGTAAGTACGCCAATAGGTAGTACGATAGTAATAGGACAAGTCTACAAGAGGTGCTTGATTCTAATTGATCAGGCAGAATTGGAGGTAGATTTGATTGTATTAGAATTGGAGGCAAATTTATTTGTAATACAGTTAAGAGAGATAGATATTATCCTAGGCATGGATTGACTCACCGCTCATAGGGCTATTATAAACTACTATACTAAGGAGGTAATATTAAAATCTCCTAATCAGCTGAGAGCAGTATTCAGAGGTATTAGTTAGGCAGTGCCAACTAGGTTGATCTCATTTATAAGTGCCTTGAGGTTGATATAAGGAGGATGTAAGGCTTATTTGGCCCACGTCATTGATACTTGAACTGAGTAGAATGTACAGGACATTCCTGTGGTGAGGGAATTCCTGGATGTGTTTCCCGTTGAGTTATCTAGCTTATCTTTAGATCGGTAAATAGAGTTCATAATTGATCTGATTCTAGGTGCTGCTCCTATATCCATTCCTCCATATAGGATGGCACCTATGGAGCTGAAGGCTCAGTTGTAGGAGTTGTTGGAAAAGAGTTTCATTAGACCCAGTGTATCACCCTGGGGAGCTTCAGTGTTATTTGTAAAGAAGAAAGATGGAAAGTTGAGACTGTGCGTCGATTATAGGCAACTGAATTAGGTAATAGTGAAGAACAAGTACCCATTGCCTAGAATCGATGATTTTCTTGATTAGTTGTATGGAGCTTAGGTGTTCACTAAGTTAGACTTGAGATCTGGTACTATAAGTTGAAGATAGCCGAGGTTGATGTATCGAAAAGTGCTTTCAGGAGTAGGTATGGGCATTATGAGTGTTTAGTAATGCCGTTTGGGATGACTAATGCCCCAGCTGCATTTATGGCATTAATGAACAAGGTGTTTTAGCACTACCTGGATCATTTTGTAATTATGTTTATTGATGATATCTTAGTATATTCAAAGAGTAGAGAAGATATCGATGATATCTTAGGTATGGGCATTATAAGTTTTTAGTAATGCCGTTTGGGATGACTAATGCCCCAGCTGCATTTATGGCATTAATGAACAAGGTGTTTTAGCACTACC
>JAOQMS010000007.1:5406786-5417328 GCA_027563885.1 Erythroxylum longipes
AGCTAAGCCTAGAAAAGGAGAGTTTTGAGAAGACGACCCAATAATGATAAGTCTTATGATTTTCTGAAGGTTAGACTTCAGAAACGGGGTCCAACAGTTGTGGTATCAAAGCAAAGAAGATAATCCGATAATGGTCCAGGTGTTCTCCTTGGGAGATAAACTCACGTATTAAGATTTTCTGCATGCGAGTTGGACTTTGGAAATGGGGTCCAACAGAACAAGTAGGCTACAAACTCACTAAAGTAAAAAAAAGTCTTATACAAGGAGATATTAGTCAACCATTTGAAGACATTAGTTAACTAATGTGCTTGATTGGTTGACTAGAGGAGAGCACCCATTTTATAAGCGAACTTATTGAAAAAACAAATGAAATGATTTTTTAGGTTACAGATTGACAACACTCTATTATAGGTTAACTAGTGTGTTTTAACAAGTTAAGAAACAACCTCAAAAATCAATTCAAAATATTAAAACACATAATTAGTTAAATAAATATCAATAAAATGAGTTAAGTCACATTTTAAAAAAGGTCAAAATTACATAATGATTCAAGTTGCAACTCTATAGGGAGGAAATAATATAAAATTCAATTAAATATAATAACAGGAAATCCAATAATAACATTTTTAAATAAATTTAGTTGCAGCTTAATATGATTGAAAATAAGTTGTTGATCAACAGTAACTATAATTGTCATTCTTAACTTGAGGTAAAAATTGCATCCACCTATATTCCTTGAACTCTTTTATCTTTCCAAAGATTTTAGTATTTCTTATCCTCTATATATCATTCACCAATATAGCAAGGCCAATCTTGAAGACTTTTTGATCTTCCCTATCAATCCATCTAAACTTTTTAGCTCAAATTAAGCAATTCATCCAGCTACGATTTCAATTTTGCAGTTTAAAGAGGTTGAGAAATGCACACTATATCTGCTTAGTTTGAAAGCACTTAAAGAATATGTGATCTAGTGTTTCACTCTCTCTAGAACATAAAGGACAACTTAGATCAAGGGATTGGTGATCTTCTTGGGTTTTTGTAGCACTTGTTATTAATGCTTCTTTCTTTTCTTATAAATTCTTAGTCCTTTATTTCTCACGAGATTTATTCTTGTACTTGATGTCCTCCAATTTGATGGAATAAAACCCTTAGCAGAGAGAGCGGTGCTTCACCTAGACATTTCCAAGAGTTGCAGTAAGCCATATCCCATCCCCAACTTCCCATGAACATGTAAGAATGGTGGTTTTTCTTTAATTTTTTTAACGAGGTCAATTATTATGTTTTAAATATATACTAAATAACTCTTATGTTATTGGCCCCTGAACTTTTTTTTTGTTTAGTTAAGTATGATTTAAATAAATTATAAGGTTATGATAGAATTATTATTAGAGTTTAATTATTTATTACATTGTTAGTAGGATTTTATTACACTAGTTAGTTAAATTAAAGCAATAGGAATGTATTAAGGGCAATTTTGGCATGTCATTTAACGTTAAAAGGCATGAAGCATTAAAGGAAGGGTAGGAGTGACTTTTAGTACTCATTAAGGGTAAAATTGGAAGAGAAAAAGTGTTGTCTTGGCTATTAGAAGAAGAAAAACGTGAATGAAGGGAGAGAAGAGTGAAAAGCGTGAAAAAGAAATAAAGAAAGAAGTGAGAGAGTTTCGGCCATTAGAGAGAAAAGAAGAAGAAGCAAGTTAGGGCTTCATCTTTTCTTAGCTTTTAAGAGTGATTTCGAGGTTGTTCAAGAAGAGAAAAAGAAAGAGGAAGAGAAGGGCTTTCATTTGAGCCAAACATCTCTTTGTTTGGTGAAGATTCAAGGTAAGCCCATTTTTAATCCTTTAGATTTTTGGAAGGGTTTTGGTTCATGAAGCTTAGGAAATACATGGGTTTAAGTATTCTAGAATCAATTTTTTAGTGAATGTGCTTTTTGGGTTCTCAATTTGTATTCTTATTAAATTTGGTTTTTGCCAATGTTAAAGGGAATCAAGAGACGCAAGAGGAGCAAGAGGAGAGGCATTTTTTTTAGCAAGTTTTTTAAGCAAGGAATCAAGGTGGGTTACATGTTTATAGTTGAGTTAATGAGCCATGAGAATTTTTCCAAATCGATAAAGTTAAATGATTTCAATTGCTTTATAAATGTTGCATTATTGATTCTTAAATGATTTAAGAAACTGCTATATGTTTGGTATAAGAATCTTGATGATGATTTATGAAATAATGATGGAAATTGTATTTGAAACATATCATGCTTACGGAAATAATGTTTCTGAAACGTGCCTTTTGTGTAAGATGTTTACAAGATATGAAATTCATGTTTGTATGGGTTTGTAGTGGTCCATTCTGTTATGTCACATGCACATTGACTCTGTTAAAGGCTTCTCCCACCTACCCACTAGTGGCATGGAGCTTCTTCACGGATTCCCTTATGTTTATGGACTACCCAAAGGGGTCCATTATGTTATTACTGGAGATTCGCAAAAACTTCCTCATGTTTATGGACTACCCAAAAGGGGTCCATTCTGTTTATGGACTACCCAAACCATTATGATTGCGTGTGTGTTTATGATTGTTTGACAAGTTTGATGAATACATGAATTATGCTGTTATGAATTGTTTGAAAAGCTTGAGAATTTGAGAAATACGTGTTTTATGGATTCAATGCAATTAACTATGGCAACGAATATCTTCAATGGTTTTGCTTATTTCTCTGCTATAAACTTGTTACCCACGAGCTTTTAAGCTCACAACTATTCCTCCCCATCTCCAGGTGAAGAGCAAGAGATCAAGTGATAGAGAGTCAAGGCATCACTCCAAGTTTGCATTTTTTTAATTTAAGTTATCTTGTGAAAACACAAGGCTTTAGCCGCATTTCAAGTATTACTCATTCATGTATATTTCGTATTTTGTATTATGAGTTCCAACGATGTATTTGTGGCTTAAAATGCTAATTAAATCTTTGTAAAAATATTTTCTTTTGATGTTAATGAAATATATTTATATTTTGCTCATGACTTTCTAAGTTTTGCATTGCATTTTCAAGCATTCATAGGAGTAAAATCTGTGTTCTGATTTCAGGGGAAAACTATATTAATCTAGGCTGATTTAGGCAAATTTGTCTTCTTGGAAGTTTTAGTTTATACTTTTAGCTTTCCAATGACATAAAGTGTGTAATTTTTGGAGATCGGAGTTGAGAGTTATGTTTTTTACAATTTAGTGATGCTGCACAGGCTGCATGTTGGACACTTTATAGCCTTTTTCTTTACTTGAGTTAATAAAAAAAGAGTAATTTGGTGTCTTGAATTGGGAAGAATTAGTGTGATAAGTTAGTGATGAAATGAAGGTGATAAAAGGAGTTGAACATGTGCAGAAATTTTTAATGAATGTGCATAAGTTTGAGTGTTATGTTTTTGGGGTGATGATCAATCATAGATTATGATTTGGTTGTAAATGATATTGAATTGGAATGGAGGTGAAAATGATGAGGAAAATAAGTTATAAATAAGATATGCATAAGAGGGGTCATAGGTAACTTGTAGGAGTTAGAAATCTAGAATTTGACCCGTAAATGTTCGTTGAGTGGACTTGATGTCCGCTGGGCAGACCTTCTCGGGAATTCCAGTGTTTCAGTTCAGTTCATGTCCGTTTGGAGGGACATAAGTCCGCTAAGTAGACATTCTCAGGATAGTTATGCAAATGTGAAAATTTTGACCCTTTAGATGACAAAATCTCTCTTCGGGGTCTTGACGGAAGTTGTAGAAATCAAAGTTCTCTTCAAAACCATACTTGAATGGCCTTGATCCAATATATATAGTGAAAGTTATGCTTTTTGTACCAAATCATGTACATTTATAAGTTGTGGGCTTATCAATTCTTTCCTATGATACATTTAGGCTTGAATGGAGCTTGAAATGTACTTGGTTTGATGTGGAAATAATAGATAAAATGAGTAATATGTTTGAGGTGATGATTGAGGATATAAACATAAGAATGGATTGTCGTATATCAAGTGCTCAATTATGGATGTTTGGGATGTTATAATAAGCCTATAGAGTGCTACGCACACGTTTCATGACTCTCGAGTTATACTCCTAAAACAGGGTCTAACATCATTTGGTATCAGAGTGTCTAGGTTTAATATCCTAGGCATGAAATGGGTAGTTTTAAAGCATGAAATGAACATGCATTGTTTTAAATGAACAATATGCATTGTTTTTGTATTGTTTTACATGATTTGAAATTTTTTTACATGAAGCATGGTTTAAGAAGGTTTTACATGCACAAATGCGAGTTTAAACCCAATATGAAACATGAACTAAAGATTTTAAATAGTTTTTAACTGAAAGAGTGAGTATACCGCCTTGAAAGAGAACTCGAGGAGCTATGACTAGATCTCGCTCTCGCCAAGGAAGTACGGATGAATCTTATGTCCCACAAGATGCAGGGACACACTCTGCTCATGATTCTGAAGAACCTAGTGTGCAACATGTAGTGCCACTGCCTTTTCCTCCTATGCCGTAAGTCAACCCTATGGATCTGCATTTCTTTTAAGCCTTTGCTCAGGCTTTCACGCATGCTATGGGCCAAGTGCCACAAGTTTCAGTGCAAGCTCTAATGGAGAGGAGCGGATAGTTTAATAAGCTCCACAAGTATGGGGCTGTAGACTTTAATGGGACTACTAATCCCGAAGAGGCTAAAGCATGGTTGATAAGGACAGAGAGATTCCTGTTACAGATGAAGTGCTCCGATGAGGAGAAATTGTATTATGCAGTAAGCTTGCTGTAAGGGGATGCACTCCATTGGTGGGAATCAGTGCCCCATAGTCAAGTCATATTGTCGGTATTGTTATGGAGAAATTTTGTGGAAGCCTTTAGGAAGAAATACTTCTAGAAAGTCTATATCTAAGAGAATGCCAGAGAATTCCTAAATCTCACACAGAAGGACACTAGTGTGAGTGAATATGAGCTGTAGTTCACCCAGCTTTCAAGGTATACGGCTAACATTGTTGTGAATGAGGAGGATAAGTGCCATAAGTTTGATGGATGACTTCATTTGGGGATCAAAGAGAAAGTATTAATCCACAATTTTTTAGACTACCAGCTGTTGGTAGATTCTACTCTCCAGGCTGAGAAACTGGAGAACATAAAGTATGAAGTAAACAAAAAGAGGAAGAACCGGGAACAGTCTTCCAAGAAGGGATGAGTGTCACCATACTTGAGAGGAGTATGAGTACTTTTCACACGTAGAGTGAAGTGGGAAGTAGTGGCTCTGCTAAGAACAAGCAAGCAAAGGCAGTTTCATTGCAAGCCTTAACTGTAGGAGGTAACAAAATGTTGGAGAGGAGTAGGTATATGAAACCCCAATGTGAGCATTATGGGAAGTTTCACAGAGGAGAGTGCTTCAAGTTACTTGGAGTATATTTCCGATGTGGAGAGAAGAGACACATGGTTAGGGAATATCCCCAAGCACCAAGGCAAGATAGGTCACAGATGCAAGCCTTAAAGAGATCTGAAACAGTGGGAACCAGGCCAGCCACTGAGGTGGGAAGTTCTGGAGCGACAAAGAAGGTTATTCCTCCAAGAAGGCCAAGGGGTCAAGCACAGGCAAGGGTGTTTACCATGACTAGAGATGAGGATGCAACCGTACCTGACGTTGTTATGGGTATGGCTCAGTTATTTAATTCAGAAGTGTATTTATTGATTGATTCTAGCTCCACACATTCTTTTGTTTCTACAAGCGTGACATTACATGGTGTTCATTTGGTGCCATTGGATAATCCATTGATTGTTAGTACTCTGATAGGGAGGAATATGATAATAAGTCAAGCATATAGAGATTGTGAATTCTTTATTAATGGTACTAAACTAGTAGTGGACTTAATGCCTTTAGATTTAAAGGGCCTAGATGTTATTCTTGGAATGGATAACTTGGAGAAATATCATGCAAAGTTAGACTGTAGTTTTAAAGAGGTAGAATTTGATCTTGGTAAAGGTAAGAAGGTGACTTTTAAGGGAGACAGAATAACACCATTATCAAGAATTATTTCAGCTTTGATAGCTGACAGGATGATGAGAAAAGGGTGTGAAGCCTTCTTGGCACATGTTGTAGACACCGAGGTGAACGAAGGAAAGTTAGAAGATTTTCCAATTGTGAGGGAATTTCTAAACGTATTTCCAGAAGATTTACCTAGTTTGCCACCAGCAAGGGAAATCAAATTTTCCATCGATCTGATTCCAGGTACCGCACCTATTTCCATACCATCATATAGAATGGCTCCAGCTGAGCTGAAAGAGCTTAAGGAATAGTTGGGAGAATTGTTAGAGAAGGGGTATATAAGGCCAAGTTCATCGCCATAGGGAGCACCGGTTTTGTTTGTTAAAAAGAAGAATGGAACATGGCATATGTGCATTAATTACCGGAGGCTCAACAAGGTGACCATTAAGAACAAGTATCCTTTGCCACGAATCGATGATCTGTTCGACCAGCTATATGGAGAAAAGGTCTTCTCTAAAATTGTTCTCAGGTCAGGCTATCATCAACTCAGAATCAAGGAATCTGATGTACACAAGACAGCTTTTAGGACATGTTATGGGAATTATGAGTTCCTAGTCATGCCGTTTGGATTGACAAATGCTCCAGTTGTGTTCATAGATCTCATGAATAGGGTCTTTAAGGAATATCTGGACCAATTTGTCATAGTATTTATAGATGACATTATGGTTTATTCCAAGAGTGAAGAGGAACATAAGAAACTTCTCAGGGTAGTGTTGCAAACACTAAGGGAGAAGGAGCTTTGTGCTAAATTTGGAAAGTGTGAATTTTGGCTTCATAAGGTGGTATTCCTTGGACACGTAATTTCAAAGGATGGGGTACATGTCGATCCGAGGAAAATTGAAGCAGTGATGAATTGGCATGCACCAAATATAGTGGTAGAAGTGAGAAGCTTTTTGGGTTTGGCAGGATATTATAGGAGTTTTGTTGAAGGATTCTCTATAATAACTGCTCCAATGACCAAGTTATTAAGGAAAAATCAGAAGTTTATCTGGAGTGATGAATGTCAACTTTGAGGAACTTAAACAAAGATTAAAAAGTGCTCCAATTCTGACCTTGCCCATGGGAGATGAGGCTATACAGTTTATAGTGATGCTTAAAGAAAGGAGACAAGGTAATAGCTTATGCCTCGCGGCAGCTAAAGCTTTATGAATTGAATTACTTGACCCATGATCTAGAATTAGTAGCAATAATTTTTGCCTTGAAATTTGGAGACATTATCTATATAGAGTTCAGACGATGATTTTTACAGATCATAAAAGTCTCAAGTACTTATTGAGCCAAAAAGAGTTGAATTTGAGACAGAGAAGGTGGTTAGAGTTGCTTAAGGATTATGACTTGTTGATTGAATACCATTTAGGCAAGGAAAATGTAGTGGCCGATGCCTTGAGTAAGAAATCCTCTATAGCCTATGTTCAGACAATTTATCTGCCATTGTTGGAAGAGATGGCTAAGCTTAGAATAAGCTTGAAATAGGAGGAACTTGATTACGTTATTGCTAATTTTAGAGTGAGACTAATACTTAGACAGAAAGTTAAGGAGTTACAAGAACAAGATGCAAATTTGAACAAGCTCTGAGAAGAAATTAATAAAGGCAAGTAATTTGAAGTGGAAGCGAGGGATGATGGACTTATGGTTATAGGCAATAGACTTTGTATTCCGAATGTCAAGGAGATAAAGGATGAGATACTCGATGAGGCACACAATGCACCTTATGACATGCACCCAGGTAGCACCAGGATGTATAGAGATTTGAAAGAGCATTTTTGGTGGAGAGGCATGAAGAAGGATGTAGCAGAATATGCAAGCAAGTGTCTAGTGTGTCAATATGTCAAGGATGAACACTAGGCACCTTCAGGCAAGTTAAGGCCATTGTCCATTCTTGAGTGGAAGTGGCAAAGGATAACCATGGATTTTCTGATGGGTTTGCCTAAGACCAGTAGGAAACATGATGCCATATGGGTTATTCTTGACCGTTTGACAAAGTCAGCCCATTTTCTAGCAATTAAACAGACTGATTCTCTGCATGTGCTAGCAAAGAAGTACATTGATGAGATAGTGAGACTACATGGGATTCCAGACTCCATAGTTTCTGATAGAGATCCTCAGTTTACTTCAAGATTTTGGGAAAGTATGCAAGAAGCTCTGGGGACCAAGTTAAATTTTAGCACTGCTTTCCATCCCCAAATATATGGTCAATCTGAGAGGACCATTCAAACCCTTGAAGGAATGGTCAGGGCATATGTGATGGATTTCAAAGGTGCTTGGGACGAGCACTTGCCATTAGTAGAATTTGCTTACAATAATTCGTACCACTCGAGCATTTAGATGGCTCTTTATGAAGCACTGTATGGAAGCAGATGTAGAACTCCTATATGCTGGGATGAAGAAGGAGAAAAGAAATTAATAGGACCAGAGTTACTCCAGATGACAATTGACAAGGTCAATCTAATTAAGCAAAGGCTCAAAGTAGCTCAAGATAGAATGAAGAGCTATACTGATGCACACCAAAAGGAAATGGAGTATAAAATTGGTGAGAAAGTTTTTATTAAGACATCTCCTTGGAAAGGAGTCATGAGGTTTGGAAAAAAGGGCAAATTGAGTCTAAGATACATTGGTCCCTACGAGATTGTTAAGAGGATTGGACCACTGGCCTATAGATTGGCACTACCACCAGAATTGTCACAGATGCATTATGTCTTCCATGTTTCCATGTTAAGAAGGTATAGATTAGATCCCTTCCACATCATTCAGACCACTGAGATTCAGTTGAGAGATGATCTGACTTATGAGGAGACTCCAGTGGAGATGCTGGACACTAAGGAAAAGGTCCTCAGGAACAAGACAGTTCAATTAGTTAAAGTCCTGTGGAAACATCATTCCAAGGAAGAGGCCACGTGGAAGCCCTTGGAGGACATGAAGGAGAAGTATCCATACCTCTTCAATGACTCAGGTAAGAATTTTAAGGACAAAAATTCTTTTAAGAGGAAGAGAAATGTTGGCCCCCGAACTTTTTTGTTGTTGAGTTAAGTATGATTTAAATAAATTATTACGTCATGATAGAATTATTATTGGATTTTAATTATTTATTACAGTGTTCGTAGGATTTTATTACACTGGTTAGTTAAATTAAAGCAGCAGGAGTGTATTAAGGGCAATTTTGGCATGTCACTTAAGGTTAAAAGGCCTGGAGCCTTAAACGAAGGATAGGAATGACTTTTAGCACTCATTAAGGGTAAAATTGGAAGAGGAAAAGTGTTGTCTTGGTTATTAGAAGAAGAAAAACGTGAATGAAGGGAGAGAAGAGTGAAAAACGTGAAAAAGAAAGAAAGAAGTGAGAGAGTTTCGGCCATTAAAGAGAAAAGAAGAAGAAGCAAGTTAAGGTTTCATCTTTTCTTAGCTTTTAAGAGTGATTTTGAGGTTGTTTAAGAAGAGAAAAAGAAAGAGGAAGAGAAGATCTTTCATTTAAGCCAAACATCTCTTTGTTTGGTGAAGATTCAAGGTAAGCCAATTTTTAATACTTTAGATTTTTGGAAGGATTTTGGTTCATGAAGCTTAGAAAATATATAGATTTAAGTATCGTAGAATCAATTTTTAGTGAATGTGCTTTTTGGGTTCTCAATTTGTATTCCTATTGAATTGGGTTTTTGCCAATGTTAAAGGGAATCAAGAGACGCAAGAGGAGCAAGAGGAGAGGCTTTTTTTAGCAAGTTTTTAAGCAAGGAATCAAGGTGGGTTACATGTTTAGAGTTCAGTTAATGAGCCATGAGTATTTTTCCAAATCAATAAAGTTAAATGATTTCGATTGCTTTATAAATGTTGCATTTATTGATTCTTAAATGATTTAAGAAATTGCTACATTTTTGGTACATGAATCTTGATGATGATTTATGAAATAATGATGGAAATTGTATTTGAAAAATATCATGCTTATGGAAATCAAGTTTCTGAAATGAGCCTTTTGTGCAAGATGTTTACAAGATATGATAATCATGTTTGTGTGGGTTTGTGGTGGTCCACTTTGTTATATCACGTGCACGTTGACTCTGTTAAAGGCTTTTCCTGCCTACCTGTTAGTGGCACAGAGCTCCTTCATGGACTCTCTCATGTTTATGAACAACCCAAAGTGGTCTATTCTGTTATTACTGGAGACTCGCAAAAACTCCCTCATGTTTATGGACTACCCAAAAGGGTTTCATTCTGTTTATAGACTACCCAAACTGTTATGATTGCATAAGTGTTTATGATTTTTTGACAAGTTTGATGAATACTTGAATTATGTTGTTATAAATTGTTTGCCAAGCTTAAGAATTTGAGAAATACGTGTTTTATGGATTCAATGCAATTTACTATGGCAACGAATATTTTCAATAGTTTTGCTTGTTTCTCCGCTATAAATGTCGGCCCCATAAAAATTTTCCCATTAATTTAAGCATAATAGCTTAGGGAGTGAATGCATGAGAAGAAATTGAGGGTATTTTCGGTATATAGC
>JAOQMS010000007.1:5417428-5439504 GCA_027563885.1 Erythroxylum longipes
TATGTACAGACTGTACATTTGATGTATAAAACGGTTGATTTTGAGTAATGAAAAGAGGAAGAATTTGGTTTTAAAAACTTGTAATTTTAGAATTATTGCTTTAATTATTCAATTGATATGGTGCCATGTGGAGTATTGTAGTGATTGCTCGTAGCGCTCCCTTGTCATAGGATATGTATTGGAATGACCTACGGGCGTTCCGGTGCGTACCCTATGGTAATGGGGTGTTACATTAATTCTGGAAATGAAATTGATGTTAGTATATGTGTTAAATGCATGGAAGAAACAAGGAAGAAAGTGCAGGGCACGATAGTGGCCTTACCCCACAATCGTGGCTTGACAAAAGTACGTTTTTGCCATGATTGTGGCTCTCATCTCATGATCGTGGCCTGACCAGAAAATGTTTCTATCACGATCGTGGTAGGAGCACTATGATCATGGCCCACTCTAAAAGTTTCTGTCACATTCATGGCAGGGACAACACGATCGTGGCCAAACTTATGGAGAAAAAGAGTTGTCTTTTGAGTGAAGTATGAACCAATCAATGCTAGGGTGCTTCCATATGAGGTATTTAGGCTTGAATGAACCTAGTTAATGATCAATGAGGTGATTAAAGTGAATTAGATATTAAAGAATGATTGAAAGGTGTTGTTAATTGATTATGAAATATGTATTAAGGAAATATACCTGGGATTGTCATTGAACATGCATTATACATAACACATATACATGTGTATATGATTGAGTATTCATGTGAATGTGCAAAGTAGAAATGTGAAAGTGTGTATGTTTGCATGATATAGAAGAGAAATTAGAGCCACTACATCTAGACATTGTCGGGACCTCAAGGCAATAAGCTATCTGGAGCAAACGGTGAGAAACTTAAGATGGTCTCACCTTGATTATTTGTTTGTTAAATTATATATTGAATTATTATATGATGTGTATGTATTGATCTTAAACATTGAATGTCTGAGGTGTTTGATGCATGAATAATATATTAGAAATGCTCATTGAATGTGTATTTGACTGAATAAGTGAATCTTAAATTAAATGTTGAATGTTGGACCAAGGTATGATGACAACTATCAATGAGATTGTGATAATGAATATGAATGTGTAAGACCAAGCACAATTGATTGACTGAATACATGTGATGCATTTCATTTCATGAATGCATGACAACATAAAGGTAGTTAAGATCAGAGTCGTCAGTGAAAAAGAGCTTAAAGCTCATAATGTGGTAAAAGCCTCTGGCTTACTATGTAAAATGAGTCCTATATCTCCAACGGATAAGGGACAATTATAAATGAGCCTGGTATCCACAATGAATACAAGACAATAAAAAAGACACTTGGTCATAACAACAAAATAAACGAATGTGAGTCTCACGAACATTGCATACACACATGAAATGTATGATTTGAATGATTGCAATGCATTGTTGAATTGAGTTGAATGAAAAATGTGAAAACTTATCTACAAAGTGTTTTGTGATGCTACATGTTGATAAATGAAATGATGTGAATTATCTGATAATATGAATTGATGTATTATATGATATGGGTCAACCATCGAGGATGGTTAATTCACTGAATTCACAAAACTCACCAAAATTGCAAGATTGACTTTTCAGGTTCGAGAGAGATGACATAGCTTCTAAGATAGTTTACAAGAGATCTAGTATTACTTTCGGGATAGAAAAAATGGCTCAAAGTTCGATCAGCTGGACTGAAAGATTTAGACTTAATTTTTGTTTAATTCCTCATATATATAGTATGTTTTGTAAACAGGGCTGTAAACTCTGACAGGTCGTCAATATTTTGCATACATGGTTGTTGTATATAATGCTACATTGTATACTTTATTTTATGAAATGAAATAAGGAAATTTGAGTTTTGGCAATCATAAGATTTGTGTTTTAAATTATGATGCCATGAGTTAGTGAAAGTGATATGGTTAGTGCGTTTCTTCCGTCGGGCATGTGCTCAAATGTCTAATGGATGTACGGGCATAAATGTCTGATGGGAGCAGGGTGCTAAAATGCTTGGTATCAGAGCATGGGTGGTATCCATAGGGATATATAGGAATGTTAGGCATGAAATATTGTGAGAAATGCAGATAGTAATCAAAGTTATTGTTTATTATACGTCATCCGCCATAAGTGACCAAGTTGGAAGGTCAACTGACGTAGACAACCTAGAATCGGTAGGAGTCAGTAGGGAGTCTTCTGTGTCTCGATCTGAGAGAATGGCTCTGAGAATTTTAAAAAGAAGGGAAAGCAGGTATGACAAGTTGCAAAAGCAAGGGGCTGTGGACTTCTACAGAAGTACAGATCTTGTAGAGTCCGAGGGATGGTTAGAGAGAACAGATAGAATTTTTGATTAGATGGATTGCAAGTTAGACGAGAAGTTCGATTATGCAGTTTTCTTACTGCAAAGCCCAGTATACCAGTGGTGGAAAAAATGTTCCAAGCAGTACCACCAGGCCTTGTAGCTTGAGATGGGAAGACTTTTTGATAGTCTTCAAGGAGAATTACATGCCCAAAATCTACCTGGATAGAAAGATGAAGGAATTTATGGATTTGAAGCAGGGCAGTTTATCAGTGGAAAAGTATGAGATTAAGTTTAATGAGTTGATGAGTTATGCTACTACCATGATTCTTACTGAAGTAGAAAAGTGCAGGAGATTTGAAGATGGGCCGAACATGGAGATTCGGATGCGGTTACCCATTTCTAATCTGGGTAGTTTTACGAAACTACAGGCTGTATCCATCCGAATTGAGAAATTATTGAATAACATTTAGTATAAATATATATCAGAGTCTAGACTAAAGAGGCCCACGCCCAGTGAATCTTAGGGAAATTTTGGCAGAAACTTTAGCAAGCATCAAAATAGAGCTTTTAGACCACCGATTAGGTCAAGACAATTGGTGTTTAGATAGAGGGGTAGCTCTGTACAATCTGGTAGTGGAAGAGGTATAGTACGGGTCAGTTGCAAAATTGTGAGTAATGTGGGAAGAAGCACAGTGGTGAATGCTGGAAACTATCTGGAACTTACCTTTGATGCATTATTTGACCATCATATAAGAGATTGTTCTGTTGTATTTGGAGCACCGTTTGGAAGGAGAGGAAGAGAAGTAACTGAAACTACTATCCAGCAGAGCCGAATTAGTGGGTCTGGACAGAGAGGCTGTGGTAGAGGAAGGATGAGCTCTAGAGGTTCTATTGTCAGGACTGAGGTGTAAAGCAATCAACTGCAATCTCAGGCCTAAGTGTATGCAATGACCAGATAGGAGGCTCAGAATTCTCTAGATGTTGTTACAGGTGGGTTGGTTATATTTACTTTTGAGGCTTTTGCATTGCTAGATCCTGGATCTATGTACTCTTTTATCGCACAGCATATGGCATCTAGGTTGCATTGTGATAGAGAGCTATTTAGATATGGATTAGAGGTGAGTACACCGATAGGTAGTACCACAGAAATAGGAGAGGTCTGCAAGAGGTGCTTAATCCGAATTGATCAGAAAGAATTGGAGGGATACTTGATTGTGTTATAGTTAAAGGAAATAGATGTTATCCTAGGTATCGATTGACTCACTGCTCATAGGGCTATTTTGAATTGCTATATTAAGGAGGTGATATTAGAATCTCTTAATCAGTCAGGAGCAGTTTTTAGAGGTATTCGTCAAGCAGTGCTAGCCAGGCTGATCTTATTCATGAGTGCCTTAAGGTTGATACAAGGGGAATGTGAGGCTTATTTGACCCATGTCATTGATACTTAAACTGAGTAGAATGTGCAGGACATTCCTATGGTTAAGGAATTCCTGGATGTGTTTCCTGCAGAACTGTCTAGTTTACCTCCAGATAGGGAAATAAATTTTACCATCAACTTAGTTTTAGGTGCAGCACCTATATTTATTCCTCCATATAGGATGGCACCTAGGGAATTAAAGGAGTTGAAGGCTTAGTTACAGGAGTTACTAGAAAAGGGTTTATTAGACCTAGTGTATCACCATAGGGAGCTTCAGTATTATTTGTGAAGAAGAAAAATGGAACGCTGAGACTATGCTACTAAATCGGATAACTGTTAAGAACAAGTACCCGTTGCCTAAAATTGATGATTTTCTTGATCAATTGTAGGGAGATCAGGTTTTCACTAAGTTGGACTTGAGATATGGGTACTATCAGTTGAAGATAGCCGAGGCTGATGCACCAAAAAGTGCATTTAGGAGTAGATATGAGCATTATAAATTCTTAGTAATGTCATTCGGGTTGACTAATTCCCCAGCTGCATTTATGGCATTAATGAATAAGGTGTTTCAGTCTGACCTAGATCATTTTGTAATTGTGTTTATTGATGAAATCTTAGTGTAATTAAAGAGAAGAAAAGAGCATGCTTAGCACTTGAGAGTAATCTTACAGAATATGAGGGAAGAAGCAGCTATATGCCAAATTCAGTAAATGTGAGTTTTGGATGGATGAAGTAGTATTTTTGGGTCATATAGTAACTGGGCAAGGCATCAAGTAGATCCAAAGAAGATAGAAGCAGTGATGAAGTGCGAAACTCTGAAGAATGTGTCTGAAATCCGGAGTTTCCTGGGATTAGCCAAATATTACAGGAGGTTTGTCAAAGGGTTCTCATCGATCTCATCTGCTCTTACTAAACTTCTGAGGAAGAATGTGGTTTTTAGATGGAATGCCGATTGTTAAAGAAGCTTTGAGGAACTGAAATGTCAGTTGACTACAGTGTCGGTATTGACTATTCCATCAAAAACTAGTTGTTATGTAGTATACAGTGATGCTTTGCATCAAGGATTGAGATGTGTGTTGATGCAGTATGGTAAGGTGATAGTCCATGCATCGAGACAATTAAGACCTCACTAGAGTAATTATCCGATACATGATTTAGAACTTGTTGCAGTGGTTTTTGCTTTAAAGATATGGAGACATTATCTGTATGGAGAGACTTTTCAGATATATAATGATCATAAGAGCTTGAGGTATTTACTGAGTCAGAAGGAGTTGCATATGAGACAGAGGAGATGGATAGAGCTGTTGAAAGATTATGACTCTACAATTGAGTATCATCTAGGAAAAGCTAATATGGTGGCAGATGCATTGAGTAGAAGGTTGAATAACAATGTAGCTCAAATTCAATTATTAAGGTTATTGAGCTTAATTCAATTGAGAGCTCTAAATATGGAGTCGAATTTAAAGCAGAATGAGGCATTGATAGCCACACTAATACTGAGGCTGATGTTGCATGACAAAATAAAAAAGGTACAGAGTAAAGATCCTAAAATGGTGAAACTTATAGAGAAGTTGAAAATGAATCCAGATTGTGAGTTTGAGCTAAGAAATGAGACACTGTAGTTAAAGCAGAGGTTGTGCATGTCTAAAATTGATAATTTGAGAAAGGAAATTCTGGAGGAGGTGTACATAGCAGCATATATTATGCATCTTGGTACCACCAAGACATATAACACACTAAAGCAGCATTTCTGGTGACCAGGGATGAAGAAGCAAGTAGCTGATTACGTAGCTAGGTGCTTCACATGCCAGTAGATTAAAGCTGAGCATCAGCCTTGCGTTGGGAAGCTTTATGCGTTACCTATTTTGGAATGACAATAGGAATGAATTACCATGGATTTCATTATAGGATTGTCAAAGACTCTGAGGCAAAACGACGCTATATAGGTTGTAGTGGACCGATTGACTAAGTCAGCCCATTTCTTACCAGTGAGAGAGAATAATTCACTAGATCAGTTGGTTCGGAGATATGTAAATGAGATAGTTAGACTACATAAGGTTCCGGTGTCCATTATATTGGATAGCGATCCTAGATTTACTTCGAGATCCTGAAAGAGCTTACAGTCAGCTATGGGTACGAAATTTAACTTCAGTACTTCATTTCATCTTCAAATAGATGGACAGAGTGAGAGGACGATTAAGACTGTTGAGGATACGCTTAGAGCATGTGTATTGGAGTTTCAAGGAGCATTGGATTAGTATATAGCTCTGATCGAATTTTCATATAATAACTATTACCACAATAGCATCGAAATGGCATCGTATGAGGCATTGTATAGTAGGAAATATCGATTGCCTCTATATTGGGATAAAGAGGGCTTGAGAATGGTAGAAGGCCTAGAACTAATTTAGGATATTGTGGATAAGGTGAAACTGATCCGAAGTAGAATTAAAGCAGCTCAAGATAGACAGAAGAGCTATGTGGGCCAACATCAAAGAGATATAAAATACAGTGTAGTAGACAAAGTGTTTCTGAGAGTATCATCGTGGCAAGAAGTGCTGAGGTTCGGTAAAAAGGGTAAGCTGAGCCCTAGGTATATTGGTTCTTATGAGATCATTGTGAGGATAGGACCATTGGCGTACAAGTTAGCTTTACCAAATGAGATGTCTTAGATACACAACGTGTTCCATGTGAGTATGCTCAGAAGATACAAATCTGATTCAATGTATGTGTTACCGGCTTAGGAGATCAAAATGGCCAGTAATTTGAGTTATGTTGAAGAGCCGATTAAGATAGATATCAAACAAAATAGTTGAGAAAGAGTAATTCCAATGGCGAAAGTCCTTTGGAAGAATCACTCGAGTGAGGAAGCAACTTGGGAAACAGAGGAGAACATGAGGAGACAATATCCTCACCTGTTTAAGCAATCAGGTAAGAATTTTGAGGACGAAGTTTCTTAAGGAGGGGAGAATTATAACATCCTATTATCCCATATTAAGGGTTAGAGTCTTATAATATTTTACATGAGAGATTATTGAGAAATTAGAAAATGCATTTCAGGCTCGTCCATAATATAGCATACACACACATGTGAATATTAATGTTTGCACACATTAAAATGATTGTACAAGCATTAATTGACATTTTTGGGGTATAATTGATTTATAATTGTGGTTTATATTCCATGAAAAATGGATTTGGTGAGCATAAGTATTGATTTAGAAATCTTGATGAAATTGAGAGAATTTCTAAAATTTTGAATATTTTTGGGACTAGGAAAAATGCCAAGTGGCAAGACAATTGACAAATAGCAGTAGAAATAAGCGATAGATGTTGATGGAAATAATTGGCAAATGACATTAGGTTTTTTTGAAAACCTATACTAAAATTTAGAGACAATTGGAGTAGAAATTGGAATTAAATGGACTAGTTTAATAAGAGAACTAAGTGCAATCCAATAGAGATTGGACATGTGGCAAGTGACAAATGTCACTTTCCAAACTATGTCTTGATTCAAGATGTTGCTCCCAAGTGAAAGATCACCTTTATTTTTACTTGTCTTTCACTTTATACATTACTTATCTTCGTTAATCTCCATCTTCTTTAATCTTCTTCATCCATGATCTTTACTTCTCACCCCATCAACATTGAACTTTACCCTAACCTTCCCTTGCTACTCTCATTTCTGGTTATCTTCTTCTTTGCTACTAAAGACCTAACCTTACCACCTTTGGTAAGATGATGATCGTATGGTGTTGAGAAACTAGGGTTAAGAGTGATTTGAAGACATTGAAGCTAGACAAGTAAGTACAAAGCATTACTATTCATGTTTTGTTAAATGAAAAATGTTTTGATGATAGTTAGAGGTTAAATGTTGATGAAGTGGTGAGGTATATATGTAATAATCGTGAGTGATGAAACGGGAGCCTAAATGTCTTGCTTTTGTATATAAGACGATTAACCTTTCATAAGTGGTTGTAGAGAAGATTTTGAGATGAAAAGACCATTAAAAATGGTTTAGAAAGAAGTGCTGAAATTCTGACTTGTAATTGGATGCTTATGTTCTGTTTTTCTTGGTAGGTTACATATATCTCTTTAATTGTTTTAGAGATGAACTAACATGAGTTTAAAGCTAACAAGAATGTTGGCCCCCGAATTTTTTTTGTTGAGTTAAGCATGATTTAAATGAATTTTGAGGTCATGATAGAATAATTATTGGAGTTTAATTATTTATTACAGTTAGTAGGATTTTATTTTACTGGTTAGTTAAATTAAAGCAGTAGGAATGTTTTGAGGGCAATTATGACATGTCACTTAAGTATAAAAGCCATGAAGCATTGAAGGACGGGTAAAGTAGACATTTAGCACTCATTAAGGGTAGAATTGGAAGAGGAAAATGTTGTCTTGGTTATTAAATGATGAAAAAAGTGAATAAGGGGAAGACAAAAATGTGAAAAAGAAAGAAAGGAGAGAGAGAGTCATCCATGAGAGAAAAAGAAAGAAAGGAGAGAGAGAGTCATCCATGAGAGAAAAAGAAAGAAGACAAAGTTAGGGTTTTATCTTTTCTTAATTTTTAAGAGTGATTTTGAGGGTGTTCAAGAAGAGAAAAAGAAAGAGGAAGAGAAGAGCGTCCATTTGAGCCAAACATCTCTTTGTTTGGTAAAGATTCAAGGCAAGCCTATTTTTAGTCCTTTAGATTTTTGGAAGGGTTTTGGTTCATAAAGCTTAGGAAATACATGAGTTTAAGTATTTTAGAATCAATTTTTAGTGAGCATGCCTTTTGGTTCTCAATTTGTATTCTTATTGAATTGGATTTTTGCCAATGTTAAAGGAAATCAAGAGAGGTAAGAGTAAGGGCATTTTTAAGCAAGTTTTTAAGCAAGGAATCTTGGTGGGTTCCATGTTTATAGTTGAGTTAATGAGCCATGGGTGTTTTTTCCAAATCAATAAAGTTAAATGATTTCAATTACTTTATAAATGTTACATTGTTGCATCTTAAATGATTTAAGTAATTTCTATATGTTTGGTATATGAATCTTGATGATGATTTATGAAATGATGATGGAAACTGTATTTGAAAAACATCATGCTTGTGGAAATCATGTTTCCAAAATGTGCCTTTTATATAAGATGTTTACAAGATATCAAATTCATGTTTGTGTGGGTTTATGGTGGTCCATTCTGTTATGTCATATGCACATTGACCATGTTAAAGGCTTCTCCCTCCTACCCGCTAGTAGCATGGAGCTCCATCACGAACTCTCTCATGTTTATTGGAGATTCTCAAGAACTCCCTCATATTTATTGGAGATATTTAAGAACTCTTTCATGTTTATGGACTACCTAAACCACTATGAGTGCTTAAGTTGTTTATGATTTGTTGACAAGTTTGATGAATACATGACTTATGTCGTTTATGAATTGTTTGACAAGCCTGAGAATTTGAGAAATACGTGTTTTATGGATTCAATGCAATTTACTATGTCAATGAAGATTTTCAAAGGTTTTACTTATTTCTCCGCTATAAACTTGTTACCCACAAGCTTTTAAGCCCACCCCCCATTCCTTCCCATTTCCAGATGAAGATTAAGAGATTGAGTGATAGAGAGTTAAGGCATCACTCCAAGCCTGCATATTTTCTTTTATATTTAAATTAGTATAGGAAAACTCAAGGCTTTAGCTGTATTTCAAGTAACATCCGTTGATGTATATTTTGTATTTTTTGATTACGATACCAATGATTTATTTGGGTCTTGAAATGCTCATTTAAGCTTTGTAAAACTCTTTTCTTTTAATGTTAATGAAATACATTTATGTTTTGCTCATGAATTTCTAAGTTTTCGTATTGCATTTTCAAGCATTCATAGGGATAAAATATGTGTTATGTTTTCAGTGGAAAAGCCGTATTAATCTTGACTGTTTTGGACAAGGTTATCTTCTTAGAAGTTGTAGTTTATCCTCTTAGCTTTTCGATGATATAAAGTGAGTAATTTTTAGAGATCGGAGTTAAGAGATATGCCTTTGACAAGTTAGTGATGCTGCATAGGGTGTATGTTGGACGCTTTATAGCCTTTTTCTTTACTTGAGTTAACAAAAAATGAGTACTATGGTGTTTTCAAATGGGAAGAATTAATGTAATAAGTTATAGATGAAATGAAGGTGATAAAGGGAGATTGAACATGTACAGAAATTATGATGAATGTGCATAAGTTTGAATGTTATGTTTTTGGATTGATGACCAAACATAAATTATGATTTGGATGTAAATGATAAAGTGATAATGAAGGAAAATGATGAGGAAAATAAGTTAGAAATGATAGATATGCATAAGATGGGTCATAGGTAACTTGTAGGAGTTAGAAATCTACAAATTGATCCGTAAATGTCTGTTGGGTGAACTTAATGTCCGCTAGGCAGACCTTCTCGGGAATTCCAGCATTCCAGCTCAGTTCATGTCCGTTAGGAGGGATATATGTCCACTAAGCGGATATTCTCAGGATAATTATATAAATGTGCAATTTTTGACCCTTTAGACTACAAAATCTCTCTTTAAATATTCACAAAAGTTATAGAACTCGAAGTTCTCTTCAAAACCGTACTTAAATGACCTTTATTTAACATCCATAGTTAAAGTTATGCCTATTTTCCCAAATCATGTACATGTATAAATTATGGACTTATCGATGCTTTCCTATGATACATTTAGGCTTGAATGGAGCTTAAAATGTACTTGGTTTGATGTGGAAATAAGAGATAAAATGAGTGATATGTTTAGGGCGACGATTGAGGATATAAACATAAGAATGGATTGTCGTATATCAAGTGCTCAATTATGGAATTTTGGGATGTTAGGGGAATGAAGATGAACCTATTATGGCTATGAGATTCCATTACAAGAACCCTACAGAGTGATATGCTGATGTTTTATTCATAAGTTAGTCTCCAAAAACAGGGTCTAACATCTATTAGTATCAGAGTGTCTAGGTTTAGTATCCTAGGCATGAAATGGGTCGTTTGAAAACACAAAATGAACATGCATTGATTTAAAAGAACAATATGCATTGTCTTTGTATTGTTTCACGTGATTTGAAATTGTTTTACATAAAGCATGATTTACAAAGGTTTTACATAGACACATGTAAGTTTAAACCTAACATGAAACATGAACTAAAGATTTTAAATGATTTTTAACTGAAGGAGTGAGTATGCCGCCTCGAAGGAGAACTCAAGGAGCTAGGACTCGATCTCGCTCGTGCCAAGGAAGTACAGATGAATCTCATGTCCCATGAGATGCGGGGACACACTTTGCTCGTAATTCTGAGGCACCTAGTGTGTAACATGAAGTGCCACGGCCTCCTCCTCCTATGTCCCAAGTAAACCCCATGGATCCACGTTTCTTTCAAGCCTTTGCTTAGTCTTTCACGCATGTTATGGGCCAAGTGCCACGAGTTTCAGTGCAAGCTCCAGTGGAGAGGAGTAGACAGTATGATAAGCTCCGTAAGTATGGGGCTGTAGACTTTAATGCGACTACAAATCCTGAAGAGGCTGAAGTATGGTTAAAAAGGACAGAGAAAGCCTTGTTACAGATGAAGTCTTCTGATGAGGAGAAATTGGATTATGCAGTGAGCTTGTTGCAAGGGGACACACTCCATTAGTAGGAATCAATGCCTTATAGTCAAGTCATACTGCCGGTATTATCATGGAGAAATTTTTAAAAGCCTTTAGGAAGAAATAAATCTATGTCGAAGAGAAGGCCAGATAATTCCTAAATCTTACACAGAGGGACATGAGTGTGAGTGAATATGAGCTGAAGTTCACCTAGCTTTCAGGTTATACAACTAATATTGTTGTGAATGAGGAGGATAAGTTTCTTAAGTTTGAGGGAGGACTTCAATTTGGGATCAGGGAGAAAGTATTGATCCATAATTTTTGTGATTACCAGCTGTTGGTAGATGCTGCACTCCAAGCTGAGAAACTAGAGAGCATAAAGTATGAAGTAAACAGGAAGAGGAAGAACTATGAACTGTCTTCCAAGAAGGGAATAAGTACCCCCATGCATAAGAGGAGTATGAGGACTTTCCACAAGCAGAGCAAAATGGGAAGTAGCTGCTCTGCAAAGAACAAGCAAGCAAAGGCAGTTTTAGTGCAAGCCTCAACTGTAGGAGGTAACAGAAGGATGGTGGGGAGTAGGTATACGAACCCCTAATGTGAGTATTGTGGGAAGTTTCAGAGAGGAGAGTGTGTCAAGTTACTTAGAGTATGTTTCCGATGAGGAGAGAAGGGAAATATGGTTAGGGAATGTCCCTAAGCACTAAGGCAAGATGGGTCACAGATGTAATCCTCAAAGAGAGCTAAAATAGTAGGACTCAGGCTGACTACTAAGGTGGGAAGTTATGAAGTGGAAAAAAGGTTATTCCTCTAAGAAGGCCAAAGGGTCAGGCACAGGCAAGGGTATTTACCATGACCAGAGAAGAAGCTGCAGCCGGACCTGAAGTTGTTACGGGTATGGCTCAATTATTTAATTTAAAAGTATATTTATTGATTGATTATGGCTCTACACATTCTTTTATTTCTATAAACATGACATTACTTGGTGTTAATTTGGTGCCATTAGATAGTGTATTGCTTGTTAGTACTCCTTTAGGGAGGAATGTGATAATAAGTCAAGCATATAGAGAATGTGAACTTTTTATTGATGGTGCTAGACTGGTAGTGGACTTAATTCCTTTAGATTTAAAGGTCCTAGATGTTATACTTGGAATGGATACCTTGGAAAATTATAATGCAAAGTTAGATTGTAGCCTTAAAGAGGTAGAATTTGATCTTGGCAAGGGTGAGAAGGTGACTTTTAAGGGAGACAGAGTAACACCATCACTAAGAATTATTTCAGCTTTGCTAGCTAATCGAATGATGAGAAAAGGTTGTGAAGCCTTATTGGCACACGTTGTGGACACCGAGGTGAACGAGGGAAAGTTAGAAGATTTTCCAATTCAGAGGGAATTTCCAGATGTGTTTCCAGAAGACTTACCTGGTTTGCCACCATTAAGGGAATTCAAATTCTCCATCGATCTGATTCCAGGTACCACAACCATTTCTATACCACTGTATAGAATGGCTCCAGATGAGCTGAAGGAGTTTAAGGAACAGTTGGGAGAACTATTAGAGAAGGGGTATATAAGGCCTAGTTCGTTGCCATAGGGAGCGCCAGTTTTGTTTGTTAAAAAGAAAGGTGGAATATGGATTATATACATTGACTATTGGAGGTTCAACAAGGTAACTATTAAGAACAAGTATCCTCTGCCACGAATCGGTGATCTGTTCAACCAGCTCAAAGGAGCAAAGGTTTTCTCCAAGATTGATCTCAGGTCAGGCTATCATTAGCTCAGAATCAAGGAATCTGATGTACACAGGACAACTTTTAGGACACATTATAGGCATTATGAGTTCCTAGTAATGACATTTAGATTGACAAATTCTCCAGCTGTGTTCATAGATCTTATAAATAGGGTCTTCAAAGAATATCTAGACCAATTTGTCATAGTATTTATAGATGACGTTCTAGTTTATTCCAAGAGTAAAGAGGAATATAAAGAACATCTTAGGATAGTCTTGCAAACACTAAGGGAGAAGGAGCTTTATGCTAAATTCAGCAAGTGTGAATTTTAGCTTCATAAGGTGGTATTCCTTAGACACGTAATTTAAAAGGACAGGGTACATATCGATGTGAATTGGCATGCACCAAAGACAGTGGTAGAAGTGAGAAGTTTTCTGGGACTGGTAGGATGTTATAGGAGGTTTGTTGAAGGATTCTCCATGATAGTTACTCCAATGACCAAGTTATTAAGGAAAAATTAAAGGTTTATCTAGAGTGATGAATGTTAGAAGAGCTTTGAGGAGCTTAAGCACAGGTTGACAAGTGCTCTAAATCTAACCTTACCTATGGGAGATAAGGGCTATACAGTTTAAAGTGATGCTTTAAGAAAAGGGTTTGGGTTGTGTGTTAATGCAAGGAGACAAGGTAATAGCTTATGCCTTATGGCCGTTAAAACCTTATGAATTGAATTACCCGAGCCATGATCTAGAATTAGCAGCAATAATTTTTTCCTTGAAAATTTAAAGACATTATTTGTATAGAGTTCAGACGAGGATTTTTACAGATCATAAAAGTCTTCAGTATTTATTAAGCCAGAAAGAGTTGAATTTGAGACAGAGAAGGTAGTTAGAGTTGCTTAAGGATTATGACTTATTGATTAAATACCATCTAGGAAAGGCAAATGTAGTGGCTGATGCCTTGAGTAGGAAATCCTCCATAGCCCATGTTCATACAATTTATCTACCCTTATTGAAAGAGATGGCTAAACTTATAATAAGCTTGAAACAGGAGGAACCTGATTGCATTATTGCTAATTTCAGAGTAAGACCAACTCTCATAGAGAAAGTTAAGGAGTTACAAGAACAAGGTGCAGATTTAAGCAAGCTCTAAGAAGAAATTAAAAAAGGTAAGCAATCTGAAGTGGAAGTGATGGATGATGGACTTATGGTTTTAGGCAATAGACTTTGTATTCTAAATGTCAAGGAGGTAAAGGATGATATACTCGACGAGGCACATAATGCCCCTTATACCATGTGCCTAGGTAGCATTAGGATGTATAGAGATTTGAAAGAGCATTTTTGGTGGAAAAGTATGAAGAAGGATGTAGTAGAATATGCAAGCAAGTGTCTAGTGTGTGAACAAGTCAAAGATGAACATCAGGCACCTTCAGGCAAGTCAAGGACATTGTCCATTCCTAAGTGGAAGTGGCAAAGGATAATCATGGATTTTCTGATGGGTTTGCCCAAGACCAGTAGGAAGCATGATGCCATATAGGTTATTATTGACCATTTGATGAAGTCAACCCATTTTCTAGCAATTAAACAGATTGATTCTCTGCATGTGCTACTAAAGAAGTGCAATGATGAGATAGTGAGACTACATAGGATCCTAGACTCTATATTTTTTGATAGAGATCCTCGGTTTACTTCAAGATTTTGGGAAAGCATGCAAGAAGCTCTAGGGACTAAGTTAAATTTTAACACTGCTTTCCATCCCCAAACAGATGGTCAATCTATGAGGACCATTCGAACCCTTAAAGGAATGCTGAGGGCATATGTGATGGATTTCAGAGGTGCTTGGGACGAGCACTTGCCATTGGTCGAATTTGCTTACAATAATTTGTACCACTCGAGCATTCAAATGGCTCCTTATGAAGCACTGTATGGAAGAAGATGTAGAACTACTATATGTTAGGATGAAGAAGGAGAAAGGAAATTAATAGGACCAGAGTTACTCCAGATGACAATTGACAAGGTCAATCTAATTAAGCAAAGGCTCAAAGCAGCTCAAGATAGAACGAAGAGCTATACTGATGCACATCGAAAGGAAACAGAGTATGAAGTTAGTGAGAAAGTCTTTCTTAAGACATCTCCTTAGAAAGAAGTCATGAGGTTTAGCAAGAAGGGTAAATTGAGCCCAAGACACATTGGTCCCTACGAGATTGTTGAGAGGATTGGACCACTGGCTTATAGATTAGCACTGCCACCAAAATTATCACAGATACATAATGTCTTTATTGTTTCCAAGTTAAGGAGGTATAGATCAAATCCCTCCCACATCATTCAGACCGATGAGGTTCAGTTGAGACATGATCTGACCTATGAGGAGACTCCAGTGGAGATTCTGGACACTAAGGAAAAGGTCTTTAGGAACAAGATAGTCCAACTGGTTAAAGTCCTATGGAAACACCATTCTAAGGAAGAGGCCACATGGGAGCCCTTGGAGGCTATAAAGGAGAAGTATCCACACCTCTTCAATGACTTAAGTAAGAATTTGAAGGATGAAATTCTTTTAAGAGGGGGAGAAATGTTGGCGCCTGAATTTTTTTTCTGTTGATTTAAGCATGATTTAAATGAATTATGAGGTTATGATAGAATAATTATTGGAGTTTAATAATTTATTATAGTGTTAGTAGGATTTTATTTCACTGGTTAGTTAAATTAAAGTAGTAAGAATGTTTTGAGGACAATTGTGGCATGTTAATTAAGTATAAAAGCCATGAACCATTAAAGTAAGGGTAAAGTGGACACTTAGCACTCATTAAGGGTAGAATTGGAAGAGGAAATGTCATCTTGATTATTAGATGATGAAAAATGTGAATGAAGGTAGAGAGGAAGAGAAAAACGTGAAAAAGAAAGAAAGGAGAGAGAGAGTCATCCATGAGAGAAAAAGAAAGAAGACCAAGTTAGGGTTTAATCTTTTCTAAGTTTCTAAGAGTGATTTTGAGGGTGTTTAAGAAGAGAAAAAGAAAGAGGAAGAGAAGAGTTTCCACTTGAGCCAAACAACTCTTTGTTTGGTAAAGATTCAAGGTAAGCCCATTTTTAATCCTTTTGATTTTTAGAAGGGTTTTAGTTCATGAAGCTTAAGAAATACATGGGTTTAAGTATTCTAGAATCAATTTTTAGTGAATACGCTTTTTGGTTTCTCAATTTGTATTCCTATTGAATTAGATTTTTGCCAATATTAAAGGAAATCAAGAGAGGAAAGAGGAGGGGCATTTTTAAGTATGTTTTTAAACAAGGAATGTAGGTGGGTTGTACGTTTATAGTTGAGTTAATGAGCCATGAGCATTTTTCCAAATCAATAAAGTTAAATGATTTCAATTACTTTATAAATGTTGCATTGTTGCTTCTTAAATGATTTAAGTAATTGCAACATGTTTATTACGTGAATCTTGATGATGATTTATGAAATGATGATGGAAATTTTATTTGAAAAATATCATGCTTATGGAAATCATGCTTTTGAAATGTGCCTTTTGTGCAAGATGTTTACAAGATATCAAATTCATATTTGTGTGGGTTTATGGTGGTCCATTCTGTTATGTCATGTGCACATTGACCATGTTAAAGGCTTCTCTTGCCTGCCCGCTAGTGACATAGACCTCCATCACGGACTCCCTTATGTTTACTGGAGATTCGCAAGAACTCCCTCATGTTTGTGGACAACCCAAACCATTATGAGTGCTTAAGTTGTTTATGATTTGTTGACAAGTTTGATGAATACATGAATTATGTTATTTATGAATTATTTAACAAGCTTGAGAATTTGTGAAATACTTGTTTTATGGATTCAATGCAATTTACTACGTCAATAAAGATTTTCAATGCTTTTGCTTGTTTCTCCGCTATAAACTTGTTACCCATGAGCTTTTAAGCCTACCCCCATTCCTCCCCACCTTTAGGTGAAGAGCAAGAGATCGAGTGATAGAGAGTAAAGGCATCACTCCAAGTCTTCATATTTTATTTTGTATTTAAATTAGTATGGGAAAACTCAAGACTTTAGCCGCATTTTAAGTAACACTCGTTAATGTATATTTTGTACTTTTGGATTATAAAATTAATGATGTATTTGGGTCTTGAAATGCCCATTTAAGTTTTGTAAAACTCTTTTCATTTGATGTTAATGAAATATATTTATGTTTTGCATGGCTTTCCAAGTTCTCGTATTGCATTTTCAAGCATAGGGGAAAAACTGTGTTCTGCCTTTAGGGGAAAAATTATATTAATCTAGGCTGCTTTGGACAAGGTTGTCTTTTTTAAAGTTATAATTTTTCCTCTTAGCTTTCCAATGATATAAAGTGCATAATTTTTGGAGATAGGAGTTGAGAGATATGCCTTTTACAAGTTAGTGATGCTGCACAGGGTGCATGCTGGACATTTTATAGCCTTTTTCTTAACTTAAGTTAACAAAAAATGAGTACTATGGTGTTTTGAAATGGGAAGAATTGGTGTGATAAGTTAAAGATGAAATTAAGGTGATAAAGGGAGATTGAACATGTGTAGAAATTATGATGAATGTGTATAAGTTTAAATGTTATGTTTTTGGATTGATGACCAAACATAGATTATGATTTGGATGTAAATGATATTTAACTGAAATGAAAGTGATAATGAAGGAAAATGATGAGGAAAATAAGTTAGAAATGATAGATATGCGTAATAAGGGTCATAGGTAACTTGTAGGAGTTAGAAATCTGGAAATTGAACCATAAATGTCCATTGGACGGACTTAATGTCGGCTAGGAAGACCTTCTCAGGAATTCCAGCATTCCAACTCAGTTTATGTCTGTTAGGAGGGATATATGTCCGTTAAGCGGACATTCTCAGGATAGTTATATAAATGTGCAATTTGTGACCCTTTATACCATAAAATCTCTCTTTAGGGTCTTCACGAAAGTTGTAGAACTAGAAGTTCTCTTTGAAACCCTACTTGAATGACCTTCATCCAACATCCATAGTGAAAGTTATGCCTATTGTCCCAAATCATGTACATGTATAAATTGTGGACTTATCAATGCTTTCCTATGATACATTTAGGCTTGAATGGAGCTTGAAATGTACTTGCTTTGATGTGAAAATAAGAGATAAAATGAGTGATATGTTTAGGGTGACGATTAAGAATATAAACATAAGAATAGATTTTCATATATCAAGTGCTCAGTTATGGAATTTTGGGATGTTATGAGAATAAAGATGAACCTATGATGGCTAATGAGATTCCATTATAAGAACCCTATAGAGTGATGCGCTTAGGTCGAGTTTGACTCTGAAAACGGATTCTAGCAAAGAAGGAGCACTATGGTGTTTTGAAATGAGATGAATTACGGTGATAGTTAGGAATAAAATGAAGTTGAAAAGTGAAGTGGAACATGTACAGAAAATTAGAGATGAATATGTATATGAATATGTTCTTTTTTTGGTGTTTATGATCAATCATGCAATTTGATTTGTGTGTGGATGATATCGAACTAAAATTGAGGTATAACTGAAGAGGTTATCAACTTGAAATGATGAATTTTGAAAATAAATTGTTTGATACTTATGAATGAGATATATTATGAAAAAAGGATAGGATTTCTTCAACGATAATATTTAGTTGAAAATGATGAATCAAATGGGTAAAGGTTTGAGAGTTTAATGCCATCAAATTGGTAGTTGAATTAGTATGAAATGATGTAGCATTAGAAGAGGTGAATTATGGAAAATTGGAGTGAAATTGATGTTAGTATGTGTGTTTAATGCGTGGAAGAAATGAGGAAGAAAGTGCAGGGCAAGATCGTGGCCTCTCCCCACTATTGTGGCCTGGGCAAAAAATGTTCTTGTTACAATCGTGGCACGAGCACCATGATCGTGACCAGCTCCAAAAGTTTTTGTCACGATTATGGCAGGGACACCATGATCATGGCCAAACTTATGGAGAAAAAGAGTTGTCTTTTGAGTGAAATATGAACCAACCAATGCTTGGGTGCTTCCATATGAGGTATTTAGGCTTGAATCAGAACTTGAATGAACCTAGTTGATGATGAATGAGGTGATTAAAGTGAATAAAGTGTAGTAGATATCAAAGAATGATTGAAAGGTGTTGTTAATTGATTATGAAATGTGTATTAAGGAAATATACCTGGGATTGTCATTGTACATGCATTATACATAATGTATATACATGTGTATATGATTGAGTATTCATGTGAATGTGCAAAATAGTAATGTGAAAATGTGTATGTTTGCATGATATAGAAGAGCAATTAGAGCGACTGCATCCAGATATTTTTGGGACCTCGAGGCAATAAGCTATCTAAAGCAAACTGTGAGTAACCTAAAATGGTCTCACCTTGATTATTTGTTTGTTAAATTATGTATTGAATTATTATGTGATGTGTATGTACTAATTCTGGACATTGAATGTCCAAGGCATTTGACACATGAATAACATATTAGAAGTGCTCATTGAATGTGAATTTGATTGAATAAGTGATTCTCGACTTAAATGTTGAATGCTGGACCAAGGTCTGATGACAAAAGTTAATGAGATTGTGATAATCAATATGAATGTGTAAGACCGAGCACAATTGATTGACTAAATACATGTGATGCATTTCATTTTATGAATGCATCACAACATAAAGGCAGTTGAGACTGGAGTCATCAAGTGAAAAAGATCTTAAAGCTCAGAATTCAGTAAAAGCCTCTAACTCACTATGTAAAATGAGTCCTGTATCACCAACGGATAAGAGACAGTTATAAATGAGCTAGGTATCCACAATAGATACGGGACAGTGAAAAAGGCACTCGGTCACAACAATGAAATAAACGAATGCGAGTCTCATAAACACGGCATACACACATAAAATGTATGATTTGAATGACTGCAATGTATTGTTGAATTGAGTTGAATGAAAAACGTGAAAACTTATGTACAAAGTGTTTTGTGATGCTACATATTGATAGATGGAATGATGTGAATTATGTGATAATAAGAATTGATGTGTTATGTGATATAGGTGAACCATCGAGGATGGTTAACTTACTGAGTTTGCAAAACTCAACAAAATTGCAACGTTGACTTTTCAGGTTTGTAAGAGACAACATAGCTTCTAAGATAGTTCAGAAGAGATCTGATACTACTTTTGGGGTAGAAGAGATGGCTCGAAGGCCGGTCAACTATACTAAAGAATTTAGACACAATTTTTGTTCAATTCCTCATGTATGTTGCTTGTTTTGTAAATAGGGCTATAAACTCTCACTACAAGAAATTGTACTTTTAGTGAAAGTAAAAATTGTCACTAAAAGCAATAATATTTGTCACTATTATTAATAGTGTCTAATCTTTGAAGTTGTCACCTCCCGTCACAAATACCTCCGTCACTAATAAAATAGTGACTAATTTAAAAAATGGTCACAATTATGCAACACTTTTGTGACACAAGTACTGACACTAAAACTTGTGAAATGTGTGACAAAACTATATGGTCACAATAACTTTACATATTTATGACAAGTTTATCGTCAAAAATAATATAAAGTAGTGATGAATTAAGTCGTAACAGTACTTCAATTTATTGTGACAAAATTGCCGACACTAAAACCTATCAAATGTGTGACAAAACTATATGGTTACAACAACTGTCCTTATTTATGACAAGTTTGTTGAAGCAAATAATATAAAATAGTGACGAATAAAGTTGTAACAATACTTCATTATATTGTGACAAAAGTGTCGACACTAAAACCTATATAATGTATGACAACATTATATGGTCAATGTAACTTTACATATTTATGACAAGTTTGTTAACACAAATAATATAAAGTAGTGACGAATAAAGTCATAACAATACTTCATTTTATTGTTACAACATTATCGCCACTAAAATAATTATAAATAGTGACTATATTTGTCACAAATAATTTTTTTATCAGTGTCCATTACTTCTTGGTCACTAATATTTTAATAAAAAAGTGTCAACATCATTTTGTCACAAAAATAAAAATTGGTTCTTACAAAATGTATTATCACTAATGTGTTTATTATTATCACAAATAAAACTAGCAATTCATCAACGGAATTACATTAGTTGTAAAACAAATTTGTATCAGTGGCTATATTGTCTAACATATTTCGTCACAAGTATGAAAGTTATATGTTACAATCATGTTATCACTAAATAAAAAATATATGTTACAATAAATTTATCACTAATGCCTTATCATATACATCTGATATGTGTAACAAATCTTCACTAGAAAACGCAACGACTGAAGAGGTTGAGTAGGCACCAATGTATTTTTTCACCTACAATAGAAAATTGTGAATTGATAGAAAGTAATGAAAAGAAGACTGATAGATATAAACACCTACCAATACACTATCAAAGCTAGATACTGCAATTAAAAATCCAATATACACATTTTTCTAAAGAAAGAAATAATAAAGCACCAACCAAGAGTGGACGCAGAGTACATCAGCAAAATTGTGTAATCAATTTTCCCATTTTGCTTGATTGCCGAAATTCTCCATGTTAGCACCCTCCAAACTCCATGTACCAGTAGCCAAAGAATACATCTCCAGGTTTACCTGACCAATGCTATTAAAGGAAACTAAAAACCAAAATTAGTCATATAGAAACATTTAAAAGATGTTGCAAGGACATCGAAGCTCATTATGGACACTTTTAAAAGCAAGAACCAAACTCAAGAAGATTGTCCCAGGAAAACAAACAAATTTACATAACTGGTAAATGAGTTTTAAGGACTTAACATGATTTACTCTCAGAGTCTTTTTCTTTGACATTCTTTTGCAATCCCAGTCGATTAACATCTAAGATATCAATAAAAAATGCAAACTAGTATTTTGCCAAAAAGGATAACATTAAGTCTGATTGAGCTTATTGAAAATATGCTCAAAATAGATTCATATAATTCCACCAAGTGATTTAGCATTTAAATAC
>JAOQMS010000007.1:5439604-5469012 GCA_027563885.1 Erythroxylum longipes
ATAAGGAAGGGTAAAATGGACTTTTTGGGCTCATTAAAGGTAAAAAGGGGAAAAGAAGTGTTGTCTTGTAATTGAAGAAGAAGAAAAACAAAATTGAATAGAGAGTTGTCTTGGGAGAAGAAGAAAAGAAGAGAAAGTTAACCAGGTTTTCCAATTTTCTTAGTTTTAAAGAGTGATTTTGAAGTTGTACAAGAAGGGAAAAAGAAAGAGGAAGATTAGAGCTTCCATTTGAGCCAAGAGACTCAATAATTGGTGAATATTCAAGGTAAGTTTATGTTTAAACTTTTGGATATTTGGAAGGGTTTTGGTTTTTGAAGCTTAAAGAATGCATGGGTTGAAGTATTCTAGGATCAATTTTAGTATATGTATATATTTTTTAGTTCTCAATTTGAAGTCCTATTGAATTGGAATTTTTTCCAATATTTAAGGAAATAAAGAGGAGAGACAAAGGAGTAAGAAGAGAAGCATCTTTGAGCAATTGTTAAGCAAGGAATTCAAGGTGGGTTACATTTTTATAATTGAATAATAAGCCATGAATGTTTCTTCAAAATCAAGAAAGTAAAAAAAAATCAATTGTATTATAAATGTGCATTTATTGCTCTTTGAATGCTTTAAGAAAGTGCCATGTGGTTGGTATGTGATTATTATGTGGATGATTTATGAAAAGAATGTGAAAATGAATTTTTTTTAAATAAATAGATTACTATGTTTACGAAATCACTTTTCGAAAAAAGCGTGATTTTGGGCAACAAGTTTACAAGTTATGAAATACATGTTATGTGGGTTTGGTTTTGTCCATTATGTATGTCAAGTGCACTTTGACTAAAGGCTTCTCCCGCCTGCCCACATGTGGCATGGAGCTGCTTCAAGGACTCCCTTATGTTTACGACTACGTAAAAACCACTATGTTGGATTGTGTTAGTTCATTTTATTCACGACTACACAGGACCATTTCATGGGAATGTGTTAGCTTGTTCTATTTATGGACCTCCCAAACCATTTTCATATGCTTATGTGTTGACAAGTTTATTGAATGCATGATTTGGGTTGCTTATAAAGTATTTGATAAATTAAGAATTTGGACATATGTGTTTTATGATGCATTGTGAATTTTTACAATGGTTTTGCTTGTTACCGATTATAAAATTGTTACCCATGAGCTTTAAGCTCACCCCCCTTTTTTCCGTCCCATCTTTAGGCTATGAGCAAGAGATCGAGTAATGGAGCATAAGGGCATTACTCCGGATTATGCTTATTTTGTATTTGTAGTTAGTTTTTGTAAAACAAGGCTTTAGTTGCATTTTGAACAATTCTATTTTGTGCAAATCATGTGTTTTTAGATTATGATGTATTGTGGCTTGAAATGCCCATTAAAGCTTTATTCAAACTCTATTTTGATTTAGTAATGAGATTAAGATTTGAAAAAGTTTTTGTCGATCATGTACATATTTATCTTCTGGGTTGAGTTTGTTAATTGTTAGTAGTGATGGATTTTGGGTTGTGATGAAAGGATGTGTGTGTTCATTTTAGTGTTGGATGGTTCGAGTCTATCAGAAGGTTTCCTCACGGCGAAGCCCAAAAGTTGGCCGCGGTGAACCTTTCCCGAGAGGTGCTCTCGCTTAATTCTATGACTTCGCTGTGACGAAACCCAAAAGTTGGCCACGACAAACTTTTCCAAAAAGGGTCTTAGAAAAGTTTGCCGCAGCAAAGTCCAAAAGTTGGCCGCGGCAAACTTTTCCTGATGGGTCCTTGCACATGATCCTTACCCGATCCTCTGGTAAGGTAGCTTTGTAATAAGTACTGAAACCGAGGCGCCAACATCTTATGGTATCAGAGAACGAGTTAGACTCCGGAAACGATGTCTAACAATAGGTCCAAGAATCTGTGGTTCATACCTGATAACTGGAATTTGATCACCAATCATAGAGATCAATATAATGGTAGAATTCTAGTATTATACAATTTAAACTTTCTAGAAATTCGCTCCCAAAAGTCCAATGCTTAGGCTATACACTTATGGATAACATTCAAAGCATCAAATAAAAAGGTATGCATAAGTTTCATATATGCGGCTAATATTGGATGTTAAAGAAATGCATTGTGGTATGAACTAAGTGATATGGCATCAAATATGAATGATCTATGCTTAACTTGGTGTTTCAACTCTACACTCTACCACTTAGAATCTAAATAAGGAGTGGAATCTAAAAGAACATACAAAGGGTCCAATCCCTATATATAGAGAATTAAAGTTACAAATATGGCTTATAAAGGGAACAGTCTCCCTTGGATAAATAAGTAATAAAACAAATAGTTCTTAAGAAGGAAGTTTGATAAGGCACTAATCAACCAGACATGAATGTGTTTTTTCAAATTAACTAGAAATGAATGTTGCTATTGCATAACAACGGACCCATATTTAATAGTACTGTGGTATTTAATTATAGCCCAATTGAAGTGCATAATCTTATAAAAAATCTGGTTAGAATCACTCCCTTCAAATTTTATAAATTCCTAACCTAGTGCAATGGTTTTCAAGAGGCTATCTAGTAAGGAATAAATGCAAATATTGAAGGGAATGAAAAATTTAAATATGTAAAAAAAAAACTTAAAGTTATAAAAGGCAACCTCAAGGACCTATATAGGAGCATTACTATATACAAATATTTGGATATCCATACAATAAAAGAGCACTTAAAGTAACCTAAATAAAATTAAGTAGAGATATAAGAAATATGACATAGAGGAATTAGGAAGGATTAGCACAAAGGAACTACTATCAAGTAGTAAATGGTAATTTCTCAATCACAAAGCAAAACTTCAAAATACTATGGCTACAAGAACAAGATAAATGCATCAATTTTTCTTTAAAGCATTAACAGCAAAAAAGAGCTCCAATAAGATAAATTACATAACAATGAAAAAGGAGTAAGGTTATGGGGACAAAACAACCTCAAAATGATAGCTAAAAATTACTTTATGAACCTATTGGGAATAAAAAAGGAGTGTGAATCCTTAACACTGACCCTTCAAGAGTTCCTGACGATGATAATCACCAAAGATCAAGCTTAAAGACAAATAAAAGACTTTGAGCCAAAGGATGTCAAAGCTACCCCTAAGGTTTTCAAACTTAACAAGGCCTCTAATCTTAATAGGCTTACTGTTCATTTCTTTAAGCACATATGACAATGGATTAAGTACTAAATATTTGATGCAGCGTTGTAAATTTTCATCTAAAGAAGAACGCTAAAGGAAATCAATTAAACTTTCATTTGTTTAATAGATAACACCCCAAAACAAGTATAATAGGGGAGTTCGAACCCATATCTTATTGTAATACCCTATACAAATTCATTTCCAAGATTTTGGTGTCCAGATTGAAACTAATCTTGGGTTCTTTTATTTTTAAAACACAAGGAACCTTCATACAAATAGGAACATTTAAGACAAAGTAATGATAGCTTATGATCTTTTTAAGCCCTACATAAAGAAGGGATCTAGCAAGCTATGTGCTTTAAAAATGGAATTCAAGAAAGCATTTGATTTAGTAAATTAGGATTTTATGATTTAAGCTCTTGAATTGTTTGGACTGCTAAGGAGATTCATTAATTAGATTAATCAAAGCCTGATCACTACATCCTATAGTGTTTTTATTGATGGGGAACAAAATTAATGATTTAAGTGAGATGGGGAATTAGGGAAGGGAATCTTCTATTCCCTTACCTATTCTTAATATATATGGGGGTACTGTTACGACTCACTACTCACAACTTGAAAATATCAAAGGAAGTGTAATAAACTAAAACTGTTCAACTTGAAATTTTTTAATAAACTGTTGATGTTTTGTAAGACTAATGCATCCTCAATATCCACCATAATTATCTCAGTTAATTAGCTCTACAAGTTATCGAATGTGGAGTTAAACTTTAACAAAAGTTTCATCATATTATCCAAACATGAAAAAGCTATCAATTGATAACTGGCACTTATCATAAAGATGAAAGTTATTCAACCGCCTTTCACTCAATTAGTAATTACAATTATAACTATATAACCTTCCTATAAGGATTATAGACCACTCTTTGAGTATATTGAAAGAAGGGTTAACAAATGGTACAATAAAGAGTTAAGTTATGCTAGATGAATCCAACTTGTCAAATCAGTCTTGGTCAATATGTATAATTAATATTTGGAATCTTCTTTCCCTTATCCGGTTTGTTACTTCTTCTGCCCAGACTAATGTAACTACTTTTGTAGGGGTTTCAACCTCGACGGAAGGACTTCCTAAGGCCTTGCATATTATTATTCTCTACCTCTGACGCAAAAACTCCAGAAGACTTCCTTACTCTCTCTAGAAAGTCTCTTCTCATAAAGTTTGGAGGACAAAACAACCAAAATAGATCTAAAGAAAACACAAATGTTATGAACAACGCAAAATTTTCCCTCCCTTTTGGAAGAGGTGGAACCATCTTATTCAAATTTTCTAATAAAATTGGTTTCAATGAAATAATCGAACAAAGGTTATGGAACATTAGAGGCCAACCACTGTTTATTTAGAAATGGAAACCTAGAATAGAGATGGACAGAGGTAAAATTGACACATTTTCAATATGGGACAATTTTCATAATCTACCATTGAAATTCTGGACCATTGAACGATTCAGTTTCCTTACTAGCTTTTTAAGAAAACCAATATGTATGGACACTCAAGCAGCAACCATGGAAAGAATTTGCTATGCCAAATTATATGTACAAATAAAGAAGAACTCAATGCTACTAGATAGCTTACTAGTAATAAGTCTAGGGAAAATGGTGAGCTAGAGAAGATAGACATCCCAATATCCTACCCTTGGACACCTAGTAACTCCACTAAGAAATGGGTACCTTCTGGCAAAGTGTTTAAAACTAGATGGTAATAGGAAATATGGGGATTGAATAAAATGACATGTAGTAGGAAGGAGATAACAACAATCTAGATGAAACTGATGTAACCAGAGGGCAAACAAATGAAATTGTTATGACAGAGAACATGATAAGTGTAAATTGGGTCATGTTTTAGGGCTTACTTTGATATGTATTTAATTGTTAATTCAATCATTTAGTATGTGTTTAGGTTAGAATTGTCTTAGTTTGTTAATTATTTATGTTTAAGTGTTTTTATGGGTTAGTACAAGTCTTTAAGCTTAAATATTATGCTTTTGAGGTACCTTCATGTGCTTGTTAGTGTTTTAGGGTCAACATCAAAGAACAGAGAAGTTTTGGAGACATTCGAGCTGAAACAACGGCCCAAAATCTTGATTTGTGGCACAACAGGATGTGATCGTGACAGAAGCCTAAGACATGGCCTATGATCATGATATAAGGCTTAGATATAGCCCACGATCGTGGCCTATAGGTCCACTGTCATGGCCTTTGCCAGGTAGACATGCAGACACTAAAAAACGTCAAATTTTAAGGGATTTTTTAGACCTTTCGGACCCAAAATAACCCTAGGATTGCTTAGAACACAAAGGATATTTAAAAAACAAGACAAAGATGTAGAAGGGAGGTTTTGTATCAGTCACTTCTGTATATTGTGCAAAGAGACATTGTGCATCGGCTTTTGATAGTTTATTAGATATCTTTAGAGCTGATTAGAGTTTCAGATAGGTTGTTAATTGAGAGATTCCATCTTATATAATCTAATTAGGGTTTATGATTTAGGGTTAATGGTTATAACTTGAGAGAGAGTAATCAACCCTAGGATCGTCTAGAACCAATTATTCGGTAATTCATAATCAGTTAGGTTAGCGTTAAAGATAGGTAAAATTCCTTTTCTCTCATTTGGTAATTGCCTTAGGTTGATTCTTAGGTGTGTGTTGCAATAGCTGAATAATTAGTATTTTTGTGTTCGATTCTTAATTTGATTGGCTGAATTGAATTCTCATTTTAGTTTAATTGAATTCTCATTTTAGTTTCTTTATATTTAAAATTTTTGCGATTTGTTCTAGCTTTTGATTTTAGGATTATATTATCCCTCCTTGTGAGATCGACACCTTAGGTACTACACTAACGAACTGTGTACTTAAGAATTATCAAGGGTATTATTAAAACTTACACACATCAACACCTAACCAAAACACTTTTAATATGGTGGAGAAAAGGAAAAATGATGAAAATAAAGTTAAAATGAATCAGCTCAATTCTAAAGTTACCATTATTTTGAATAAAGAAACTTATGTGCATTTTAAAAACCTGGGTGAGACTAAGGAATTCAAAATTCAATTTGCTAACTATAGAAGAGGATCTGCAAGGAAAAAGGGTATGAATAAAAACAAAAGGGAACTTCCCCTAGATGGCAATCCTGGTATAGAATACTAAAGGGATCAATGTCCCTCTCAAAAGATCTATGTTAAAGGAGGTAGTGAAAGAGAAGAAGCCTTGTTTAGTAGGCCTTCTTGAAACTAAAATAAAAGAACATCAATTACTCAATGGTCCTAAGCTTTTTGGTGCAAACTAGAAACTTATTTCAAACCAACAATCTCATTAAAATGGAAGGATAATTTGTCTCTACAATTCAAACATGATTGGAGTTTAATTTGTTGATGAAAGTGATCGATAAATCCACCTGGAATGTCAAACGGGAGGTAAGATTCCTAACTTTGATTTGACACTAATTTACGGATCCAAATTTTGTTTTTAGAGAAATAAACTTTAGTTGGATCTACGAAGCTTACAATCTAGAATTTAGAATCCATGGTTTGTAATTAGGGATTTCAATTGTTCAGTAAGTTACAAAGAAGTTGAAGGGGGTAAGAAATTTACTCTAAGAGATACCAAAGAGCTCATAAACCTCTTAGGTAAAGTGGATTTGATGGATCTTAACTCAGCAGGTAGGCTCTTCACTTGGTCAAATAAGCAATATGGCAGTATGCACATTAGAAAGTAACTTGAAAAATCTTTAGTTAACTCATCTTGGGTAAATATGTTCCCTCAATTATATGTTCATGTTAGTGAAAACTTGCTCTCAGACCATTCTTATATGTTGATACAAAACATGAAAGAAACTAGGAAATCTAGGTGCCAATTCAAATTCGTTAATGGGATCTCATAAATGGAAGGATTCAAGGAACTAATTTGCAGATGTTGGAATCAAGAAGTGGAAGGTTTCAAAATTTATCAACTAATGTAGGAAATAAAGTTATTAAGAGCTATACTTAAAATCTTATTCAGGGAAAAACTCCAAACCTCACAGTCCTCAAGAAAAAAATTGAAAAAAGCATTGGAGGATTGCTACATCTCCACTCGTGTTCTATTCTTGAGGTTGACTAAATTACAAAGGGTAAAGAAGTATCGATAGGCTTTCAATCTTCACCGTTCAATCCTAAAATAGAAAGCTAGAATTAATTGGCTAAGTAATGGGAACTCTAACAAAAAATTTTCGACTCCTCTTTACTCTCTATAAAGAATATGAATAAAATAGCATAATTATCTAACATTAAGGGATTTATACACTCAGATCATGAAAGGTTGCAAGAACTAGTGAGAAACTTCTTCATTCAACTTATGGGATCTAAAGAACTAGCTCAGCCAAGTTACAACATGGAAAGAGTATTTGAATGTTCAATCAGCCATGTTTTAAAAGAGTTTATAGTCTCCCCATTCTTAGAACAAGAAGTTAGAAGAGTTATATTCAGTTTACACCTTTTAAAGGCACATGGTCCTGATGGGTTTTTAGCTTAGCTTTTTAAACAAATATAGAATTTCACTGAAGCTATATTGAAATACTTATCATCTTTTAAAATTCTTTATGAGATAAATCACACCTACATTTGTTTAGTACCAAAGAAGCAAAACACGTCAAATATGGCTGATTTTAGACCAATATCCTGTTGTAACACAATTTACAAAGTAATCACAAAACTCTTAGTTGAAAGATTAAAGAATATTCTAAAGGAAATCATAAATCCTTCACAAAGGGCCGTCATTCCTAAGAGAAATATAGGTGACATCATATTACTTTTACAAGAGTTGCTAAATAATTATACCTTAAGGAAGATAATTAAAAGTTATTTGTTAAAAATTTACTTTTATAAAGCATTTGACATAGTCAGTTAGAGATTATTTGGCTTTGTCTTGAAGCAATGGACCTAGCTGCTAGGTTTATGAAATGGATCATGAAATATATTCAATACTCTTCTCTTAGTGCACTAGTCAATGAAATTCCCACTAAACCTTTCAAAAATGCAAGGGAATGAAACAAGGGGACCCCTTATCTCCCTATCTTTTCACCCTAGCAATGGAAGGTCTACCCAAATTACTAAACAAATTAACATCATGCAATGGAAATTTTCAATTTCACCATAAATCCTGAGAAATTAGATTAACACACTTAATTTATGTAAATGATCTTATGCTTCTATATGGTGCAGATTCTCATTCCATCAACATCATGCTCTAAATTTTGAAATTGTTCTCAGTATGGTCTGGATTAAAGTTCAATACTAACAATGGTAGCTTATACATTTCATTAGATGTGAGGAATCAATCAAAGCTTAGTAGAATTATAGGATTAAATGTGCATCCCACCCTTTTCAGATACCTTGGAGTGCTTATCACTACATCCATTCCTAAAGTCTTTGATTGTATTCCTCATACTGAAAAGGTTAAATCTAGGGTAAATACATGGGAAAAAAAGATTCCTTTCATATATTGCTATACTTACACTCATTATTTCTGTTCTCAACTGTTTGCACATACACAGGATAGCTCATATTGCATTGCCAAGTAAGGTATGAAAGCATTCCTTTGGATGGGAAAACTGAGAATTCCAAAAAGGCAACAATTAAATGGATTGAAATCACAATACCAAATAAATAAGGAGGATTAGGAATTATCTTTATTTCAATAATTCAAAAGGTTCTTTTATACAAGAGAATATGGAGACTTTATTGACATGTAATTAATTGATTGCATAATTTTTCCATAACACTTAGCAATTAATGACATGAAATTGCTTAAGATACTCACTTTGACTCATATGTGATTTAAGGCACATTTCGGAAGCAAAGAAGTAAAAGTGAGTCGAAAGCATAATATTGGGCCATTTTTTGAAGATTAATATTCACTTGTCTTCATGAAGTAAGAAGAATAAAATTAGAGCAAGAAGAAAACAAATTCAGTCCAAAAGAAGACAACCAAGAAGCTACCAAGTAAAACAACATAGTAAAAACAGTAGCAGTCCATGAAGAAAATAACAGCATTTGGACAAGCAAGGAAAACTTTGAAACAACAATGCAGTAGGTGGACAACTAACCAAGTAAAACGGCAGTGTATAAGGTAGATAAAGGAGCATCAAAACATAATTTTTTTCATTTCATGCAAACGTTTGTTTGCATTTCATACAAACAACATTTGCATAAAAGCAAACAATGTTTATGTAGTTATTTGCATTGTTTATGTGAAATATAGAGGTGCCACAAGCAGAAACATAGATTTATAAACACCAGAAGAAAACAATGATGCATAGTCAATTAAAACGCGAATGTAGTAAAAAGGAATAAAAGGGTTTTAACTTAAGAGGTTTTAAAGATAAAATAGGGGGTGTAGTAACAAGATAGGAAATGTTTTCAATGTTTTTAACTTGGAGAGCTTCGAGAGCCTCAGTAGAGCATAAAGAGGGTGACAAGATCTCAACCATGAGATACCCACAGGGGGTTAGATAACCCAACACCGGTCCGAAGGTGAAATCGATGTCGATGACCTCCTTCCATTATTTTGTTGTTTCTTTCTCTCTTTAGAAATTGATTGCGTTATTCTATATGTATGGATTTGGGTTTTGTGTATGAATGATCATGTTATCATTATAGTCCTATTATTTGTGTATGAACCCATTAGGTATTGTGAAAAGATAATTTTAATGAGTTCATTGGATCATTTTATTACAAACCCATTACTAGAATATTTAATGTAATCCGTAGTTGTTATGTTAAAATTCATTTGTAGCAACTAATGGTTCATAATCATTAGGGATAATATAACCTAGGTTAAATAACACATAGTATGTGGTTATTACCTTAATTAATTGGTTTTCCTAATTTGTAATGCTACTACCCAATTAAATCTAGAGATCGTATCCTAGCTTATTTGGTGGTTAGGTTTAATTAACGATCGTATCTTGATTAAACACTACCTAAGGGAAAACTTAAGTTAATTATTAACTCACGATTAATAGTTTCTAGGAGAGGTTTGAGAACAATAAATCAATGAAATATGTTTAATTAGGATATAGGTTGAGATTGAACCAAAGAATTAGGTCCCTATCGAATTCTCCACTTTTATCATTTTTATATGTTTTCTTTAAATTGCTCTTGTTAGTTAGTTAAGCTTTATTTTATCTTCTTATTTTTAAAAAACCAAAACCCCCTTAACCTAAATACTGATTAATTTCATTTCAATAACTTTACACATACTCTCTATAGGATCGACCTAGACTCACCACTACTATAGTAGTAGTCTAGTTTATTTTGACTAGCTTTACAACGCATTGTCATTTATACAGATAAAAAGGAACTCTAGATCAAATGGGTCCATGAATACTATCTCAAAAACCTAAACTTCTAGTAGATTACAAACACAAGAGAATTTTCATGGATTTTTAATCAATTGCTAAATTTGAGATGCGTGATTTATCCTTAGATCAAAAACAAGTTGGGAAATGGAGCAAATACATGGTTTTGGTTTGACAACTAGTCAAATTCAAGCCCTCATATATAAAGATTTGAGATTATTCAATTGAGGAAAAATATTCCTATGGATTCCAAAATATCATCTTTAATACAAAATGGTGAATGTATGGAAACTTTATAGGTTCTTCTACACTTTTTAGACACTTACCTCAATTAATTGAAGGGCATAGAGAAGATATCATTATCTGGACCCTAATGCAAATGGAAGGTTCACAAATGATTGTTATCATAGATTTCTTACAAGCAGATTAGCAGAAGTTTCTTGACATAATCTCTTATGGAAACAATCTCTTAATCCTAAAGCCCACTAATCACTTGGCTAGTGATTAAAAATAGGATTAGGACCAAATGAAGGTGGTTTGGCTCAAATGATTTAACACATGCTTGTTGTGGTTAATTACATATATGAATAGGATGAGGCTTTGAAATTGTTCATTAATCAAACCAAATTTAGAAAGCAAAATGAGATGTTACTAAAAGTATCACTCAACACTACAATTTTAACACTTTGTAAAGAGAGAAATAACAAATTGTATGAGGGTGTTAAAGAAGACAAGTACAAGCTAACTGAAAAAATTTTAAATTCAATTAGAGTTGCTACTATTGCAAAGAACGTATACAATTTACTCGACCTCAACATAAAGAACAAGTGGAACTTATAACTAATATATTGTATTAGTTCTGTAGTTGAAATGTAATGTTTTACCACCATTTTGGGGTTTCCCATGTTGCAAGCTAATAGATAGACAATATGTAACATTCCATTATCCCATGATTAGGGTTAGAACCCTAAGATACTATATATGAGAGTTTATTAAGAATTCAGAAGTGCATTTCATGCATTATACGGAATACACATGCATGTGAATAATGTTGTCAGTCATAAAAATAATTGTACATGCATTCATTGACATTTTCGAGGTATAAGTGATTTTAATGTGATTAAAGTGTGAATTATGGATTAATTGTCTTGAAAATTGAATTGGTGTGTATTAGAATTAATTTTACATTTTTTGAGACATTTCAGATATTTTGGAAATTTATCAAAAATTTGGGGTATTTTAGACTAGGAAAAATATAGACATAAGAGACAAATAGAAGGGTGACAATTGTGCTAGAAATTAATTGACAAATAGACTAATCATGGAATGAAAAATGGATCAATTAATGCGTGACAAGATGACACATGTCATACATGCAATGGTGACACATGGCATTGCATAATGGAGCCACCTAGTCATTTAGGAATTATGATTCTACAGCTCTTTTCTTTGGTTTCACCGAAATCATCTAAACCTTTCTTCTTGCTTTGCATCACCGAAACACCATCTTTGCTCATTTTTGTGTATTGGCTTTTTGTTAATTCATCAATGTGACACCTTGCAAAGAAACCACTTCAGACCATATGTTGTCTCTCTATTCTTGTCCATCCACCAAAATCTCTTCTTACCCCTCTCAACTGCTGAATTTTTTCTGAAGTAAGTAAGCGATGCTTAAAGTTATATAGGTAGTGTAAATGAAATTAAGATGAGGTTTTAATGTTTGTAAATTCGATGCATGCATGAGTGGTGTATGTTTCCATGTTTATGGATTGACACATGCTTGAATGGTGTGGATGCATGTGTGGGTGGTGAACGAAGAAGCGAATTCAGTGATATATGAACAAGATGAAGGATTTTAGAAATGAAGTGAGATGGAGCATGTTATATGCAGTGTTTTTACTAAACATTCATCTGTATTTTGGACATAACTTGATCTGTGAATATCCAAATTAGATGGATTTTTATTTAAAGTAAACTAGAGACATATGGATACATTTTTTATGAAGGAATCGAATATGAAATCTATCCTTAAGAGTCTTAAATTTGGCTTGAAGTTTGAGAATTGTGTTCTATCGAGGTATGAAAATAGTTTGTAGATTTTTTATTATAACTTGCATGATACTGAACCAAAATGCATGAAATTGATGTCATTAGACACTTACGACATTGTGGAGCATTTTATTAGGAGAAGGTTTTGCCTAAATACCTTATTGTCTAGATTATAATGGTCATACAAATCTGACCCAAAATCTGCTTAAGAAAATCTGGGAAAAAATTGTAGAACATGTGATATAGAAAAATATGGAATAGGTATTGTTTTGGGGTTTATGAACAATCATAAATTGTTGAACTATGTATTGATGTTACTAAACTGAAACTAAAGTAAAAATGAAGAGTACATCAACTGTAAATGATAGAATTTTGATAATGAAGTGTTTAATAAAATGGATATCATGTTATGGAAAAAGGATAGTTTCATTAATGATATTATTTAATTGAAGAGGTATAATCAATTGAATAGAGTTTTATAATTTCATGAAAACAAATTGGTATGTGAATGAGTATGGAATGATGATGTGTTTGTGGTAAAGTAATCAAGAAAATTGGAGTGAACTTGGTGATAAAATGTATGTGAGTTTTAGATAAACAGAAGAAAGGAGGAAGAAAAACACAACAGGGCACGATCGTACAGGAAGAAAGGAGGAAGAAAAATGCAACAGGGCACGATCATGCATCTACACGATCACGACCCTTGCCAAAAAATATGGAAGTCATAATCGTGCACCTGCACGATTAGGACTCTTCCAAAAAGAAGGAAAGTCGCGATCATACACTTGCACGATCGTGACCCGAGAGGAAATGCAAAGGGTGTTATTTTTGAGTGATTTTTTGGACTAATAAAGGCTAGTATGTTTCCATATGAAGTATTAAGGTTTAAATGGGTTCTTAAATGAATTTAATTGATGTTGAATGAAAGGATTGAAGTAAAAAAAAGGGCATTAAGGATTGAAAGAATGTTTTGAAGGTGTTGTAATTTGTTTATAAAGAGTATTAAAGAAATATACCCGAGAAATTATCATTGAACATGCATGATACATGATACATTCATAAATGCATTTATGGCTGATTACTCTTATGAAAATGCACGAGTGACATATAAATGTATATGATTGCATATAAAGGAGCACGTCAAGTGACTGCTTCTAGACATTGCCAAGACTTCAAGGCAATAAGCTAAAAGGAGCATTTATGAGTCAACCTAGATGATCTTCCTAGAATTGATTAATTGATTCTATTTAACTTCCCATTATTGAATTGTTTATGATCTGTATGTGAATTTCAGACTTTAAAGGTCCGAGGAGTTTAGTATTCGGGAATGTATTGGAAGTGTTCTATTTGTATCTGAAATTTGAATGATATCTATTTGTAACTGATTTCTAAATACTCAGTGAAAGTTGAATGCCGGCCTGAGGTCCGATGGATATAAGATTCTGTTTGTTCATCATAAGTGGATGCTATTAATGGCATATTATTTTATTTGGTGCATTTCATAAAATGCATGTTCAGATAAAGGCGTTGTGATAAGAGTAGCCAGTTTAAAAGAGCTATAAGCTCAAAATTCTACACGTAGAGCTTTGCTCCGTGATTTCTGTATCTGAATGAGCCCAATGGACCAGTATCTGTATCTGTATCTATATCTTAAAGGCATTCGGTCAGAACAAATAATAACGAATATGGAGTCTCATATGCATTTGCATTTGTATATTTATTATTATAAAATAAATGCTTGTGAAATCTTTCCTGAAGTTGTGATGTTAAAGTGATATGCTATGATAATGTGATTGATTGGGTTGTACAAGTTCTTAAAGAATGTATGTTATGTGTACGACATTCATTATGTCTTATTGTGATGGAAAATGTTGTGAATTTGTTTGGTTGTATAATATTTGTGTGTTTGCCTAGAGTAAGATCATTAATGGTGATTCGCTCATTGAGTTCGTAAAACTCATCAAATATTGCAACGTGGCTTTTCAGTTACAAGACAGGAGACCTAGATTTCTAAGATCTTATAGAAAAACATTTTGGACTAAGATATGACTCAATGGTCTGTCAACTGGCATTTGAGGAGTTATAGTTGTTTTTATAGAAAAACATTTTGGACTAAGATATGACACAATGGTCTGTCAACTGGCATTTGAGGAGTTGTAGTTGTTTTTAAGTAGTTTACATTTGTCATGTAGAACTTATGTATAAAGGTTGTAAATATTGGTTTCAATGTCTACTATGTAAACCTTTATGAATGAAATGAAGAGATGAGGTTTTTAAGTATTGTGTTTTCTTTATGTTTCCATTTAAGAGATTAGGTTTGATCCAACATACCATTGTCATAGGATATATACTTGAAAATCCTCTAGATGTTCGGGTATGTACTCTATGGTAGTGGGATGCGGCAAATTTTTGGTATCAGAGCATGGTTTAGCATCCATAGGGACATATAAGGGCATTTATACTTGATATTGAGTGAGAGATATGGATAGTAATCACTATTATTTTTGTTATAAGTCATCTCCTGTAGGAGATCAAATTAGAGAGTCAGTCGGTATAGAGTCTGTAAGAGCCAATAGGGAGTCTCCTATACCTAAGTTTGCACAAATGCCTCTGAGAATTCCGAAGAGGTGAGAAAGAAGATACAATAAGCTGAGAAAGTAGGGGGCTGTGGACTTCTACAGAAGTACAGACCCTGCTGAGGCGGGTTAGAGAGAACTGAAAGAGTGTTCGATCAGATAGACTATGAGGCTGATGAGAGATTTGATTAAGCGGTCTCACTACTACAAGGTCCAGCATACCAGTGGTCGAAGACTGATCCAGAGAGTAACACCAGACCTTGTAGTTTAACTAGGGAAGATTTTCTGAGGGTGTTTCGAGAGAATTATAAGCCTAAGATTTATCTAGATAGAAAGATGATAGAATTTATGGATCTGAAGCAAGGTAGGCTCACAGTGGCAGATTATGAGATAAGATTCAACGAGTTAATAAGGTGTACAACTGCATTGACCCCCACTGAGTAAGAAAAATGTAGACGGTTTGAGGACGGGTTGAACATAGAGATCAGAACAAGGCTAGCTATTTCTAATTTAAGTAGTTTCACAGAACTACGAGCAACCTCAATCAGAATTGAGCAGTTGTTAAAAGATGGTCAGGGAGAGTATAGACAGGAGTTTAAATGGGAAGAGGCGGGTTGAATCTCAGGCTGATTCTGGCATAAGCTTCAGTAAACGCTAGAACAGATCGTCTCGATTCCAGACTAGATCGTGACAATCAGGGTTTAAACTAAGAGGTGGATTTATTGAGATTAGTAAAGATAGAGGATTAGTGTCAAGAGGGTAGTCACAACAGATGCCTGATTGTGAAAATTATGGTAAAAAGCATGGTGGTCAATGTTAGAGGTTGTCAAGAGCTTGTTTTCGTTGTGGCTCTGTAGAGCATCAAATCAGAGATTATCACGAGATTTTGGGACCACAGTCTGTAATGAGAGGAGGAACAATAACAGAGACAACTGTACAACAAGATAGAGCTATCGGGTCTGTACATAGAGGCAGAGGTGGAGATAGAACTCAGTCAGCAGGGCCCAGTGTCAGGACCAAGGTGTGGAGTAATCAGCCGCAGTCTCAAGCCAGGGTCTATACCATTACCAAACAGGAGGCGCAGAACTCCCTAGATATGGTAGCAAGTGTGTTGAATGTTTTTAATTTTGAAGCATTTGCATAGGTAGATCTAGGGTCTACATATTCATTCATCACACCGTATCTGGCATCTAGACTGTATTGTAAGAGAGAAATGTTGAATCATAGTTTAGTGGTGAGTACTCCAGTAGGTAGTACTACAGTAATTGGTGAGGTATGTAAAGGGTGCATAGTTCAGATTGATCAGGCATAATTAGAAGCTGATTTGATTGTATTGTAGTTAAAGGAAATAATATTATTCTAGGCATGGATTGGGTCACTGATCATAGGGTGGTGATGAATTGTTATACAAAGGAGGTAGTTCTTGAATCCCCTAATCAACCGAGAGTGGTGTTTCGAAGAGCTAGTCAGGTACTGCCATCTCGACTAATTTCATTAATGATTGCTTTGAGATTAATCCGAGGTGGATGTGAGGCGTACACGTAGTTGATACCCAGAATGAACTAATCATTTAGGATATTCCTATTGTTAAGGATTTCTTGGATGTGTTTCCTGCAGAACTACCGGGTTTATGCCGAGAAAGGGAGACAGAGTTTACCATTGATCTTGTTCCAGGTATTGCTCCTATATCAATTCCTCTATATAGGATGGCACCTGTGGAATTGAAGGAACCGAAGACCTAGTTAAAGGAGTTATTAGAAAAGGGTTTTATTAGACCCAGTGTGTCACCTTAGGGAGCTCCAGTATTGTTTCTAAAAAAGAAGGATGGGACTCTGAGGTTGTGTATTGATTATCGGCAGTTAAATTAGGTAAAAGTTAAGAATAAGCACCCATTACCGAGGATTGACAATTTGCTTGATCAGTTACAAGGAGCTGAGGTATTCAAAAAGTTAGATTTAAGATCGGGATATTATCAGATGAAAATAGCTAAGGCTGATGTACCAAAGAGTGCATTTAGAACAAGATATAGGCACTTCAAGTTTTTGTTGATGACGTTTGGGTTGACTAATGCCCCAATAGGTTTAATGGCTTTGATGAATAAGGCATTTCAACCTTATTTAGATCGCTTTGTGATTGTGTTTATTGATGATATTTTGGTGTATTCGAAGGGTAGAGAGGAACATGCAGAACATCTGAGGTTGGTTCTATAGATAATGAGGGAGAAACAATTCTATGTCAAGTTTAGTAAATGTGAATTTTGGCTTGATCAAGTAGTATTTTTAGGTCATATTGTATCTGGAAAAGGCATACAGGTAGACCCGAAGAAAATAGAAGTAGTGATGAAGTGGGAAGCTCCAAGAAATATAACTGAGATCCAGAGTTTCTTAGTATTAGTTGGTTATTACAAAAGGTTTGTAGAGGGGTTTTCAATTATCTCAGCCCCTTTGACAAAACTTCTGAGAATGAATTTGCCTTTTAGATGGAATGATGATTGTCAAAGAAGTTTTGAGGAACTGAAACATCGGTTGACGACAACACCGGTGTTAACTATTCCTTTGGGAACTGGTGGCTATATAGTATACAGTGATGCTTCGCATCAAAGATTGGGATGGGTGTTGATACAATTTTGCAAGGTGATAGCCTTGCATCAAGATAATTAAGGTCTCACAAGATGAGCTATCTCGTACATAATTTAGAACTTGCCGCTGTAGTATTTGCTTCGAATATTTGGAGACACTACTTGTATGGTGAAACTTTTTAGGTATTTACTGATCATAAAAGTTTGAAACATCTATTAAGTCAGAAAGAGTTGAATATGAGACAAAGGCGATGGATAGAGTTATTGAAAGATTATAATTGTATAATTAAGTATCATCTTGGCAAAGCTAATTTGGTAGTTGATGCCTCAAGCAGGAAATCCAATGCCAATATGGCTCAAATAAAATTATCAAGGTTGCCTAACCTAGTTCAATTAAGAGCATTGAATGTTGAATTGAAATTGGGGTAAAATGAAGCATTGATAGCCACACTAAAGTTGAGACCCATGTTGCATGATAGAATTAGAAGAGCTTAGAGTAAAGATCCTAAAATGGTGAAACTGATTGAGAAGATTAAGATGAATACAGATTCTGAATTTAAATTGAGAAATGAAACAATGTGGTTAAAACAGAGGTTGTGTGTGCCTGATGTGGATGAATTGAGAAAGGAAATTTTAGAGGAAGCACATGTAGCAGCTTATGCTATGCATCTTGGTACTACCAAGATGTATAATACGTTGAAGCAACATTTTTGGTGGCTAGGGATGAAAAAGCAAGTGGCTGAATATGTGACTAAGTGTTTGACTTGCCAACAGATCAAAGCAGAGCATCAAGCTCTAGTTGGTAAGCTACAATCGTTGCCTATTCCAGATTGGAAATGGGAGAGAACCACGATGGATTTTATCATGGGCTTACTGAAGACTCCGAGGCAACATGATGCCATTTGGGTCATTATTGATAGATTGACCAAGTCGGCTCATTTCTTACAATTGAGAGAGAATAACTCACTAGATCAGTTAGCTCGGAGATATGTGAATGAAATAGTGAGATTATATAGGTTTCAGTCTCTATTGTGTCAGACAGGGATCCCATATTTATCTCGAGATTTTGGGGTAGCTTATAGACAGCTTTGGGTACAAGTTCAAACTTCAGTACTACATTTCATCATCAAACAGATAGGCAGAGTGAGAGGACAATCAAGACTATTGAGGAAATGCTTAGAGCATGTGTATTGGAGTTTCAAGGAGCTTGGAATCATTACATATCTTTGATTAAATTTGCTTACAACAACCACTACCATAGTAGTATTGGAATGGCACCTTATGAGTCCTTTTATGGGAAAAAATTTCGATCGCCTCTATATTGGGATGAGGAAGGTTTGAGAATGATAGAAGGCCCAGAATTGATACAAGATACTGTGGATAAGGTAAAATTGATCCAAAGTTGAATAAAAGCAACACAAGATAGACAGAAGAGTTATGTCGATCAGCACATAAAGGATATGGAATACAGTGTGGGAGATAAAGTATTTATGAGAGTCTCGCCTTGGCAAGGAGTGTTGAGATTTGGCAAGAAGGGCAAGTTGAACACTAGGTACATTGGTCCTTATGAGATAATAGAGAGGGTAGGACCATTGGCATACAAATTATCCTTACCAAGTGAAATGTCTCAGATACACAATGTTTTTCATGTGAACATGCTTAGGAGGTATATATCTGATCCGATGCATGTATTACCAGCTCAAAAGATTGAAATTGCTAGCAATTTTAGTTATATTAAGGAGCCAATCAAGATAGTGCGATATCAAACAACACAGTTGAGGAATCGGGAAATTCCATTAGTGAAAGTCTTATAGAAATATCAGTCGAGTAAGGAAACAACTTGGGAAACAGAAGAGCATATCAGAAAGAAATATCCCCACCTGTTTCATGAATCAGGTAAGAATTTAGGGATGAAATTTCTTAAAGAGGAGAGAATTTTAACATCCCATTATCCTATAATTAGGGTTAGAACCCTAAGATACTATATATGAGAGTTATTGAGAATTTAGAAGTGCATTTCATGCATTATATGGCATACACATGCACGTGAATAATGTTTTCACTCATAAAAATAATTGTACATGCATTCATTGACATTTTCCAGATATAAGTGATTTCAATGTGATTAAAGTGTGAATTATGGATTAATTATCTTAAAAATTGAATTTTAAATTGTGAATTATGGATTAATTGTCTTCAAAATTGAATTAGTGTGTATTAGAATTAATTTTGCATTTTTGAATAAATTTTGGATATTTTGGAAATTTATCAAAAATTTGGGGTATTTTAGACTAGGAAAATATAGAAATAAGAGACAAATAAAATGGTGATAATTGTATTAGAAATTAATTGACAAATGGACTAATCATGGAGTGATAAATGGATCAATTAATGTGTGACAAGAGGACACATGTTATACATGCAATGGTGACACATGGCATTACATAATGAAGCCACCTAGCCATTTAGGAATTATGTTTCTACAGTTCTTTTCTTTGGTTTCACCGAAATCATCTAAACCTTTCTTCTTGCTTTGCCATCACTGAAACACCATTTTTGCTCATTTTTGTGTATTGGCTTTTGGTTAATTCATCAATGTGACACCTTACAAAGAAACCACTTTAGACCATTTGTTGTCTCTCTGTTCTTTTCCATCCACCGAAATCTCTGCTAACCCCTCTCAACTGCTGAAATTTTTCTAAAGCAAGTAAGTGATGCTTAAAGTTGTATGGGTAGTGTAAATGATATTAAGATGAGGTTTTAATGTTTGTAAATTGGATGCATGCGCGAGTGGTGTATGTTTCCATGTTTATGGATTGATCCATACGTGAATGGTGTGGATGCATATGTGGGTGGTGAAGGAAGAAGCAAAATCGGAGATACGATTAACAAGATGAAGGATTTTAGCAACGAAGTAAGATGGAGCATGTTATATGCAATGTTTTTACTGAATATGAATATGTATTTTGGACATAAGTTGATCTTTGAATATCCAAATTGGATGGATTTTGATTTAAAGTAAACTAGAGACATATGGCTACATTTTTCATGAAGGAATCAAATTTGAAATCTGTCATTAAAAGTCTTGAAATTTGTCTTGAATTTGAGAATTGTGTTTTGTCGAGGTATGAAAATAGTCAGTAGCTTTTTGATTATAACTTGCATGATATTGAACTAAAATGCATGAAATTGATGTAATTAGACACTTAAGACATTTTGGAACATTTGATTAGTAGAAGGTGTTGCCTAAATACCTCATTGTTTAAATCATAATGGTCATACAAATCTGACCCGAAATCTGCTTAAGAAAATCTGGAAAAAAAATTACAGAACAAGTGATACGGAAAAATATGGAATAGATATTGTTTTGGAATTTATGAACAATCATGAATTTTTGAACTGTGTATTGATGTCATTGAACTGAAACTGAAGTAAAAATGAAGAGGTCATCAACTGTAAATGATAGAATTTTGATAATGAAGTGTTTGATAAAATGGATATCATGTTATGTAAAAAGGATAGGTTTCATGAATGATATTATGTAATTGAAGAGGTATAATCAATTAATTAGAGTTTGATAATTTCATGAAAACAAATTGGTATGTGAATAAGTATGGAATGATGATGTGTTTGTGGTAAAGTCATCTGGAAAATTGGGGTGAACTTGGTGATAAAATGTATGTGAGTTTCGGAAAAACAGAAGAAAGGACGAAGAAAAATGCAGCAGGGCACGATCGTGCAATTGCATGATCGTTCCCTTTCTGAAAAAGATGGAAGTCACAATCATGCACCTACACGATCACGACTCTACCAAAAAGGAGGAAAGTTGAGATCATGCACTTACACGATCGTGACCCGAGAGGAAATGCAAAGGGTGTTATTTTTGAGTGATTTTCGGACTAATAAAGGCCAGAATGTTTCGATATGAAGTATTAAGGTTTAAATGAGTTCTTAAATTAATTTAATTGATGTTGAATGAAAGATTGAAGTAAAAAAAGGGTATTAAGGATTAAAAGAATGTTTTGAAGGTGTTGTAATTTGTTTATAAAGAGTGTTAAAGAAACATACCCGAGAAATTGTGATTGAACATGCATGATACATGATAAATTCATAAATGTATTATGACTGAATACTCTTATGAAAATGCACATAAGTGACATACAAATGTATATGATTGCATATAGAGGAGCATGTCAGGCGATCACTTCCAAACATTGTCGGGACTTCAAGGCAATAAGCTAAAGGGAGCATTTATGAGTCAACCTAGATGATCTTCCTAGGATTGATCGATTGTATTGAACTCTTTGTGATCTGTATGTGAATTCTAAACTTTAAAGGTTCTAGGAGTTTGGTATTCGGGAATGTATTGGAAGTGTTCTATTATTATCTGAAATTTGAATGATATCTATTTGTAGCTAATTTCTGAATACTCAACGAAAGTTAAATGCTGAACTGAGGTCTGATAAATATAAGATTCTGTCTATACATCATAAGTGGATGCTATTCATGGCATATTATGTTATTTGATGCATTTCATAAAATGCATGTTCAGATAAAGGCGTTGTGATCAGAGTAGCTAGTATAAAAGAGCTCTAAGCTCAAAATTCTGCACGTAGAGCTTTGCTCCATAAATTTTGTATCTGACTAAGCCCAATGGGCTAGTATCTGTATCTATATCTGAAAGGCACACGGTCACAACAAATAATAAAAGATCTAGAGTCTCATATGCATCTGCATTTGTATATTTATGATTATCAAATATATGCTTGTGAAATCTTTCCTAAAGTTGTCATGTTAAAGTGATATGCCATGGTAATGTGATTGATTGGGTTGTACAAGTTCTGAAAGAATGTGTATGTGACGTGTATGACATTTATTATGTCTTATTGTGATAGACAATATTGTTAATTTGGTTGGTTGTATGATATTTGTGTGTTTGCCTGGAGTGAGATCATTAATGATGGTTCGCTTATTGAGTTTGCAACACTCATCAAATATTACAACGTGGCTTTTCAAGTACGAGACAGGAGACCTAGATTTCTAAGATCTTCTAGAAGAATATTTTGGACTAAGATATGGCTCAAAGGTCTGTCAGCTGGCATTTGAGGAGTTGTAGTTGTTTTTAAGTAGTTTACATATGCCATGTAGAACTTGTGTATAAAGGTTGTAAATATTAGTTTTAATGCCTACTATGTAAACCTTTATGAATAAAATGAAGAGACGAGGTTTTTAAGTATTGTGTTTTCTTTATGATGCCATTTAAGAGATTAGGTTTAATCCAACATACCATTGTCATAGGATATGTACTTAATATTCTCTAGATGTTTAGGTATGTACTCTATGGTAGTGGGATGCGACACAATGAACTAGATTTTATTGTAATATTATACTAGCTTTTTCTATAGTAAATAAAATTCATTCATTTTTCAAAAACTTCTATATAATTACTAGATATCCCACCTAGTTCTACCCAAGAAGATGGTTAAATACATTAAGAAATTACTAAGAAACTTCTTATGGAATGGAAATGTACATAAAGCATCAAAAACCAAAGTGTTATAGAGTGTTATATGTTGTCCAAAGAAGTAGGGGGATTTAGGAATAAAGTCCATTTAAGCATCCAAAAAATACTCTTAACAAATAGTACATAGATCTTAAAAGATAAAGAGAACCTTTGGGTTCAATGAATCCATACAGAACACTTACTAGAACGCTTTTAGAAAGTACAAAGGAATCCAAACTTCTTATGGACTTGGTATAATATTCTTTAGTTCAAAAAAGGTAGTTCATGCTTTCAAGAGCATAATTGGGAATGGCAAACTTGGATTTAGTTTGATAATTGGAGTAATAAAGGGCCACTCTACCTATATCTTGACTTACTTCATCTAAAGTACATGCTAAAACTTAATGCAATTATTAGTGATCTTAACAATGACCAACACTAGAACATTAAGTTAAGAGGTTTTGGCTGGTTACTTCGAGCTCTTCCTAACTACATGTTAAGACTAGACATGGAGTATAAAATCCTTTGGACATTGTATCACTTAGGGAAGTTTATAAAACAATCTACACTTAAGGTTTTAAACATCATGTACTTAAGGTAAGTTGATAAAAGATAGTTTGGTTTTTAAAAAATAACTTATGTTATGCATTTATCATATAGCTGGCTTTGAAAAAATAGACTATCTATCATGGATAGAGTCAAAACTTTAGCAATTATTGATCCTTATTGCATTGTATGTTCTAGTTCCCTTGAGACAAAGAACTAGTTATTCTTTCAATGTTTATATAAAGGTATTATGGGAGAAAATCAAATATGCTTGCAACTTCAATGCAGTTGGAAATTAGTAGGAAGAAATAATCAACCAGATGAGTAAAAGTTTACTGCAAAAGGGTAATCTCAATCTCCTCAAACTAGCTCTATGCATTGGAATCTATGAAATATGGTAAGAAAGAAACAAAAGGAGATTTAAGCAAGAGCAAATGAATGAAGCAAGATTCCATATGAGAATAATGTTTAAGAGCAAAGAGTATTTCATATTATGCATGAAAAAGAAATCAATACCTTTTGAAGATAGTGAAATGTTAAAGTTTTTAGATTGTACAAACTTCCTCTACATGTATGATGTAGTGATGCATGTAAAAGTATAGGAAACTTATGTATCACTGCTTATACAATTTTTAACGATTAGCCTTCTTTTTAGAATACATCTATTTAATTTCCACAAACAAATACCCTAACTTATAAGATTGTTAACATGGAGAACCAACTAAGTTTACCCTATTACATTATTTTACATGTAAAAAAATAATTTTTTAATTCGAAACAAAAACAAAATGTAAAATAATATAAACAGTAAACCTCCATAGAACATTTTTTATAACTAGTGAGCACTCATCAAGTAGGATTTATCTTCCATAATTTCTTTTTCATTTTCAATCTTCTTTGGCTCTCAAAATTTCCATCTTCTTCTTCTTCTTCTAGTTTACTCAATAGAGCTTTTCATCATATTAAAGAGTTTGTGGATATGCTCTTATTTCCCATCCTTAGTCACTATTACCATATTCCATTAAGCAGGACACATTTTCAGGACCTTTCTAAAGAACTATAAGCTTTGCAATGGTAAAAATAGTGGAGAGAGTAGATGTTTTGGGGTTATGTACATATTAAATAATGCTTTCTAATAATACTAGTAAGTGAAAATCAAGCAAGATAATAAAAAAAGCATCACATTATCATCACTTTTCTTTGTATCCTTTTTTTATTAATTTTTGCTTCGTCACTTTTAAGAATAATACTACTAGAGGATCAACAAAAGTTGATAAAGAGAATCCAAATGAATTAAACTTAATGTTACTGCTGTAAAAAATGTGGGCTTTATTTATGATTGTTTCTTTAAACAAGGTCTTATAAAGGCAGTTGGAAAGTAGCTTCCACTAGAAAAGGTTAGAATTTATAAAAAGCAATTTTTGCTAATTAGAGGAAGCGGAACCATAAAAGGATTAAGTTGCAAAGATTATACTAGCAATGTTAAAAGTCATTAAATTACTAAATTTTGTTTTTTGAGGAGTTAAAGGAAAATTTATTAAACATACATAGGGATTTGATAAAAAAAATCTTAAGGAAAAAAGGTTTTAAGCATACTTTAATACCTCATTTAAGTGTAACATAATATATAATAACCTATATAAAATAAATGGAAGTATTATATAAGCTTAAGTAAACAGACATTTTTATAATGATAGAAAATATTAGAGTGCTCATGATGAAGAGATCTATCAGAAATAAAAATATGGTCACTAAGTGGGTAAATGAAATTAGTCCTAAAATTAAAATCAAGTTGAGAATTGATAAGAGAATAGTCTTAACTGTGAACTTGAGTCTAATGGAGTTGGTGGGTACGAGGTTATATAAAGAAGGGTTAAACATATTGATGATTTAAGGAATAAGACATGTAACTCTTGGAATTGGGATGTTCCAAAATCTCATATGCTGAATCCATTATCTTCATTATGTACGATAATGAGATGCCTCGAAAAATATGATCACGCTAATTTATAAAGTAGAAGTACCTACAAGCTTAACTTACTGATATATAATAATTTTATTTAAATAGAAAATTTTTTAGAAAACAAACAAACAAACCTTCACCATTACCACCTTATATAGAATAAAAAATTTTACAAACGGTAGAAAACTTTCTATGATAGGGATTGAACAACCTACCAAATGTAGTTTCAATAAGGAAATAACAAAGGTACATGTCTAATGAAAACTAGATCATATTAAAAGAAAAAAATGAAAGAGAAATTTAAGGTAACCAAATTCCTCGCTCAGTGCATATATTCCAATAATTAAATACTATAGAAATGGAAAACAAAGTTAACAGGAGAAGTAACAGTGGTGAAGTTTAATTAGGAATTCAAATAATGTCTAAGGAATTAGTTCTAACTTTTAATCTAAGATAAAGATAACAAATTGAAATAAAAGGTTATAAAGTAACAAAACAAACTTTTGTCCTTAAAAGACATATAGGAGTGGAATGAATTATGTGTATTTGCTTTTTATTATATTTGAGAGCTAATTAATGATTATAGAAAATTTATACAAAAGAAGTTCATGACAAACATACTAATAGTAAAAAAGAGTAGGAAAAAAGAGACGAAATTAGATTTAAAGTGGTTCTATTGAACAAAAATTGGCTTACATCCACTATCCAAGCTCCATTTTGAAATTTACTATCTTGTTAGCTTAAAATCATCTTACTTTTATCATGATGTACAAATTTAAACCTCTTTTTTTTTTACTCACACCAATGAACTAAGGCTTAATGTATGTTATATAATACACATGTTCACTTAAATGTTCTTTTTAATTTCTCAATTCTCTTAGCAACTCCCTAGTATACAAAATGTTCCTCCTAAAACTCATATGTGGTCTATTTATGCCTAAACAACACAAAATGCTTATTAGAAAGAAAAAACTAACCATAGCAATGGCTAGCTCCAAGAGCATTAGTCAACCATTCTGCTATACTGGTTAACCAATAATACTAGTTGATCGATATAGCAATTAGCATGGTTATAATAGCTCTCTATATAAAGTTTAACTTTCTTCTAGGGAAACTGGTCATGACAGGCCCTTATTTTGTAATGACTAGGTGACCTGCCCGGCACTTCATGATGGCTCTCCAATCGATATCTGAATCGGCTTGAAAGTTCTCGTGAAGCTAACCCTATTGCCCTTGTTAAGGAAAAGATTCAACTCAACAATAAGAAATGTAAACACTGGAGTTTTATTTTTCAGTTTATTAAAAATTTCAGTAGCACAATGGTTGTATTTTGACATCCTAAAAATTTCAAAGTCCCTATAAAAGTTCAAACACTTCTATTATCACATTAATTTCTCAACTCCAAATTGAGGACTTAAAATATACTCATATGTAGTCTCAAATAGTTACATCAATAAACTTTGAAAAGCATAATCATCATTCCATTTAAAACCTTTATAAACATCCATTCTTTACACAAATGTACTTTCTAGAACATGTTCAAAGATATGTAATAGTTCTTAAAAATATGTACAAGGAAAAAAAATGTCTACACAATAGCACTTGACGAAGTTGACTACTCGTGAGGTGGAGTCCTTACTACTAAAGCCCCTGAGTATGCACCTAAGAGGTTATATTTAAAATAGAAAATAAAGGGTGAGCTAAATGAGCTCAATCAGTGTTAGTGGTTTCCAATAAAATCATTTATACAAATATTAACCTCCATAAAAGAAAACAATTTATTTTATTTTCAAGAAATAACCAATGTTCTTACAAAAATGCATTCTTTTCTTTTCATAAGATCAACGCATATGTAAAACAAAACATGTATATTTTTTTAAGATCAAGTTCCTCTTTTCTTGTGAAGTAAATAGTGATGGCAATCAATACTTTCATGAACTTTCTTTTCAAAACATAGCCTATCACTAATTTTCTTTGCCATATGGTACCCTTAGGTGTAAGGCCACAGAGCTAGTTCTGCATCACTTACCCGTGCCTAGTTAACCTGTATATACCGATTACTATGAAGTTAGTTCTGTATCACTTACCCGTAACTATGCTAGCACTATATATAAATCAGTGGTTACAGAGCTGGTTCTGCATCGCTTACCTGTGATAGTGCTCACACAATATATACTCCACACATACAGAAGGCGACCTATAAGATATACTACAGACACAACACCATCCATGTTAGTGACCATAGGCTAAACCACAATTAATACACAAGCGTGTCTCAATTTAATACCAATTAAAAACATATTCAAAATCCATTTCTATACCAATTTAAAGAATATGCAAATTTCAATTCAAAGCACGTGTACATCTCATTAGTTTCCAAGTGCATCCAAAACTCAATTCAATGCTAAATTAAAGCATATGTAAACCTTATAAAGATTAACTTTTAAATTTAAGCGGTAGCACCAATGAAATTATTCATAAACATACATTTCATAGTAAAGTAAAAACCATCTTTAAAATTTAATTTAAATATACACTCACTATTTGTCGTTTATCGTTAACCACCCTCACGTGTTTGACGCTTTTCCTTTATTAGTCCTGAATCTACGACGACGAGAAAACTTTATTGCCTTACTCAGCTATGAGGGAGACCCTTGAAGCATTCCTAAAACTTGCCAAGTACATCCATAACTTACTACCTTGTTCTAAAAATTTTATGACAAAGGGCTTAGCCAAAATCTTAGCATTTAGTAAGATTAAAATTATTTTTTCTTTTCATTTAACCATTAAACAACCATTGAACAACGTCCATGATTTATACATCTTGTCTTCTTTCCATTTAAATTACGTACATAGTATATACCTATTGTTTTCCTTACATTGAACCACTGAACTATGTACAACATACATGTTGCCATTGAACAGCCATTAAGCCATATATATAGCATCTACATATTGCAAATTAATAACCATTGAACAACTACTTAAGATATGGATATATATGTTGTTTTTCTCTCCATTTATCATACTATTTTTCTCTTCATTTGACCATGTAATCAACTCAACATTTACACGATTAGCAAGGGAATTCATATAACCAACTTAAGCATTCACGTGACCAGCTAAAGAGGAAAGACAAGAGTGGTTTAACATACTTAAAAGCAGGTGGTAGTGTGTTATACATTTTTTTTCCTGCACATAGCTAGCATTGATGAAGATGTTATCCACGGTTTCTTACTTAAACACCATGCTGAATTTATTTCCTAAAGGCAATAACTTGGAAGATCTATGCATGAAGGGAGTAGCTGCAATTATTCATCATCAATTCTAGTCCAAAAGAGAGTTAAAACTTCAATGGAATGAAGGTGGAACAGTTCCTCCATCATATTTGTACATGTTACACATTGAAGAGGGTTGTCCAACACGTTGCAAGCTTAATTTCCAACAGTTGTCCATTATGGTAACTCACCAGCTTTGTTTAATTAAGCCATTAACTTCTTATATCATCCGCAGCAATTCTTGTCTTCCACATATAACAAGTTGTTTCAATTTTTGTCTCACCAAAATTGTAACATCCCGTTTCCATATAACGGGTTGAACCATAGAAACGGGTACACGTGAGATCAATCGGAGAAATTAGGAAA
>JAOQMS010000007.1:5469112-5480388 GCA_027563885.1 Erythroxylum longipes
GTTGATCAAATTAATTGAGGAGTGAGAAAGATTAATGTTTAGGTGTGAATAATTCCTGACATGAATTTGGAATAAATAAGATCAGTTGAGAAGAATAATGGATTGCATTAAATAAGGTAGAAGCAAAGGAAAATACATAGGAAGAGTATCCTCTGTGATGACGTCGGAACACAGAGGCAATGAGGATTTAAGAGTATAAGTATCCTCTGTGATGATTTCATAACGCAGAGACAAGAAGGATTTAGAAGTGTAAGTATCCCCTGTGATGAAGTCACAACACAGAGGCAATGAAGATTTAAGAGTATAAGTATCCTCTGTGATGTCGTCATAACACAGAGGCAAGGAGGATTGGAGAGTATAAGGATGGATAGAGTAAAACATAGAAGATAGAACATAAAGGATAATATCATCTGTGTTACTGTTCACAGATTTTTTGGTTGCGTCTCTCTTTGCTTCTTTTTGCGTCTCATTTTACTTTGTCTCAGAATGACGTTAGCATTATCTTAGAATGACGTCATTATCGTCTCAGTTACTGTTCATCGTCTTAGTTTGACTTTTTGCGTCTCAGTTTGACTGTCTTATTTTGCTTCGTCTCAGAATGACGTCAGCATCGTCTTAGAATGAAGTCATTATCGTCTCAGTTACTGTTCATCGTCTCAGTTTGACTTTTTGCGTCTCAGTTTGACCGTCTCATTTTACTTCGTCTCAGAATGACGTCAGCATCGTCTTAGAATGACATCATTATCGTCTCAGTTATTGTTCATCATCTTAGTTTGACTTTTTGCGTCTCAGTTTGACCGTCTCATTTTACTTCGTCTCAGAATGACATCAGCATCGTCTTAGACTGACATCATTATCGTCTCAATTATTGTTCATCGTCTTAGTTTGACTTTTTGCGTCTCAATTTGACCGTCTCATTTTGCTTCGTCTCAGGGTGACGTCAGCAATCATCTTATGATGTCAGCATCGTCTCATTTTTGCCAGAACATCTTCTAGTCCAAATTTGATCCTCTAGATAATATAATTGGTCCTTAAGGTCTTCATAAGAGTTGTAGATCTTGAAATCATCTTCCAAACCATATAAGGAACATCTTGATCCGATTCCTCTAGAAAAACATGGTCTGTGTTCCCAAACTTCTTCTGGGTCACTATTCATTGTATATCTTCTATCTCATTTTCGACCATTCAGAAGACAAAGTTGGTCTTCTAGGTCTTCATAAGAATTGTAGTTCTTGAAGTCCTCTTTCCATCTATGCAAAGAAACCCAAGTTTGGATGCTTCTGGGAGAAGTTATATCAATAGTCCCGAAGTAAGTATATGTGTACGTGAGGACTCACCCATGCTGATCATTAAGGGATTCAGGTTGACAGGTAAGAGTGGACTAGTCGATTATTCTAAGGGCTGAACTGAAACTAAAGAAGGGGAAGTTTTGAGAAGAAAATCCGATCATGGTCAAGGTGTTCTCTTTGGAAGATAACTTACGTATTAAGAAAATCTACATGCATGAAAGAGTTAGACTCCGGAAAGTGAGGTTTAACAGCTGTGGTATCAGAGCAAGCAAGTCTGAGTCAGACTCCGGAAACAGGGTCGGACAAAAATTCGTTGATCGTGTAAGCTTGGAGAAAGCTAGGTTAACTCACAATTGAAGAAGCTTTGGAGTTAAACAAGTAAGTAAAACATTGTTCTTCATGGCTTGTTTAATAGAAACGTATATGATGATAGTTTAAGGATAGATTGATGGTGTTAATGGAGTAGAATGTGTGCTATAAAGTTGATGAATGAAAAGATAAATTCATGTTGTGTTTTTGTATTTGATGAACGAAGAGATACATTCATGTTTTGTTTTTGTTTAAATGATCAATAATAGTTCACGTATGGTTGTATGGATGATTTTAGGTTGGGATTGAAGTGAAAATGATGAGAAAATGAAGTCTAAATGATGAATTATGAAGCAGATGTCTTGGATATAGTATGTAAGGGTTAAAAATATGGAAAAACATGGAAGAAATTGGCTGGAAATTTTCAAATTACATAACCCACGATCGTGGGAATGCCTCGACGATCACAGGAAATGCAAGAAAAGGGAGAGAAATGTTCAGATGACACATCCCACGATCGTGGGAAGTCCTCCATGATCGTTGGAAAGGCCTTGAACATGAATTCTTCTCTTTTGAATGATTATTGAACTAGCTAATGATAAGTTACATTACTTTGGTGCATTTAGACTTGATTAAGGCTTGAAATGAACCTAGTTTGATATGGAATAAGTTGATAAAGTGTTTGATAAGTTTAGGTTATTAATGGAGGTTTCAACTTAAGTAAATGATTGTTGATATCAATGAGTTTAAAATCTGGAATTTATGAATGATATAAGAATGAAAGTGTTCTTAGTAATGCAATTGTGATCCAAAGGAATGAGTTAGGTGCATTAAGTAAGAACGGATGAAAATTTAGATATTGTGTGACTATATAATGTTAGAAAAGGGATTGATGAATGTATGATTGAAGAGTTTGAATAATCATGTATACTTGAGGTGTAAACCTAAGTATAAGCTAGACATGTTTGAATGACCATGACTTGTGATTAAGGATATATGTGTGTGTGTGTGTGTATATGTGTGTGTGTGTGTGTGTGTGTGTGTGTGTGTGTGTGTGAGTGTGTGTGTGAGTGTGTGTGTGTGTGTGTGTGATTGGATACTAATATGATTGGTCAAATTAGTAATGTGTATAAAATATGTGTATTGCATGATTTAGATGCACAAGTCGAACGCCAACATCCAAACATTACTGGTTCGTTGAGGCAATAGCTAATCTAGAGCTTACTGTGAGTTAAGCTAGATGTTTCTCACTAGGATTGATTATATCTGCTTAAATTTTGATTATTGAATTGTTATTGATATGATTGATAATTTTAGAAATTTATGGTCTGAGGAGTTTGATAATTGAGATTGTATTGGAAGTGTTTCATAATTGAACGTAAATTTGAAAGAAATATGTGTACTTAACAAAATGTTGAATGTCGGACTTAGATCTGATGAATATGTGAAGATTATTGTGCACCATGAATGAAGGTGATTGATTGCATATAATGAGAATTGATGCATTTCATTACATTGATATGCATAATCAGATAAAAGAGTTATGACTGGAGTGGCCAATGAAAAAGAACTTAAAGCTCAAAAATACGCATACAGAGTCACAGGCTCAATATTTAACGAGTTCGGTATTCACAATGGATATGGGATAGTAAAAAAGGCGCTTCGTCACAACAAAGTAACAATGAAAGTGGAGTCACATGTGCATTTGCATATAAATTGATATGTATTAAATGAATGATTGAAATGAATTATTTGGACTGTTCTGAAATAAAAATGAGAAATAGTATATAAAAATTGTATTTATTGAAGCATGATGAAATGTGAAGTGATATTTCATATTTGATGATATGATTTGTCTATGAATTGGATTGATTGTGAATTGTTCTTGTGTTTCATATGAGTGAGCACATCGAGGATGGTTCACTCACTGAGTTCGCAAAACTCATCAAAATTGCAACATTGTCTTTCAGGTTCAAAAGAGATCTAGCTAATCTAGTTGAAGTAGCTACTGCATTTGGACTTGAGCTAGTGGTTAGGATTAATTGTACCTGCACATGTCTCCAGTTAATTTTGTATCAAGAATTGTATTTCTCAACTGTTGTACAATGTATGTGTGAATTCTAAAGTGCAATGACATTTATTACTAGATATGTTGTAAATGAAATGGGCCAAAATGATTATTGATTTGTTGAAGATGTGTTTGATGCTTGAAAAATTTGTAATGTTTTGATTTTATCATCTTAACGTGCCATCCTTATAGCGTATGTTCTCGAATATTCGTCAGTACGTTCGGGTATATGTTCTATGAGAGTGATGTGTTACATTTATTACTACTGTTAAATGATAATGTTAAGCATTGGGAAGTTTTGTAATGTGTATATGTATAGCATTAAATATAATTGTATACCTTGAATGCATGTATAGGAATTTAGTTGCTATGTGTGTGAATGATTATAGGTTCTGTATAAAGGGTGTTACATTTTTTCACCTTTGTTACTTGTTGGAAATTAATCATCATTTTATTTTGTTTATAATATTACTTTTGTTGTCTTACAGTTGCTTGGTAGGACCAATTTGGGATTGATGTTTCAAAATTGCAAAGATTTGCAATTCAAATTATAAGTCAATGCATGAGTGCAATAGGTTGTGAAAAGAATTGATGCACATTTGAATTCATTCATTTCAAGAAAAGGAATAGAATGGAACACAAAAGATTGAACTACTTGATCTTTATTTAATACAACTTAAAGCTTCGTAAAAGGTATATCATTATCATTCTTAAGTTGAATATAATTTGTTGTAATTTCTTAATAATTTAAAATTTTTGTTCACTAAGATTTTTAATAGAACAAGTAATTCTGTAGATACCTTAACCATATCGATCTTTTGGCAGATTGAGTTTGTAAAGAACAGGATTTGATAAATGAGAGTGAGTTGGAAGATAATCTTGAATAGAAAAGTATTGACATTTCATTTGGTGCAATGAATTTAAATAATGGTGATGATGAGACTTTTCTTAACAATGAGGATTTTGTACCAATAAGAATTGAGATCAATGCGATTTGAGCATATATTCGATTGAATGAAGTTCTAGGTTTTTATTTATTCTCTCTTTTTAATTTCTCTTGTATTTGATGTATATGTTAAATTATATATTTATAATATATATATAGTTGTGAATATTTTTGTTTTAGGTTTCACTTCTAATTGTTTGTTTTCTCATCACAAACTCTTGTTATATTTAGAGAGTAATGGATATTTATTATTATTATTATTTGATATTTTATATAATATTATTTATTATATGATAAAATTATAACATTTAAAATACTTTGTATTGTCATTAATTTTATATTTGTATTATCCTTTTTATATTAATTGTAATTATTATTTATATGTCAAATATGTGAAAAAGTAATATTAATAGAAATTAATAGATTGTTGTTATTTCAAATTTTTATTATTATGATTTTTGGAGACAATTTATAAATTATACAATATAATATATTGAGGAGCTACTTTTAAATTTAAAAAAAATTTAGGGATTATTTTACAAATTTAAAAAATTATTCAAAACGGTATCCCATATTGATCGGTATCAATACAATACTGTACTAGAACCAAATCCGATACTAGTATCGGTACGATATTCATAACATTGCTTAAAAGTCTTTCTAAACAATAAATATCTCCAAAATTTGTAAAAAATATTCTAAATAATAATATAAAATCTATTTGAACATTATTAAATTGTCACTAACATTATATACATTTTTTATAAATTGCAGTATGTAATGTTATAAAATGAAAATTGATATTTGATAGATTATTAAAAAGTTAAAATATTTGACATAATTTAATCATATTATTTATAATATTAGATTTTGCTCTAATTCCATACGTTACATTACAAAAAAACTGTATATTTTTCAAAAGTAAACGTGTAAATGTTTTCGGAGTACCCGTTTCATTGAGTTGGGTGCCCAGTGTCCAGTGCCCAATACCCCAGCTCTTAATAGAAGTTTCTAGAGAATTTGGCAGATGACGTCCATTTTAGAACTAATCCGGCTATTTTAACCCTTGTATCCAAACCTTCCTTAGATTTAAAATAGATAATTGTAATCCTTCCAAAAAAAAAAAAGATAATTGTATTATCTCATATCATCTTGTTCGTGTACGGCATTAAAAACAAAAATCACATGGCTGTGACAATTCGGTGTGTTCACCAATGCAACGCCGCCACGTGATATCAAATGACAATCTGGTATTAGGCGGCAAAAACCCATACGTCCACGAAAGCAATGAAGTCCAGCTAGGACGTTTACGTTTTACCCCATGTGAAACCTGAAGGTCACTGCCTCTTCTTTCCAACAACTGGATGACCGCTATAAGTTTCAGTCCATCTCCCTCACAGATCTCTACCATCAGCTCTGCTATTTCTTCCTCTAGTCATGGCCCACAACTCTAGTTTACTCTCTCTACTTTTCCTCTACCTCTTCGCGATCTCCTCCGCCAAAGTCTTCTTCGAAGAGCGTTTCGACGGTACGTTCCTCTTATCTCGTTGTGCGCTTTTTTCTAATAACTTTCTGATTGTTTACGATGCTTAATCTCACTATACTTTAGATATTTTAAGTTTGAGATAGATTCTCGAATTTTCCTTCAATCGTTTTTAATCCTCGTCATCTTTCTTCCAATAAAATTACATTTTCAAATACGTACCTAATGCTTATGCGTGTGTTTTGATGCACGCACTGATAGACATATATGTGCAGCGGATCGTGTTTTTTGTGTGGATCTGACAGTGCTTTAGTTTCTCTCTTTTTTTTACTCGATCATCGATGGTTGAAAATGTGATTTTTGGTGAGTAGATCCTCGAGTTCTCGGATCAGTAGTGGACATGAATAGTATGTTTAGTGTAGGGATTTGATTTGCGATTTTTCTACATTTCGACGCCGCTTGGATGCTCAAACTCATTCTTGATGTGTTTGTGCATCAGGTTCCTTAGTTGCTTTCTTTTAGCAATGTGGGTTTGGTAAACGTGCAATTATGTCAATTGACTATTCAGGCTGTGTTTTGTTGGTGCTTTCTGTTTAGAGAACCAAAAGTCATATTTTCATTGTATAAAAGTATATTTTTTGTTTCTGAAATTTTAGTTATTAGTAATCCATACAAATTTAGAGGTTTACAATATCTAGTTTTGTGTAATATGATCTTGCTATTGCTTATGTTTTACGTGGGAGCATTAACATCATCTAATTTTAACTCCTTCCTGTCTGCTGTTGAAAATTATAAGATGGATGGGAAAACAGATGGGTAAAATCCGATTGGAAGAAAGAAGAAAACACGGCTGGGGAGTGGAATCACACTTCTGGAAAATGGACCGGCGACCCAAATGACAAAGGTATATATTCAAATGCCCGCATAAGATTACGCACTACTGATATTAATAATTTCTCTTAGTCTGATTGTAGGTTTGATAGGATGATGAGCACTTATTAACTATTATGAGTTCCTAATTACTGGTTTTACCATCATATACAGGTATACAGACAAGCGAAGATTATAGGTTCTATGCTATTTCAGCCGAGTTCCCAGCATTCAGCAACAAGGATAAGACTCTAGTCTTCCAATTCTCTGTCAAGCATGAACAAAAGCTTGATTGTGGTGGTGGCTACATGAAGTTGCTCAGTGGCGAAGTTGACCAGAAAAAATTTGGTGGTGATACACCCTACAGGTTGTGAAACAGTATAAGTATTTTAATTTTGATTAGTTATTTACTTCGACTGCATTTATTTTTATCTTTTGCCTAATTTCTTAAGTTCGTTCCATGTTTGGCTGCAGTATCATGTTTGGACCAGATATCTGTGGCTACAGCACTAAAAAGGTTCACGCTATTCTTACCTACAATGGAACGAACCACTTGATCAAGAAGGAAGTTCCTTGTGAGACTGATCAACTCACTCATGTTTACACATTCATTATTCATCCTGATGCTACATACAGCATCCTTGTTGACAATGTGGAGAAGAAATCCGGGAGTTTGTACACAGATTGGGACCTTCTTCCACCAAAGAAGATTAAGGATCCTGAGGCCAAGAAAGTAATTACCAACCCTGTCTTTATCTTCATTTTGTGTTGCCTTCTGGATAGGTATGCTGATCCAACTTTTTACTTGACGCAGCCTGATGACTGGGATGATAAGGAGAATATTCCTGACCCCGAGGATAAGAAACCAGAGGTACAATAGCTCCCTCTGCTTCAATTGACGTGAATTCCTGCAATTGTGGTTGAAGCATGATCCATTCTTCTTTTTCCCTTTTTTTTTTGTTGTGTGAAACTTTGAAGGGTTATGATGACATTCCAAAGGAGATTCCAGACCCAGATGCAAAGAAGGTAACTACTGAAACTCCCTGTTCTGTTCATATAATGGTATTAATCTAAAATACCAATATTTGCTGACAAAGATGTTTATATTTTAGCCTGAGGACTGGGATGATGAGGAAGATGGTGAATGGACCTCCCCAACAATTGCCAACCCTGAGTACAAGGGACCGTGGAAGCCAAAGGTTAGTGAAATAGGATAAAATTGAAGATTGTGATGTCAATTTCCGAACATATTCTTTTTACTTCTTATTTCCTTTCAGAAAATTAAGAATCCCAATTACCAAGGCAAGTGGAAGGCACCAATGATTGACAATCCAGGTTTGCTCCAACATTTATTTTTATCCGTGCTGATACTCTTTCCTTTGACCTTTAAGGCATTCACTAATTTATGATTACTTTGCAGATTTCAAGGATGATCCAGATCTCTATGTGTTCCCCAATGTGAAATATGTTGGAATTGAGTTGTGGCAGGTACTTGTGTGTTGCCATATGTCCTTAATTATTGCTACCCACAATTTTGTTCTGAACTAATAAAGATCATTTTACAGGTGAAATCTGGAACCTTGTTTGACAATATCTTAGTTACTGATGAACCAGAGTATGCATTGAAGCTTGCTGAAGAAACTTGGGGAAAGAATAAGGATGTACGTCAGCATCTTCCTTCTTCGATGTAACTTTCATAATGGGGCTTGTTTGGTACTTGTTTGACATTGCTGAATAACTGCAGGCTGAGAAGGCAGCATTTGAGGAGGCAGAAAAGAAGAAAGAGGAGGAGGTATTTTCATGCTCTTTACTTGTAAAACCTGTCAGCATGTTTTGAGGCTTTCTGACTATAACAATGGTCTATCCTTGAGTGAAATGAGTTATAGAGGGATCAAATGGGTAGAAAGGAAGATCTTTTTTCAACTATACTTGTCCTACTCCTTGTAGTAGAATAGTAGCTTGGGTTCTTAGAAAGCTTTGTCTCCCTAGCATGCAAACCTTCTCTGATACTTTTTGTGGCTTCATTTGAATGATGCTACACCCCTGTTTCAACGTTTCATCTCTTGATTGTGTCTTTCAGGAATCAAAGGATGAACCTGCTGATACCGATGTAAGCTTACCCTGAAACTTATGTGTTTAATGTTCTTGTTTCTGTCACTTTGTTTTCCATAATTGCAATGTCATTTATTGAAGGATGAGGATGAGGGTGAGGATGATGATGACGCCGATGATGCTGAAGGGGATGATGACAAGGAAGCCAAATCTGAAGACAGCAGCGAAGTGCATGTAAGTTCTTTATTATTACTACAATCCGTATATAGGGATTTCACTTGCCCATATCGAAATTAAGATTCTTTTCTAAAAAATTTTCAGGATGAGCTGTAGAAAGGATGTGAACCCCCTTCAAAGTAGTCTTGGGATGAGATGAGCATGTGGATCAAGTGTTCGTAAAGGTTTCTTTGACCTTAGTGTTAGGAGTTTTCTTTAGGGTGAAAAATGATTAAGATGGCTGTGAGGCAAAAACATCTAAAGTAGGTTATTGGTCTAGTTTCATAGTAACAGCCAGAACATTTAGAAGAATGAACGAGGATGGCACATTTTCATTGCTAGATTTTTATGGAATATTTTTTAAAAAAAGCTTTAGCACATGCTATAGATGACTTAAGATTTGCTTGTTCTGTCTACCATACAATATTGCTCTGAGTGCAACAGAAAATGAAAGTGGCTGTGGTAGCGGCTCGGGGTCCTTGAAGAAGGACTAATTGGTCTCAAAATTGGGTTCCAATAATAATTAGTGATAAATAAAAATTCATAACCAAAAAAAAAACAATTACAAGAGAAGAGACGTATATTCGAGACCAAAGAAAGCCAATGTCATATCCTGTAAGAGATTTTCCCAAAATGTAAGAAAAAGTAAAAGAAGTTGGAGCCCAAAAGCTCTTGGAAATCAGCTGTAGTAATTTCTGAGAGCCGTGGATGTTAAGACTAATTTGGCATCCGTTAATAGCTATAGTAATTTCCGAGGGCCTCGGATGTTAGACTACTTTGGCATCCGTTAATGCTCGTACGAAAAGACAACCTCTATTTTTGTTTAGGATGAGATTTAATAGAAAAGAGGAGGAACTAATTAACGGAATAAAGAATTTTTTAAGTAGGAGTCAGTTCCACAATTCTAAGGTCAAATCAATTATATGATATTAAGTTTTTTATAGTTATTATACATTATTATTGTCTTTAGAACTGTTATCAAGGTTGGCAAAAGGGTCTAAAGTTGGTAAAAAATTAATAAATTAGGTTTGGTTAATTCAAGATTTGAATTTAGGTTTGGGTGAACTCATGGATGACTTAAAATATTATAAAATAACATCTATTTTATATTAAAATTTTGTAAATAAGATTAATTTAAAAAACATTGTTTTGAATAACTTGCATAACTTTAAATTCTAATTTAGGTCATATGATTTGGAGGTTTCATTCATTACTATCTATAATGAATAGAAATACTTTAATTTATAATAGTCCAGCATCAATTATCTTGTTTCTTAATAAAAAACGTGTATTTGGGTGTGAAATAATATAGAAGTGGACAAACCACATAGTGCGTGAATCAATAAACATGTAGGAGACAAAACACGCAAAAATTGAAGATAAGGCAAATAAGTTGTCAAGATTAGTTGAACCATGCTAGAATAAACGATGCTCCATAAGGCATGTTATGTTGCAAAAAAGGAGGGTCCTCCTTTTCATGCTTCTGCCAAAAGTCACCTACTTTTCAGCTTTTTAGTAATTGCCACTTTTAAGGAAGAGTTACAGTTTTCATCTTTAGTTCATATTCTCATTGCTTAGTTGGCACCTGCATCTAAGAAGATGTGCAAATCACGCAAAAATTGAACGTAAGGCGAGCAAGTTGTCAAGATTAGTTGAACCATGCTGGTATAAACGATGCTCCATAAGGGCATGTTTGATTAGATATTAATTAATAGAACGAAACGAAACGTAACAAAATGGAACAGAACGAAACAGTTTATAATGGAATAGAATGTAATATAATACAAAGTTATTTGAGAGGAATGAAATGTAATATAGTGAAATATTGTTTGGAAGATTGATGAAATGAAATAGAAAGTATAATAAATGGATATTATATTCTTGATATTAAAATAATTGTTATAAGATGTTTAAACAATATTGCGAATACTGTACCGGACTTGATACGGGATTGAGTTCTGGAACAGTACTGTACCGGTATCGGTCAATACCGGGTACCGTTTCGGGCAATTTTTTATATTTATGAAATAGTCCCTGAAATTT
>JAOQMS010000007.1:5480488-5501411 GCA_027563885.1 Erythroxylum longipes
ATTTCCATGTAATACATGAAATAATCCTCCTAAACTTGACTTAATTAATTAACTCCAATAGGAGAATATAATTTATCGAACAAAATCACCAAAATCATTTAATTCATGCTTACTAAAAGATTCGGGGCCTAACACTTCTAAGGTAGCAAAGGCCAGGTTTTTTAGTAACAAGATGAAGCATGGCCCCAACAAGCATGGGTTGTTTTTTTTTTTGTAAAGGAGTAACGATATAACTATCTCCTTCTAATTGTTTTATCTTTGTTCCTACATACATTATGATTACTGCTTTTAACTCTTGAATGCATCTTTATTGTAATTGTTTGTAAGTTTTGTTTTGTATGTGATTTTCTTGACAAGTCCATCTTGTTGACAAGTTGGACATCTTTTTGATAAATTGTTATTATGCTGCTACATTTTTATTCTATTTTATTTATTTATTTATTTTTTGAAGTTATTATTTTATTTTAATTATTTATTATTTCTATATTCTAAGTATTTATTTTTTAATGTATTTAGTTATTTTATGACTTCTTTTATGTTTCTTTGAATAAAATAAATGAATTATTTATTTATTTCAGTTTTATTTATTTACTCCTTTTAACCTACATCAATTATTTGTAGTTTTTTTATTGTGTTATTACTATACTACATACTTTTTTGTTTTCTTTTTTCATTGTCACATTTGCATGTGGGTCTACCGGAACATCCTCTCTACTCTGTAGGGTTAATACTGCGTACTCTCAAACCTCTTCAGACCTTGCTTTAATGCGGGATTTTATATTGGATGATGATGATGGTATAATGCAATACGAATTTTATAATTATGATCACATCATAATTTCTTTTACAATGTATGTTTATCTCATATCATGTACTTCTAAATATTTATAAGATAAAAATGTCTTTAAATAATTATGTTACTAAATTATAACCAACTAATTGACTATAAGAAATAAACCAACAAATAAGTATATCACGTTCTATTATCGAAAGTTTAATATAGAGCTTTTTCAAATACTACTACTAAATTTCTTTAATTACAGTGGTTACTTTTTTTTTTGGGTAATATGGAGGCTAAAAGCCTAAACAGAAAGAAAAGAAGAATTTAAAAATTAGAAAGAACATAAATGGGGTACAGCCACCCCAATCATATCCCCATTAAGGAGTGGAGTTAAGCCTCTTGGCGGTTGTGACAGACGCGCAAAGTTGCCAGACATAATCAATCCAAAGTTTGCTAACCAATCCGCACATATATTCCCTTCTCGATGAACATGGCAAACAACAATCTCGCAACCCGCCTTCAGACACTTACGAATGGCACGCAACAGAGAGGCAGTACGATGGGAGCTAGGTTGACCCAGTTATTAGTTGGCAAGCAACCATGGAGTCTAACTCCAATATCACTCGAGAGAGCTGCATTTCCCTTACAAGCATTAAGCCCTCATAGACGGCCCATAATTCAGCTACAATGGTAGTAGTTATCCCAATTTTATGTACCAATCCAGCTTTCCAAATACCCAAATCATTACGTACCAGACACCCGGTCGCAGCTGGGCCCGGAGTTCCTTTTGCCGCCCCATCAGTGTTAACCTTATACCAACCAGCTGGAGGCGGAGTCCATGCTATCCATCGGATCTGCTTTGTCAACTTGATATTCCGCTCCCCTCGATTCATTCCAGCATGAAACCGTTAGCCATACGCACAATAGAGTAGATCGTGTCTGATGGTCTAATAAGTTCTTCCTCAAACATTTCCTTATTTCTCCATTGCCATAGGAGCCAACATCTAACACCAAATACCATTGCCCAAGGAATTGTTTGTAATGCTCATCGTGCCATAGCTAAGTTTAAAACCAGCGACTCCTTAACTGGGGCTGAGAAGAATAGATGTTGATAGGTGCCCGGCACTAAGGACTGCCACATAATTTTCACATCCAAACAATCCCGCAACACATGCAAAGTGGTCTCCTCTACTGAAAAACATCTCGGACACACACCTGATTCGGACAGCCGTCTACTAGCTCTCACGCTTAAAGTATTCAAACTATCATGAGCAGCAAGCCATAAGAATTGTCGAATCCGCTGAGGCCCAGGCCATTTCCAGATTATTCGCCACACCTTATGTTCATCATGATAATACCTCTCGGTTAGGAATTGGTAAGCTGATCTTATAGAGAATCGACCTGAGACTTCCTCTAACCAAATTATTGCATCCTCCTCATCTGATGGAGATGGCGGCAAGCTCGCAGTAATGCACAAAGCCGTCTGGTGGTTGATAAGGTGACCGAATAAGTTCCATTGCCATTGCCCAGACGAGCTCACCATATCTACAACAAATATATTATTGTCTGTCCCACTCCTTACTGTGTTAGGAGCATTCTGCACTTTCCCCAGGCCTAATAGCCACCCATCCTCCCAAAACTTCACTCGGGTACCATTGCCACACGACCATGCCATGCACTGTGAAACATGGTTCCACGCCATAGATAATGATGGCCATATATGAGGGTCTGAGGGAACTCTTCCCAAAGCAAATCCTGTGCCAATCCTATTTTTATACTTTGCTCTCCATACCTTGGAGCATAAAGTGTCGGGTTCAGCAAATAATTTCCAACCCCATTTGGCCAGTAGACTATCATTGAAATCTTCAAGCCTACGAAGCCTCAGACCTCCTCTGTCCAGTGGCATACACATACGTGACCAAGCAATAAGATGCAGTTTTTGTTCATTAACCGCATGCCCCCATACAAAAGACCTGCTCAGTTTTTCAATTTTCTCACAGTGGTTACTTTAAAGATGTGAAAGTTCCACACTTATCTGCTGCATCACTATATTGTGATAACCCAATGCTATGCAAATTGCTAATAATGATGTGTTACATTAACGTATTAAATACATTGAAACAGATTATCATTTTATACATCATCACATCTATCAAGGTGCCATTTACCTACTTTTAGTTTCCTCTATAAATTAGATTGCTGATGTTTTTACTATGGCTCACTCACCTAGTCATTTCCATGATTTGGTGCCCAAACTATAGTTTTTTGACCATTTGTTACCTTGAATTTGAGGGAGGATGTTAGAATATTTACTTACTATATTTAGATATTCTATATATCATTAATTTATTTCTTTCCAAGAAATTAGAACCCTAAATTTAGCCTCATCATAACTTTCTTTTTTATTTAGTTAAGTTTGTTCTTTTATAAATAGATGACGTACTCTCCTCTTTTTGACATATAATTCGATCATGTATATTGAGGCAATATGCGAAATTCTCATATAATTCAATCACGTATATTGAGACAATACCCGAAATTCACTTTATTCTCAATTTGTTCAACACCAGAAATAACTAAAATGAAAGGCGTTGTAATTTACATGTCAAGGGTATCGTAAGATAGCTCAAATGTTAGAGAACATTTCAGGAAGGCACATACAAACCAGAGTTAACGTGACTGGTTAGTGGGTATGGTCTTTTAGAGCCATTTGAATAGCAAGCCTCCATGAGTAGCAAAGAAAGGAGCAAAAACCAAAGACTCTACTGCCATGAGCTTGATGAGGATATTGAGCGAAGGACCAGAAGTGTCTTTGAGGGGATCTCCAATGGTATCGCCGATCACAGCTGCCTTGTGGGCTTCTGAACCCTTAGGACCCAATGTTTTAGCATGCTCGGAAGCACCAGCCTGAAGCACATGAAGTAGCCAAAAACATAAAAGATTTTATAATGAATTGGACTGTTGTGATGAAACAACATTACCTCTATGTACTTTTTGGCATTATCCCATGCTCCTCCAGTGTTGGAGGCTGATATTGCAACCTAAGAAATGGAGGACAACAATGAACATCATACAGAAGTAATGGGACAATGTGTTCACCAGTGTCTCTTGAAGACACAATGATGGGAAGGGTGTTGAGTGAGTGAGGTTGTCGGAGCAAAAGCAATGAAACTTTACCTGGACACCAGAAACAAGGGAACCAGCAAGAACACCAGCGAGAGTTTCAACTCCGAAGAATGTTCCAGCAATGAGTGGTGTAAGCATAACCAAAGCGCCAGGCGGAATCATCTCCCTGATTGAGGCATCGGTAGAAATCTTGACACAATTTGCGTAGTCTGGTTTGGCTCTACCTTCCATAATACCTGGAATAGAATTGAATTGTCGACGAACCTCTTCAACCATTTTCAGGGCTGCACTACCTACACTTTTCATTGTCATAGCTGAAAACCAGTATGGAAGCATGGCCCCAACAATAAGCCCAATGAAGACCTTAGGAGTTAAAACGTCAACAGTTTTGATGCCTGCCCGGCTAACAAAGGCACCAAACAAAGCAAGAGAAACAAGAGCGGCTGATCCAATAGCAAAACCCTGGATCATAATTGTAGAAAGTTAATTTTAATGAGCCTCGAGCTACAGCATAGTGGTAGGGAAAGTGATTAAAAGTGAGAAATAATTTCCTACCTTGCCAATTGCAGCAGTAGTGTTTCCGGCAGCATCTAGAGCATCTGTTCTTTCACGTATTTTGTGGCTCATTCCAGCCATTTCTGCGATGCCTCCAGCATTGTCACTTATGGGTCCATAAGCATCAATTGCAAGACCCGTGGCAATGGTGCTGAGCATTCCCAGAGCAGCCACGGCAATTCCATACATGGCAGCCAGGCTGAAGCTTACATAGATAGCAACGGCAATGGCAAAGATGGGAATGATGACCGATTTGTAACCCAGAGCCAACCCAAATATAACATTTGTTGCAGCACCGGTCCTACAAGAGTCTGCTACGTCTTGCACTGGACTGCAGATTTGAATCGTATAATTATTTTGAGAAAGCATAATTATTTTCGGAAGCTTTCTCCTTATGAACATCTCACATTTGAACTCCACAGACCGTGGATGCTAGCGTTATAGAAATGCTATATGCGTATATTATCCCGTATACAAGATATTTATGTACCTGTAAGCATTGCTAGTGTAGTACTCTGTTGTATATCCAATAACAAGTCCAGCCCACAAGCCAATTGCAACGCAGAAGAAAACGTGCCTGCAGCAACATAAGTTTCAATGATCATGACAAATTCCTCATTAGGAAAGTATTTCAGAAAAGTGGATTATAACCTACCAGTTCTTTACAACCTTGTCAGTCCCAAAGTTAAAGAGAGTGAACTCGGATGGTAAGGCAAAGAAGCTGACCATGGCTATCCCAGCAGTCATGAGAAGGGTTGAGACCAGAAGTTGCCTCTTCAAAGATGGTTCAATTTCAGTAACATCCTTAACCTCAAACATATCAGTTGCCAAAAGTGTAGTTATTAAACAAACCACAATGCCAATGGAACTTATGATCAATGGATATGACATGGCCGTGTAGTCATGGCTGACACCAAAGGATGATATTGATGCCACAAAGAGTGCAGCACATGATGATTCGGCATAAGAACCAAAAAGGTCAGAACCCATCCCAGCAATGTCTCCTACATTGTCACCCACATTGTCTGCAATAACCTGTATAAGAACCAAAACCGTTATGCAGTGGAAATTGCGTTCTTATATATTTCAAAATGATCACAAATTACGAAAACTTTGTCAATGAAATTGGATCTAGGCAGAGAATAGTTAGTTTATAGAGTATCAGATATTACAGCTGGGTTCCTGGGATCATCCTCGGGAATATTTCGCTCAACTTTACCAACAAGGTCAGCACCAACATCGGCTGCTTTCGTGTATATACCTCCTCCAACTCTGCCAAAGAGAGCCATTGATGAACCCCCAAGACCATAACCAGTAATGGATTCATAGAGTCCTTCCCAGTCATCTCCATAGTAGAGTCTAAAGAAATGGATGGAGACAAAGAGCACGAAGAGGCCATTGGCAGCCAGGAGGAAACCCATGACTGCCCCAGAACGAAAAGCTGTGATAAAAGCCTTTCCGACACCTTTTCTTGCTTCCAGAGTTGTTCTAGCATTAGCATAAGTTGCAATCTTCATGCCTAGAAAACCTGAAAGGACAGAAGTAAAAGCACCAAGCAAGAAAGCAATAGTGCTAAAGATGGCATTGGCCAGAGCAGGTTTGCAAATGTTCCCTTTGTTATATGTGCAAGGTTCGCTTTCGGTGCTGAAGCCATTAACAGAACCAAGAAAGAGGAACATAATGGCAGCAAAAACTCCCGTGAAGATACCAAGGTATTTGTACTCCGTAAACAGAAAGGAGGTTGCTCCTGTGGACATGACATAAGCCGAATAAGAACAGATAGCAGAGGTTCTTGCTAATCGTCATAAAAGCAGTAAAGAAGAGAAGAACTGATGGTAAGACAATTGCCATTGGATTGAAAGGATACTTTGGCCATAGGACTGAAAGGAAGTGAACTGATGGTAAGACAATTCCCAACCAAACCAAGTAGCAATCTCTGCTACTTGAAAAACAAAAAAGTGGACATCCCAACTGTCCACAGGTGACACTCAAAAGAAGACATCATCTGAATTTCGAACACAAATACAAAAAAGAGGAACACGTTTGCTGCATAATCTAGTAGTTTTCTTTTTCACCCTGGCCTGTATGTACAACATATATATTTATACAGGAAGAGAGAAAAGGACAAGCGGAGAGAGAGCTCACCCAATGAAATAGCATTCTGGATTTCAGCACACTTGATATTAACCTCAAGATTGTTAACGCCTTCTTCTTCTTCTTCTTCAATTAACCTATCATTATAACCACCGCCAGACTCACCAGAGACTCTCACCTTTGACACCAAATACCACTGAAGCAAAGCAAATCCAATTCCAACCAAAGCAGACACGGGAATCAGAACCTGCGCAACACCCTCACTCAGCACAACCATTTCAAACACAGCCACACCAACTCACTTGGTTTCTTGAGGAGTAGTACAGAAAATATGGCAAGGCCAAAGCTGCCCTGCTTTTCACTGGATGGCTTTATGGAATCTTCAAAGCTGGTTGGTTTGATTGACTGGTGGGGCAGACATGATACTTCTTAACCGTCAGCTAGTTGGTTTGATTGTCAGTTATGAGCTTAATCACTGTCTTTATCCTATGCAGTTTTTGTACATCAGGCTCCTTATTCCCCACTTTGTCACTTCGTAGGTAAGGTTGGTAGGACGTAAAGGCTAAGGCTAGATAAGGATAGGGAAACAATTCAAGGCTTGCCTAATGAATGGAGATGAAGTACGCAATAACTGCTTTCTAAGTTCCATTTTATTACGGAAAGAGAAGAAAACATCCAATTTTTAACGTTCAGCTCATGATATTTACTGTGGCTCTTTCATGTTGTTACTTGTTCTTTGTTAAAAGATTATGATCAAGACTTCAACTTTTTCCCCCCGATGAGTTTGATCGGCTGACCATACAGTACTTAGCCCAGTGGGTTACGACTTAGTCCTATTGAAGACTCTTAACAATTAAGAAATATTCATCCACAAGCTAGCAAAATTGGTAGGAAACCTGGCGTGGATTAGACTGTGTAAGGCGTTCCGTGTTTCGTATCTTTGAAACTATTTTATGTAAATCGGATTGCTAATGTGTTGACAGAGCATGGTCAGAGGAAGTTGGACGTAACCATGGGTATTTTTATAGCACCATGGATTCAGTTCTCATGGTTACTTTCGCCGCAAGTTTCAAAGCTTAATATAATGAAAATACGTGTTTGAAGGGTCTTGGTCTCACGTCCCATCAAGATATTATAAGTGAAAGTGGAGGCCTCGCAGGTGAGCTTTACAGGAATGATTCAAAGTAGCGGTGGTAACTTGTCTCCAAAGATAATCACTCTGCATATTGTATTAAGACTTGGCTCAGGTTTATGGAAGAAATCGGATACTAAGGGCAAGATTTCTAGCCATGTCCGTACTTTTGATTACTCGCCACTCTTACCTTGATCCTTTTTGCAGCAGATGCACTTCAAGTTGCATTCATCTTCTGAAAGTTCAATTATTAATTAACGAAACAATTGTAGCTTGGAAAGAAGAAAAAGGCTTTTCGCAGCTAATCTGTTATCTTTTCTTTAGATAGCATTACGTTGTTCTCATCTTGAAGCATATTATTAGGTCCGTAAAGAGAAGCGCTTTTTCTTCCCTATCTTTGTGCTTCAGTATTCTGCTCGGAAGGATGAAACTGAAACTTGAAAAAGAAAAACGAAAAAACAAGATTGAGGCAAAAGAAAAGGTATTGCAGGATGAGCATGGATGACGAAAAACATGCACCAATCCCCATCTCAAAAGCTCTACACAAGATAAGGTTGCCACCGTGTTCTTTCTCATTTACACGTTTGGATGCCAGGTGAAAGAACCTAAAAGTTCTACTCAAGCTCCACATTTTAATATTATATTCTGATTGGATAGCTTAACTACTTCATAAAATTCAACAAAACTAAGATATGCTTTGATTTCCAAGATTCTACACGGAGCTGGCAAGTAGCACAAATGAAATAAACTTAGTTATTACGGAACTAGTGAAAGATCCAATTTGAAAACTGGCAATTTCAGGTGTAAAACGTTGAACAAATAATCAACTTCCAATAATCATGCATTCCTCTTTGGCAACATAGAATGGTCGACGATCCCATTTGCTACAGGTACAGATCCCATCAAGGAGATGGGAGAATTGCATTTCATCTATTAAATATGTGCCAAAGAAACTCATCCTCCTGTCAAAAAGTTTTAAAATGTGCACATTAGCTTCGAGAGGTAATTGATAGATCTTTCAAAGCCACAACTTATGACCACAATTATAATGACTGCAATTGTGGGGATGCCCATTCAGGCAAAGGTGCATGAAAAACAAGAGGACGACCCGTAATAGGATGTTCAAAGGATAAAGTCTCGGCATGAAGTTCATGTCTGTCATATATTTTCCCTTTCCACTCATATACGCCATCATACTTCACATCCCCTCTTATAGGAATTCCAAGATACTGACAATGCAAGCGGATTTGATGTGTTCTTCCACTACGAGGAAATGCTCGGACCAAAATCTCATCCACTTTTGCTTCTGCATCAATTTCAAGTCTTTCTTCAACTACTACAACGGTTTCACCTTTCTTACATTCGTATAGCTCTTCCAATTTCCCTTGTCCATTGACTGATAACAATTCAAAAGAAGTTTCCATGTCCCTGACTACAGACCCACCTGGTAGTGTCCGGCCTACATCTGATGCAGCATATACACGCCAAATTCCAAATTTCGACCGGCCATGACCTGATTTAACAGTAATGTTTTCCCATTTTGGTGCTGAACCAATGCACCGAGCAATGTATGTTTTCCTAACCTTGTGATTGGTAAATGCCTTTACAAGCTTAGAAGCTACTTTGTGTGACTTAGTAATTAACATTACACCACTTGTATCACGATCAAGTCGATTGGCAAGATGAAACTCTGGCAGGCTGACTTTAAAACCTGAAATTGAAACTTTACCCAAATTAGTCACTTTCAAATTGAAGGTCATTTCAAGGCTCAATCAAAAAAACTTATCCTGTTCTGATACGTCAAAATACTTCATGTCTTTGATACATGCATCAGAAGCAGAAGAGTTTATTGCTTATAGCATCAGACCACGGCCGTTACAAGATCCAGAGTCTAAGGATTTGGAACATATATATATAATGAAAAAGATTGGTTTTTAGCGAAACCATACAGAACCCTAACCTAAACTGCTTTGCAACTCTTTCCAATCTATGAGCTTGTGGGAGTTTTGTTTGCAGAGTTCCCAACAGAAACCAACCGTTTCTCACATTAAGAAAAGGTGTTAGCCGAACCCCCCACCTGGAACAAAAGCAAACGATTCACTGCCTATCCTAACAGCTAATGTCATGCCATTAATGAGATATTGAGATGAAGACAAGTACATATGCAGCTTATGAACAGTCACATTCCAATTTCGATCCAGCAGTTATACCAAATTCAATTCAGCAGTTGATGCTTAGCTACAACATGGAAAGTACCCAATAGCTAATTACAAGATGGTAATGTCCAATATGTTTACTCAAGTGATCTCAATCGTTATATATATATTTCTGTGTGTGTGTGTGTGTGTGTGTGTGTGTTGCACGGAAAACGTTTTAATAGCATTGGACGAGAAATATATCCAGTCATTGCTCAAACAAGAAGGCGGCAATTCTGGCATATATTTCAGTATCAAATCAGAAACTTCTAACGTTCAACAAGAACCATGGGAATGGGAAGACAAGAAAATCCGATCAGTTAGAAAGATATAAAAGAGGAGCATACCATCGTTGAGTCCAATTGACTTTGAAGAATCAACGCAAGCAGTAAGAACCTTTTCCAACATACTCTCACAGTAAATTCCCTGAGGTTTATTGACTGCAATGAGCCACTGATCTTCGTACAGAATATCACTCATTGAGAAAGCGAAAAGGCTTGATCTTGAAGACGCTGCCATAGCTCTGGCTAACTCTATCTCCTTCGAGATAGGAGGGAGGGGAGGCGAGAGTGGTGTGGGATATTTTTGTAGTTCCAGAGGTGTGCTTTGGGAAGTGACATCTGAGGGCTCATGTTGGGACGACATGGAACTGCTGTAAGAACAAAAAAGAGAGAACGTCAAGAGCTTTCTGGGAATCCTCGAGAGGGGTTTGGGAGTTGGGGAAAGGGTGGGCTTGAGTATCAAGAAGCAGGCCATTGATTGTGCCTGATCGCAAAGGTTAGACGTTGGATATCTTCTTAGTTGGCTATGTTGGTGGGCCTAGACATTAGAATGCAGGGCTGGTGGTCTTAGTCCAATTATTATGTAATCGGGTCCTTCTGATCAGTCCTTAAACCCTGAAGCGCGACTTGTTAAACCTTAGTTACATTTTGTTGAAAGTTTATTAATAAAATAAAATGGTATAATTATTTTATCGTTTGGAATAAAAATTTATAATGGAATGAGATTGAAAAGAAGAATTTCATATTACATCTTATTTTATCCTAAACAGTAAAAATAAGAAGCTTTCAATTTGTAAGTTTAGGATGAAATGTAAAAATGATAAACAAACTTTTACTATATTACATTATAAACTCTTCTTCTAAACTATACTTCACTATATTACATTATAAGCTCTTCTATTCCTCTCGAACAATAATTTTCAAATATTATATCCTTCCATTATAAATCATTTTATTTCATTCTTTTAATAATCTTACATCTAACTAAACATACCCTTAATTCTAATTCCCTTGCTATATTGGATCTTTTACTTTTCAACAATACAAGTAAAAGACCTCCAAGTGGGTACACCAACTAGGTATGAAATGAATTGGTTTCTCTATTTACTAAAAAGTGAAATCTATCAACATGTATAAATGAATATCTTACAACTTTTCAATGTCTTTGAATATAATAATTTCTTTGAGTATTATCTAAGAAATTTAAACTTTCATTTATTAGTTTAATGGAAATATTATTCAACCTTTTCATGTAAGATTGACCAAGTCACCCATAGAGTGATCTAACCGCTTCAACTAAAGTCGGGGAGTTCAGGTGAGCATTGTAACGTTCACCACAGCATAGCCTACATTCACCAAGTTTTGTGGCTTTCAGGTAGTATTTTCTCGAGCTATAAAGGGGAGCTTGATGGAAGCTTGTCTATATAAGGCCATCTTGGGACACTAAGGTCCTCGTCCTTGCAGGCCCATACATTTATACCATCAAAGTGAGTTTAGAGAGTTTGGAAAAGCTTAAAATCCGTGCCATCTAGGACGCATGATGAGCCTCTTCCAACTGAAACTAAGGAACGATTTTGGGTAAGTCATGCGTTTCAAAAAGCTTTGTATATTGTGTGCAGAAAACATTTGAAGTATAAATTCATAATTAAAGTACTTTATGATTTTGTATGCTACATTCATAATTTATATGAATCTTGCTATATATTTTTCTATTCAAATAATTATTGTGTTCGTATTTTCTTTTTTACATATTTATTATGAATAAAATTTGGATAAAATGTCTTAGTAATTAATGTTATTATAATTAGGCTTAGTCACAGTAACTCTAATTATATAAAATTATATATTTATGTAGTTAATCATATAAGGTTTTGAGACATTTAATTATAGTTAATTGTTTTTGTATAATAAATTTTATCCCGCATGAATATTTGTTATATTAAAATAATTGGCTAGGATAAAATGTTAAAACTCTCCTAATTTATCCTTAGGAAGTAAGAATAAAGAATTGTTTAAATAGTTTTATCATAAAGTCTGTATTGTTTTGGTGACTCTAGGCCTATATTTTGTTCCAATTTCCTTTATAAGATTATTTACCAAATTTGGCTGCTAGATTGAAAAGTGACATATCATATTTGATTAGTGAGAACCAAGGTGCATTCATGGAGAATAGACATATTGGAGGCAACATTTTGATGGTTTAGGAATAGGGTATTTAAGAGGGAAATCCATTCCAAATTACACTATCAAGTGGATTTTCATAAGGCTTTTGACAGTGTACTTCCTACTAAAGCTATTGGAGGTGCTTGGCTTTCTAGGATTATTTTTTGGTTGGATCAAGGAGTGTATCACATCAGCATCTTATTGTGTTTTAGTGAGTGGCAGCCCCTTATAAAATTTCAAGGGAGCAAGAGGGCTTAGACAAGGAGACCCTCTTTCCCGTGCCTCTTCATCCTGCGTATAGAAGCTCCTAACCTACTAATTAAGCATGAAGTTGGAAGAAACACAAAGTTTAAATTCCATTCTAAATACTGGAAAACTAAACTAACAAATTTGTGTTTTATGAATGATCTTCTTATTGTTTTGTACATGGATTCACTTCATATATTAATAAATGTTTTGGAATCAAAGGAATCTCTGGATTAGAAATCAATTTTAATAAAATTCATTTCTTGATCTCTAAAGGAGCTTCTTATATGGAAACACATATAACTATAATCACTATTATGCAAAGGAACATGCCCTTATGATGTATCTTGGACTCCCAATCTTTATAAGAAGGCTCAACTTCAATGAATGTCTCCCTCTTATTAAGAAAGTCCAAAGGTGGATTAAGTCTTAGGTGAATAATTCTCTATCCTATGCAGGTAAACTTCAATTGATTAAATAAGTTTTTTTCTCTCTCCACATATATTAGAGCTCACACATGTTTTTATCCAAAAGCCTTAGTAAGTCATTGAAAGAATTCTATGCGAATTCTTATAGACCCAGTTTAATGGTAAAGGCAAATTTCTAAAGTCAAATGGGTTGATATTTGTTTCCCAAATGAAGGAGGGTTAGGAATCTATCCTATCAAAATTACGAACCTTGTTCTAACTCTCAAAAGGCTCTGGTGGATATTTGAGGAAAGAAACGCCCTTTGGGTAAAGTGGTCACTAGTTAATTTTTTAAAGGAAAGAGTATATGGACCATTGAAAAGAGCTCTACATTCACCTGCTTATTGAGTCAACTGCTTTAGTTGAGAGATATGGTCCAACCATAAATAAGTTACAGAATAGGCAATGGGAAAGCTGACTCTATATGGTTTGACAATTGGTCTGGCTATGGACAACTAATCTATCTCTAAAAGTCACATGTTGCTGTGCAACATTTTCTTATAGATGCCAAAGTTTGTACACTGGCAGCTGTATGAACGGTTAAGGGATCTTTAGCCTAGTTATATCCTTAACCCCTCTGCCTCAGATAGATACTGTTAGGAAGGAAAGTTTGCTCATAACTTGTCTAGAAAATCCACCAATTAGTTGATAAAAAGACAAAATCCTGAAGTAGTTTGGCATAAAATAGTTTAGAGGAAATGCTTATTTACCAAAAATTCTTTTCACCATTAAAAATAGGTTGAGTACTACTGATAGATTAAACTATATGGATTTAAACATAACTTATCCTTTATACCTAGAACTAGAGGAAACTCGTGACCACTTATTCTTTGAATGCAACTTAATAAGCATCATTTGGAATATAGTGAAAAGGAAATGTTTATAGACCTTTCATGGGAACTCATTAGCCCACGCTATACAATGACTTACTAAATAGCCAACACTACCAAACACATCTTTACAGATTTATACAATTGCTTTGCAGACATGTGTGCAAACCATCTAGAAGTAAAAGAACACCATAGATTTGCAAATAAAATTTACTTCTTTAGGTGAATTAATCTTGGTAGTGATTAATGAAGCAAGGGAAATGATTCTACTTAAGGACATTGCTAATAAGAACAATTCTAACATAGTATCCTCTACAAGATTCTAATTCCCAATGTTCCCTTCAATACGTTGTTCTTGTAGGATTTTGTAGAGAGGATTGAATTGTATTGGAAGGGCCTTATACCTCCTGTAATGTTAATACTTCTATGATATTAATTAATTTCTTTAATTTTTCAAAAAAATATTAAGAATTATAATGCATGAATAGATCTAAAATAATTGAAAGGGTTTGCATGTAAACCTAGGGATATGTTGACATAAATCCTTTATATTAGCGTCTAACTAAACAGTGGAATTTATAAATGGAATAATGCAGTGCTAGGGTTTTTAATAAGAAAGAGGTTTCAATTAATTAACTAGGAATTGGTGTTAATAATCTTAAGAAAATTGTTAGCATAATTAGGAATTTCTAAGGTCCATTGAATTTTAGAATAAATTTGTTAATTAAATCATGATTGCATGAGAAATCTTAGGGGGATTTGAAATTTAGGTACCATTATTTTATTAGTTGATTTTTCATTCTTCAGATTCCTTAGTTTATTTGATTTTTTTGAATTATTGTTAATTTAATTTCTTTTAATTTAAATCTAAATTATCATATTCACCTTAATAATTGGTTAGATAATAGGAAAAGAGTCATTATTAGTACTCGTAGTCTCTATGAGATCCACACTTGAAACTTTAAGCTCTAAACTATAGAATAATAGGTGCACTTGCCTTGGGCAATCTATAGATTTTAGGAATTGAGTTATGTTTACATCACATGAGAGTTAACCAAGTTTTTGGTAATGTTGTCAAGGATAAAAAGCTTAATTATTATTAATTTAACCATTTATTTTCTTTGCATTTGTTTTATTCCTCTTGATTTTTATTTTTGATTATTAATATTCCTTTTTTCTTATTGTTTTTTAGGAGAGGGATTTGTTTATAATCCAAAGTAATTCATCAAAAATAGTTAAGGGAGATACTAAAATTGAAATAACATCACTTCAAAATCTTCGAACAGGGCTTAGATAAAGAGAAGAAAGTAGGGACATAATTTTGAGAACCCACAACTAGAAGGTATGGTAGAAGAACAGATAACCGTGTATGAATATATAAGGCCATCACTTGTTTGACTTGAGTCCAGTATCATTAAAGTAACTATTATAACCAACAACTATAAGATTAAATCAAATGTTATGTAGATGGTGTAATAATTCATGCAGTTCAATAGACTGCAAGATAAGGATCTAAACACTCACATCACTAATTAACTGGAGATTTGTAAAACCTTTAAGAAAATGAGTTCAAGAATAATGCAATTAGATCAAGGCTATTTCGTTTATATTTGAGGAACTAAGCCAACCAATGGTTGAACTCTTTCCCTAGAGGATCAATCATGACTTAGGATCAGATAGTAGAAAAATTTGTAATGAAGTATTTCCTACTAGCCAAGAAGGCAAAGATAAGGATTGATATCTCTTCCTATATGTATGTTGAATGATGGACCTCTTATGATACATAAGAGAGATTCAAATATCTACCAAGAAGGTGCCCATATTATAATCCTTTTATTTAGATTAATGTTCAAAACATTAGATAATGATTTGAATCCTTTAACTAGATAAATGATATATATTGTAGCTACAAAGACCTTAAATAACAATACATCTAGAGTATCCTAAAAATTGATTGAAAAAATTACTCTGAATAACTTTTAGTGGAACTTAACAAGAGCCAGACCTAATAGGCCAGTTGGATTTATGACATAGGTACAGTTACAACATTGTTAGATTAGATTAATGCTCTTATTAGTAAAAACATTAGTGGATTATTAGTTTATCAATAGCTGAACAAATTGATGCTGTGTGAGTTATGTACAGGAGGGAATGTTAATTAAGAGTGCCAAGCTCTTAAGATTGTAGAAAAGTATACCGAGCATATTAACTTTATGGGTAACACACCTCTATAATAACATAACCTATATAACAATACTTACAACCTAGGATGGAGGAACCACATGAACTTTTTATAAGGAAATTAAGGGAAACAAAAATGAAACCCTCCATCTAGCTTTCAACGGTAGCCTCACCCCCAAAAGAAGAGAAATTTAGTTTTAAGCTACTGAAGGATAACTAAGAAACTAAGGAGAAGAAAGTAAAGAAGACAAGCAACCCAAAAAAGTGAAAGAGATCAAACACATCATCTTATATCTAACAAAAAAAAAAAGAAGGAACAGATGAAAAAATAATTTGGTAAAGGTTTAAAACTCTTTAAACAATTACATACTAACTTACCTTTTTATTAAAGATCTTTGCGGATGCCAAAGGATGCAAAATTTCTAAAGGAGCTACTATTAAACAAAAAGAAGTTCGAGGAGTTGTCTATAGTGACACTTAGAAAGGAAGCTTGATTATCCTGTAAACAAACTACCTAAGAAGGTTAAGAATTTATGGAGTTTTACCATCCCTTGTTTAACTGATACTGTAGAAATTAAGAGAGCATTAGTTGATTTAGGGGTCAATATTAACTTGATGCCCTATAAGTTATTTAATGGATTAGAATTAGGGGAACCAAGACTAATAAGAATGGGTATACAATTAGTCAATAGGTTGATTAAGTAACTTAAAGGCATTATAGAGGATGTGTTGGTTAAAGTTGAAAAAATTTATATTCATATATGATATTGCCAAGTAGATATGGATAAGGACATTAAAATCTATAACTAAGGTAGTGATAGATATGAGTGAAGGTGAACAAGTGTTAAGAGTGGGGGAAGAAGAGGTTACTTCCAAAATGTCCAGAGATTTGAGACAGTCTTTGGAATATGGCAACACTTTTTTTCTTGATTTTGTTGATATTACAATTATGAATGTTGTTCAAGAAATAATGAGCAATGACTACCTGGAGTTATATCTAGTCTGTAAAGAGGAGTTCAACCTCTATAATGATAAAAAAAAGTAAGCTAAAGTGAAAACATCAAGCTATCAATGTTAAACAAGCGCTTCTTGGGAGGCAACCTAAAATTTGTAATTTGGTAATTTTATTTCAATTAGTTTTTATTCCATATTTTTAGGTTTTAATTTCCATAATTTTATTTATATCTACATTAAATTTTGTGACTTGGTGTTAGATTTTTTATTTGGTTTAAGGTTTCATAGGTGTTATTTTCCTCTTTATATTTTGCATATGTGTGTTGATTTATAGATTTGGAAGCAGGTAAAAAATTGGCAAAATTAAAAAGTTATAAAAAGTTACACGCCCATCAACATCAATATGTTAATAGTTGTGTGGACTAAAATGCCCATCTTCCACACTAAGAAGAGTGCTAAAAAGTTACAAAAAGATACACAAACACTAATATGTTTTCATTGGTTACCATATTGCTTAATATCCACTATAAGTTACTCATATGTCCTTTCGCAAACCCATGTTGCCAAAATCAGATAAGTTTTTGAGCAATAGAAAGATACATGATCATCAATATTCCCACATTGAATTCCATTGCTTTTTATTTTTTTAAAATTTACAGAAAGATAAAATCCAACAAACATAGGTTGTGTAGATTTAATTTTTTATTTTACTGTAAAAACAACCATTTTAAGTTCCAACATGCCCGTATAATTTGTTATCTTGTTTTTGGTTTTTACGCAACTTAGATATATGTCCATTTTTTATCTCATATCCCTTGTTATAACATGTTTAGATTACACACCCATATAAACACCTAACACGCCAATATGGCAGCCCAATACACTTATATTTAGTGAAAATTAACCCTAACCTATTCATCACATGCTAGCTACATGGTTATATTCCTACATGTATTGAACAAAATCACTTTAAAATTGCCCTTTCGTTACCCAAAACTACATTTTCAATTTGTCTCTCACTTTTCTCTTATAAGAAATGCTCCTTTACCCATACATTAAATGAGAACTCTTCCCTGACCTATTTTCTTTGAGACTTCATCAATTTAAAACATGTTTCTTACTTTATTTCACTTTTTCTTGGATTGTTTTTCTAGATTTTTGTGGGAATAGAAGTGAGATTCCATAGCTTTGCATGTTTTGGGGTTCTTTGAGGTTATCTGGTTTGCAAGGTTTAGTTGACATTCAAGAGCTATATGCATAATTAAATTCAAATTTTCTATGGATTTATTAAGCTATTATGCTTTATCTTTATCAAATTGAATACTTAAGGTTGTTATATTGAAGTTCTAAGAATTTAACTATGCAATTGCTCTTGTTTTGCATATTTTACAGTTTTATTGGACCTTTATGTTATTCAATTACATATCATTTGGGAAAATTTGATTTTTTTGAGTTTATTTGATTTAATTAATGTGTGTAGATAATTTAGTTCCAATTTTTGTGATTAATTGACAAATGCGAGTATTTTGATTGATTAATTTATATGTTTTCGTGTTGCTATACTTATGATTGTTATGGTTTAAGCTATAGTTTATTGGATTTTGTTATGTTTTTGTTAGTTAGTAACTAATTGATCGTGAGATATTATTTTAGTGTTTGTTTAACTAATATATACAATTATCTTAATTTGGAAATTCATGTTATTTTTCACATTTCGGGGAACAGTGACAAAAAGATCACATGCACAAGATTAAAGGAGAGAATAAGAGGTACTTAGGAAGAGGTACTGAGGCAAGAGCAATTCACAATAACCACCTTAATGGTTGACACCTACAATATACCCTGTGCTTGCCATGCATCCTAAATTACACTTTGCAACACATACCCATATTACAGCGTTCAAGAGGTTAAGGATGAAATCATTTAAGGAGAGTTAGACCATTGACTGTGTAGGGCTAGAACATATTAGACTTGTTTAAAGAGTCCAAGACCTGATTGTTGTTAGAGGATGGGATCATTACTTTATGATCAAGGAGCTCACATATAGAGATCTTACCTTTGTGTTCCTCACCACCTTTATGATTAAGAAGCAAAATTATGCCTAGGACATGGAGAATACAATCCAATTTTTAATGCTCAAGGAGATGCACAGTATGAGCTATATCTGATTCTAAGTATACAAAGGCCTATCATTAGAGGAACTTGTCATAATCGAGGAGTATATGATTATGAATGAGCTTCCTATGATGAGGCAAAGAGAAGTCATTGTGGCACACCATTAGTAAAGAGTAGCCATACCAGCCCACAAGGACTATAGCAATATAGTTGGTATCTCCTGTGGTGAGATACATGAACACACTGGTTAGTAACATGATAGCCAAGAGAGGACACATCGTCGGAGTGGTGGGGATTTTAAATAGATTCTATCTTTATATCATAGAAAAGAAGACCCCTATCGACCTCGGGTATTCTTTAGCTTGGTTTTTCAAGCATTAAGCATATGAAACCCAAGTAGGATTCATTTACATGGATCCATACATGACAAGATTGAAGTGGAAAATGATACTCATCACTCTCAAGACCTTGAGAGTAATGGTGATAATATAAAGGAGGTTAGTTTAGTAAGGATAGGTCTACATCCTAGTGGGAGCCCAAGAGCCAACATTTGTGGTTGGATCAGAAGGGGATTATCCTGATATACAAAAGTAGCAGTAAAGGCAAGATCTCCCAGAGCAGCTAACAGGAGAGCGCAAACATCGAGATGACTCCTTAAAGAGCACTATCACATTTAAGAGACTAGAGATACCTCCATATTAGGATCAGTTAAAGATCACTTAATTGGAGAGATATAAGGGGTAGATCTTAAAAGTGTGGTGCACCATTCAATAGGGACAATGACAACTAAAAAAGTGCATGGCATGGTTGGAGGTATGGGATTGATGAATGAAGGAAGTACTTATCAAGATCATAGGACACCTTGGAGTAGCAATATGACCTCCACCGATCAGAGTTGCCATATCTTTATTGAGTCCTTAGTTGTTAGATGCTTAACCTACTATAGAGGTAATACCTCAAGATATCCCAGACATGGATACCCCATAGCATCGATGGAGACCCAAGATGTTTGACAAAGCACTTTTGTTTATTTTATCTTTTATTTTCAATTTAATTTTTAATTTTATGTATTTTTTTATATTTTGTTTTATCCTAGTAATTAGCATGGGGTTAGCCTTACTAAACTCATATGATGTTTCTTATTTTCTTTTATTTTTTTATTGTGAATCCACTAAACCATAGTTTCTATTCATAAATATAATTGATTTGTTTTTCATTTATTTTCTTTCCATTGTTTAATGTTCTATTTTTTTAAAAAGGATGATAATTGATGGAAATCACGCATCAAATTTGAACTTTTAAATTACAAATTAGGGAAGTACCAATTTATTTTACTTTTTCTCCATACATTTATTATTTTCTATGATTTATTGCATACATTATTGATAATGTAAATCTTTAAGTGTAGGGAAATGTATAGTAATTTTATGGATTTAATATTAACTTAAGCCTATGTTAATTTTTATTCATCTATTCATCTTTATAAAACTCTTTGGTGTGTCGATTCTTATCTTAAAGCATTTTGAATTATTCTGAACTAAATAATTAAGTTAAAATATGAAAAATAGATTAGATGGATTTTTACCTGTTAAATACGAATGAATGTTTTGATTAACGATTTGGATGAAAGTGCTTATAATTTTTCATACATGAACCTAAATTTTGGGGTTTTAAGCCTATAAGAATTTATTATTATTATTATTATTATTATTTAGTTATAATTAACTAAATAATAATAATAATAATAATAATAATAATAATAATAATAATAATAATAATAATAATAATAATAATAATAATAAT
>JAOQMS010000007.1:5501511-5513840 GCA_027563885.1 Erythroxylum longipes
TAATAATAATAATAATAATAATAATAATAATAATAATAATAATAATAATAATAATAATAATAATAATAATAACACATGTTAAGACCGTAATTTTTAAATTAGAGTCATTGAGATGATAAGGGCACCTAGATGACAACCTTATTAAGCCTTTTTCTTTGATTTACTATATCCTATTTTTATCCCTTAGGTGTAACCAATTTGAGACTTAACCTTTTCTTTTAGATTATTTTACCCATCACACAAGACAATAACTAATTTTTTATTGTTAATATTATATTTACTTTTACACCTTGAAGCATTATAATTACTTAAAGCCTAAGGAAAGTTATGGGATTATATACTTGATTGTATATCTTCTCATATGTTACTTATCAATAATTCATATGTTTTCCTTGTCAATGAAAAATTGTTAAAGGAAAGAGAATATTTTTTAATATTTTAAGATGTTGAAAGAATTAGAAGGAGAAAGAGAAGACATTTGATATGTTTTACACCTTATTTAAATTCTATATGGAGATTTAAATTGGTTGAATAAAATTCTTTTATGATCTTGTTTATGCAATTTCCTTAATGTTGATTAACGTAAAATCTATCCTTTACTTTGGCAAAACCACATTGCACCTTTATTAAAAGACCTTTTGATTTTTACCTATAATTTATTATGATTTTTTTAAAAAGTAATTCTTTGATGAAAGGATATGTACAATCTTGCTTCTAGGAAAAAAAAGTTACAAGAATGTCTACTTTCCTAGGAACTGCTAATACTTAAGTAGCCTTTACGCTAGAAACCATCTTTGCTTTATACTCTAAGTGATTTTGGTGACGAATCCTCATAACAATATGTTTAGTTTGCACTATAGTATGATGATATGGAAGACTTGCTTCTTGCTTTTAACCTGCTTCCTAAATAGTCTATTGTTCCTCTATTTTCATGGGTTGTAAACCATTGTAGCCAAGCTTGTTTTCAGTACCTTACAATCTATTTTGTTTGCCATTTTGATTGATGAGCCCCATTTAACCACGTCATTCCAACTGGAGACTACCTTTCTTATATTCAGGAGGTTGATTTAGTGTATTGTAACATTACTCAAAATAACTAAACCTATAACTATAGCAGTGGTAAGTCTAAGCCGATCCTATAGGGAATGTGTGTAAAGCTTTTGAAATGAAATCAATCAGCGTTTAGGTTATGGGGCGTTTGGTTTGGCTTTCAAGTAAGAAATTAAAATGAAACTAAACTAATGAAAACAAATTAAAGAAAACATTCTAAAAATGATGAAAGTGATGAATTCGTTAAAGACACGATCATTGGTTCAATCTTGACCTATACACAATTAAACATACTTCATTGAATTGTTGTTCTCATACCTCTCCTAGCAAATATTAATCATAAGTTCATAGTAAGCTCTGTTAACCCCAGTTTTTCCTTACGTCGTGTTTAATTAAGAAGAGCTCGTTAATTGAACTTAGCTCTAAATAACCTGGAACAAGCTCTTTAGATTTAATTGGATAGACGCATTACGAGTTAAGAAAACAGATTCATCAAGAAAACAACTACATAAGTTTAGGTCATTTAACCTAAGTTATGTTATCCCTAATGATTCGAAATCATTAATATCTTCAAACAAATCTCAACATAACAATTATAAATTGTATTGAAGATTCTAGTGATGGGTTCTTACATAAAAACAATCAAATAGAGCATTAAACCATTCTTACACAACACCCAAATATTAAACATAGGGATAACATAATCAATCTCTAAGAGAAAGAACAACAAACAATGAGAGAAATTCTTAACCGGGTTCTTTGGCATTGATATCACCTCTGAATCGGGTCAAGAAAGCCTAGCCTTCAATGGGTCTTCAAAGGATAAAAAGTTTGCCCACTATCACCTCTCGAAACTCCTGGAATGATTCCTCAAACCTTTCATAAAGTTTCTATCATAAAAAATGATGCATTTACACTAAAAACTATTTTTTCGGGTGAGCTAACACGATTTCACTGGCATGCATGTTGACTCAAGGCTATTAGCCTCCTTTACATGTTGTCACCCATGCAACTTTTGTCATAGGCATGAGAGATGTCTCATGCCCATGACACATTTTTCATGGCCATATGAGATGTCTCAAGACCATGACAAATTCATGCATGGTCGTGAGCCATTGTTTTTCACAATGCACTCCTCATTTTTATGCCTTTTCTTGTCTCCTCTTCTTTTATTCTTTCTTCTTCTTGCTTCATAAAGACAAATGAGTGTGAATCTCAAGAAGACGATTCAAATATATAGTTCTTTCGACTCACTTTATCTCTTTCGCTTTCATATAGTACCTAAAACCAAATATGAACTAAAGTGAATGTCTTAAGGATTTTATATCATTAATCACTAAGTTTTATGAAATAAATGTCTAATCAATTAAGCACAGATCAATTTCTCCCACGCTTAGCTTTTGGCTGTCCTAAGGCAAAACATCCAAATCAAAGTCACAAAACCAAAATATTTACTCATTTCTCATATTTCATAAGAATATATATTTATGAGCAAAGATGAATAACTTTCAAAAACTATAGCAAGAACTGAACATTTAACACTTCTAATCATGATCAATCAATAATCATTAGCGTTAGAAACTGAGCAAACTAGTGGTAAACTTGGACAAAATGTGTTTAAATATGATAAATTCACTTGGATGAGGAGAACGGATGTCTCCAAAAAATTGGGGCGATATGTATGATTATTGATCCTCTCCTAACATTTAGGTTTGTTTTATTTCTCTTCACACTTGCTTCCATTAATCTTGTTACACTATTTAATGACTATTTCTTTTCTTTATTTAGGAAAAGTGAGAGAGCCAATGTGAACAGAGGAAAAATGAAAACTCCTCGCAACCAAGACTCCAAATATTTGTTGTCTTGTAAAATGAATATGTAAGTTCTTTGTTTACAAATTATAATTATATTAGCAAACACAATATTATTTATCGTGTTTTGTATTTTTTTTCATAAAATAGAGTATGAAGGAACTACATGGAGAAGAGTATGATAAAATCACACTATAGAAACTGACACATTATAAGGAAGGTGAAGGGTAGATATCTGAAGAAGCACACGATAACTATGTAATTATAAAAATTTGTTTAAATTTTAAGTTTATTTATTTATGAAGTATTAACTAATAATATTTGAATTAAATATTGATTTTGTTTTCAGATTTTAAAATAAGATGTAGGAGTTGTTGCAAATATCAATGTCTAACAAAAATGAGCTAAATGTAGATAACATTTGCAACAAGATGCTTCTTACATGATTTGGATATATCAAAGGGAAAAGGTTTGGCCTTAAGCCAACTGCTTCATCCTCATCAAGACCAGCATGCATTCAACGTCTTGAAAAGGAAAATAAGTTGCTGTAAAAATGTTAGCCAAGCATGGAAAGTATCTAAGAAAATTACTTGGCCCGGATTATGTAAGTAGTGATTCTGAAAGCGAGTCTGAGTGATCAAACTAATCTTTGTATTTTTTTAAGTATACAAGTATTTTTCTGAGTGATCAAACTAATCTTTATATTTTGTAATTATATAAGTATTTTTGCAGTTGTTAATTAAAATCTTGTATATTATCAAATTTAATGATATTTTATTTTTTATATACAATATTTCAAAATTTTAATTATTTTGTATAATAAATTAACAACAAAAAATCTAAATATTATATACAATAATATAGATTAAAAATGTCACAAATAATTTTCATTTAACATGGTATAACATTTAGGTGAAATGTATATTAAAATTTGATTACATTTTACAAAATGTAGCTAAAAACATGTTTCTACGTTTTCAAAAACATAACTAAAAATATTTGACTAAGTTTTTGGAAACCTAACTAAAAAACTTTACTAAAAATAATTTGCTACAATTTTGAAAATGTAGCTAAAAACTTTTAATTACGTTTACTTTTTTCCTATGCTTTATTTTCGTAGAAAAAAAGTGTAAGCAACATTTTGAAAAATCATCAACAATACATTTTGAAAAAGCCTATACTTTTTCATTATGAAAAATAAGTATAGGAAAAAAGTATTAGTGAGAATTAAGAAAAAACATCACCTATAATTTTCTGATATGAAAATTTAGCGACATTTTCGATGATGTACAAATAAAAAGTATCGCTAATGCTTATTAGTGACTATTTTGTAACTTTCAACAATGAAATAAATTGTCGCTAAAAGTCCTTTATGTTGTGGTATAGCAGTAAAGGCATGAACCAACAATATTTAAGAAACTTTAAATAATATAAAGGATTAATTACATCAAAATTTTTATAATATTACTGCGTTAAATATGATAAAATTTGAATTTTATCATGGAATTTGTTGTAGCCTAACAATCAATTAAATAGAATATTTTCTTAATATTTATATTTTAATTTTTGATTGATTTAGATGAAACAAAATAAAATCTTTTCTCAATTTTAGGTTTTGAACTTTACGCTTTAAGGTTAACTGATTTCCCTCTCATACTTTATTTTTTTTCCTTGAGCAAACAATTTGTAGTACTACCTACATCCTATTCACAATATTAAGGAAGACATTGAAAGATTAATGTTTTTTATTACTAAGATTATAAATTAGAACTTTTTTTTGGTTCAATACTCTTAAACCTGTTCAAATCTCCAGATCCAAGCTGCAATAGCCTAAGTTCGTGATTGAGTCCCAAAAATCGTGGTTATAAAATACGTAAAACAATAATAATGATGATGATGATGCACAAGTTACACGGATACTATTCTCCTGCTAAATTAAGGAATGCAAGAAAGTATATCATAATAGAATTCTCAGTATATGATTGCGCGGCATGTGCGTGGATATGTTTATATCGTGTTGTGTGATAAAGCTATATCTTTTTCCCTTTTGTCATATAAACTTGTTGAATTTCTTAGTTCCCCTCGTTCGAAGTAGACAGGAATGTATACATGTATACTCTACAGATGGAGAAAGATATCCATCCATTTGCTTTCCACTAGAATATATAGCTCTTTGTCTAGTTTATACCCTCTTTTATTCCCATAAGCCATGTTAGCACCCTTCCCAAGAACCAAAAGGGCAGAACGAAACTAAAAGAGAACTTGGAACTGGATCAGAACACAAGCGAGTTGTACTTTGGCCTTGAAAGAGAAGTAAAGTAGGGTTACCAAAGTTTGGATGCCCTATATATATTAGTAAAGACAGTTTGCTATATTCTTACAGTACTTCCCAGTATCTAGGGCTTGCAGGATTCTAACATCGATGTAGTGTCTGCTCACAAACAATGCTTTCTCGCATTTCTTTAGTGCATATTGGAAACCCAAACATCATGAAGTGCTTATAAAACCTATAGGTTTAATTTGTCTCTAAAAAAAGTCTGTAATTATCTCTAGCTCCATATATTACACAACTTCTACCCATCATCATCAACAAAAGCTGATTTAGATTGACAAATAAGTACTTTTAACAAATGTGCCTTTGACTCAAGGTCTTAAATTGGGTTGCACTGCAGATGAAGATGGTAACAGTACACTTGTAAGAATGTAAATATAATTACGATAAACTAGAATAACAGTCTAATCTACAATCATGATATTATTATGATTCAATATAGTATATAATCTTGTTGAATAATATTGAGGGTGGTGTAGACGTAATTGTAGAAGATGCAGACATAATTATAACAGATTGCTATAGTGATCCAGTCCGTAACTACAGTACTGCGCCCTAATTTAAAATCTTACTTTGATCGATAACATTAAGACCGATAGAAAGTTTCTCTTACAGATTGTAAAACCTGTCATAGATGATTTCTGTATCCTTTTGGGATAATTCCTGTCACTGGGATAGGAGCTTGAGCACTACTTACAGCAAAAGATTCAACTGATCTCTTAAGATCAATAGCTAGGATCTTGCTAATGCATTCAAATGTCTAAGACCGGAAGTATATGGATCTTATTCGCAACCTGGGTTGGTTTTTTCTATTTTTTGATGCAAGGTTTATATTGAATTTCCGTGTAGAATGTTATCTATTTGGCAATTATAGTTCACTCCGAGAGTTGTCTATTTAGTTAATAGTTTTCTCCCTTAGGTGGATGATAAAAAGTATATATGGCCGCAGTATGGTACAGCGAATGAAGGGTTCCAAGGAACTAAAATAAGATAACAATATTGAACAATCCTGGAAAAGTTTTAGAATGCCTGAATTTATAGAGGAAGTTAAAGTGTTAACTAAAATATAACACTCTCGATCTCGACTGAGCCCTACTAAGCTGCATCCTTTGTTCATCGATTTATTGGCCATGGTTACGGTCAAATGAAACCATTGGAACAGAAACTAAATTATATGCCAAAGTTAACACAACTGGATAGTCATTAGTTATCCGTACATGAATATACTCTATGCTTGTACCAAAATTATATATATTTTAACCCAAGGTGCACGTCCAACTCTCTTATATATGTGGAACAAATTTTCCAATTATAGTTTTGTTTCAACCGACCACAGAGATCATGCTTTAATAGTCTAGGTCTAAGAAACTCTTTTACTAACCAAAAGTACTTTTAAGACTGCAACCTGCTTTAAAATCAGTGAAGTGGGGAAATTTCAGTAATTCCTTAATGTTGTTGATCTTGCAATGGCTCCATAAGATCTAATTGAACTCCCAACCTGTCATTGTAGGACTAATTTAGGTCTTGTGAGAATGTGATCCAATGACTTTGAGTTGTACCTCCATACTAGCAGACAAACCTAAATTGACCTAAGTTTAACCCGTAATCAAGCACTAACCTTAAGAATCAAATCACTTAATGTAGTGCTATGTGAATAAATAATCCCTGTAACATATGCGTACGTGCCCAAATATAGTCCACTCATTTATTGCATTTATTACATTCGAATTAACCTTAGCTATTTTAATGTTTACTTCAGTTTTCACATTTTCCATCGAGAAGAGAAGAGTAGCATGCTATATATCTATGCGAGTAAGAGTTCCAGGATGCTTCAAATGTTATATGGGGTGAGATCACTGTGCTTAAAATGGGAAATTTTAAGTTATTTAGGAGAATATATACATATACATTATTAAAATAACTTAGCAATGTTTTGCAAGACCATCACTCTAAAGAATTGATTCCTACAGGCATAATTATTATGCGAAACAATAGTACCAATAGCAAAAAGATGAAACAAATAAATGCATGATTCTATAAAATTAAAATCATAAAAAGAAAATAATTATTTAAATTGAAATTTTATGTAAAATTAGAGAATCATTCTTGTAAAAGTAGGGATTCTTCTTTTGAAATTATGATTAAATAACACTGGAGTTTACATTGGTTAGTAATGGGAAGGACACTGAACTCTTCGATCTTTTGAACTAATTAACATAAGGTTTTGTTGCATTATATGTATGATTATTTTTATATCTATATAGACACCCTTGTTTAGAAGGAAGTCGTCAGATAAAGGACCATAGGTCAAAAGTTTGTCTCGAAGTGAAAAATGGGTGATGAACAGGATCGATTGTTGCCTGTTGCAAATGTGGGTCGAATTATGAAGCAAGTTCTGCCACCAACAGCCAAGATTTCCAAAGAAGCCAAAGAAACAATGCAAGAGTGTGCAACAGAATTTATAAGTTTTGTGACAAGTGAGGCAGCTGACAAGTGTCACAAAGAGAATAGGAAGACAGTGAACGGAGATGACATCTGTTGGGCTCTCAGTTCTCTAGGATTTGATGGCTATGCTGACGCTATTCTAAGGTATTTACACAATTTTAGAGGAGCTGAAAGGCAGAGAGCTAACGAAAATATAGACAGTGCTTCTGGAAAAAAAGATGAAGAATCAAACCATAAAAATACCGAACCAGACTGCCAAATTGGCACTTCCAGTCTGCTAGAGTTTAGGGTTCTTGACAAGGGTAATAGGTCTCTCGCTGAGGCCTCCTGAACAGTACTGCGCGTACCTACTATGCTTTGGCATACCTTTAAGAAGGTGAAAAAAAGAAGAAAAAGAAGAGCTTGACGAGAACCAGGGTTTCAATAAGATACAAATAGTTATCTCCGTAGGAGCATTGTATCTCATACAAGTTTGCTAAGCCTTTTCATTAACTCCGCTACTAGATGCTCTTAGTACGTTGCGTTTCAATGTCCACTCGAAGCTTGGCTGCTCACCTTCTTGTAGTATATACTTCTTTCCCTTTAATGTTCAAGTGAAAAATGGTGAGAGTTGATGATATTGCTTGTAATGCACATGAAAACTTATCAGTCTGCTGTTTTCAAGTAATATCTATGCGCTCATATGGTAGATTTAAATATAAGAGGTCCAAATGCACTTGAAGTTCAGTTAACAAAGACCTTCTCCCCGATTCTTATAACTCATGATTCGTCTACTTTCATTTTGAAGACTTCTTTTTCGCTTCCTTTTATGTTTTCGACAATATGCTGCTGCCAATAAAACTGGTACACTCCATTTCCTCATAAACACTGCAGTTATGTGAATCCCTGATGTTTGTCATGCAGGGGAAATATGGTAAACAGTTGAGGACGACTTTTATCTATGTTAATGAGTGGGATTGTGCCAAAGTTGACATTACATAACTCAGTTTATTTAGATCACTTGTAAAGTTGTCCAGACCTATTTTTTGAGCATTATTTCCCTACCCTACAAGGAGGAAACAGTAACAGAGTTCAAATCCCATCTTCAGTCAGATAAATTATGTCTGAAGCATTTCCTTTAATGGGCGATAGTTTCTTCCTTTATCCTAACATTCAGAAAACTCATCTGAACGAAAATTCCTAAAAGCTGTTAACCTATCGTGTAAGTTCCCTATATATATTGGTCAAAATGTTTAAGGGCTATCAATTACTAGCTTTAGGGTTTGCACAACCCTAAGCTTGGGGACCACTTTCTTGTGGCTTTACATAACATGAGTTCTCGTGAAAATCCAATGAAATCTCGGGCATGCTTTATTTTTAATTATATGCAAATGGATTAGAACCGTATACAACAAATAAGAGGAGAAACATGGTAAGGGTTTCGTCATACAACCAAGGGTTTTCTGAGGGGACCACTACACAACTATCACCTATTTCTAAGAAAGATGAAATCTGAAAGTGTGCTCTTGATACAAAAAGGAGATACCAGAGAAGTCCCACTTAATTTTGTTTCCCAGTTCTAACAATGAAACAGATACAAAATTTGAGACAGTACAAGAGACAAAAGCTGATACCTCAAACCATTCGAACCGATTCTTATGGTGAATCCCATATAACAGGATGTTTTTCTTGGTATAATGAATGCACTCTGCAATCGTCTATATCAATGCAATACTAGCTGTGATCTTCTTGGTTGAATATTTTCTCTCAACCAATGCTGCTCCCACGGGCTCCGACCATGAAATTGCGGTATCGAGTTTCATGAACTGTTTGCACTCTATGGCTTGCTGGTGAGCATTTGGTCACACATTGGGAACAGTGAATCAGAATTAACTGAACTGAATTGCATTGGACCACATTCGTTGCACCAATTTTCCAGGAAAGTAAGCAATAGGATCATAGGTTGTCTATGCAATATGAACCAATTTGGCACAAGCTGAATGTAGCACCATCATATTGAAGCAAACCACAAAACACATTTCAAGGATTGCATTGATCTTCTTAAACTATCTTTCCACCTCAAAATACCGGTGATCCTTGTTGATCGAGTCAACTAAAAGAATAGCAATTGAAAAGTCTTCAAGCCATGCAGACATGAGAATAATGCATGCAGATAGAAATAATTTCGGTAACAGCATGTGTGTGCCAAAAGTTCTATCACATTCAATACTAAGAAACCGAAGTCAATCACTCGTTTCAAACGTTTGAAACAGAGTTCAAAGGGTAGAACATGCCACCGGGGTGAACAGGGTGTCCATAACCTCGTTTGGGCATAAGGAAATGATGCCCAAAAAGTTTTAGGAGTCACACTTAAATATTTTCCAATGACACACTAGTTTTAGCAAGGTTTGTTCATTAGAATGATATGCAACATTCTCAAAAATAAATAAAAAAACCAACCCAACTTACTAATTTGGATTCTGTAAATACTTGGGTCAGTTCCTCACAATTGAATGCAATAAAATTTGTAAATCTTGTTTCCAAAACATTATTCTCATTTCTATAGGAGCTCAATCAACTGAATAGAATATTATGAACTTTAAGTTAATACAACAAGAAAACAGTAAATCAAAATACTTTAAGAGAGTTGTTGAACGGCGAGAAAGGTTATGGTCTAGAGGGAACTGATCTCTATTTTTGCAGCACATAAAATTAATACAGTCAGTTTAGAAGACAAAAGAAAGTTAGGAAGGAAATGAAAAAAAATGAAATATATGTGCAATATAGCAGAAACATGGAAATTCATCCAAGTTCAATTAGATTTTAAAAGCCTACTGCCCATTTTTGCTTAACACTCAGATTGTCTTCTGAATTAGCAACTTCCTTTGAGAAATAAAACACAAAACAAAGTTATATTGGAGGTGAAACTGTTCAGAAGACAAAATATTGGACATGAGCTGACCGTAAACTAAAAGATAACAATGTTTAGTCAACAAATTTGACCTACTTGATTAATGACAATATTGAGTTGGGCCATGAATCAGCCTGCCCTGCAAATGTTGATGGCTGTTCTTGATTTACAAGAAAACACAAATTCAAGATCTAATTTGGCAAGACGACATAGACTCTCAAAGTTTGATTGAGTATGGTTCGTTTACCACAGTTCTGTAAGATGGATACAAAAAACCTGACGTCAACTTTCAAACAATCATGTTTTTTATCAAATGCTAATTACTAAACCGGATAAGCAAAACCATCTTCGTTTTTTCTTTATTTTGACCTAAAATGCATTGATTCAGGTACATCATGAGTTAATTTCAGTTCCTTCTGTTGCTTCCCGTGGAATTCTAGGCACAGCTTCTTTCTTCTGTTGTAATTCCTAATCAGAACAGAAATCAAGCATGTAAACGGAAGAACAACAGAAATCATACAGCCAAAGTATCCATTGACAATGGATCTATCAACACAGAAATCATGTATCATAAGCAATTGCAAGCGGAGAACCATGTAAGATTTGAACAAAGAGACAGGCTCCTTAAGGCACTAACAAGTTGATTCTCATTCCCCAACGTTATCACTGATTCACAATTTTTTTATGTGCCAGAAACTTTGACGGAATTTTCCAAGACTACATAAGAATATTAGTTAAGTCCTCCATCTGCTGCCGATGCCATTGATAAAAGAATAATTCATGTATGAAGATTACAGAAGGAAAACAAAATAAATATCCATCCTCAGAACTTCAATAGGAAATCATTCACGCATTTGGGTATATAAAAAAAATATGAAGTAAATAAACGTGTGAGAACATTAATGACAGAGAATCACAATAACCCACATCGTCAGCACTGTAATCAAAACCCCATTCGCAATTGTTGTTCTAAAGCTCAAGCAATTGAAGCGAATACGAATGCTAATGTGAAATAACTTTACCGTGAACTTAGTGGTTAATGATATGAAACTCAAATCCAATACATAAGCACATCACATATCAAAGAAAATGCAGTACCTTAATCTGGGGGACGTTTAGAAGAGACGTTAGAGGAGAGCAATTGATTGAAGCTTTTCGTGTGACAGTGATCAGGTTTTGGGGTTCCAAGTAAATTGGATTTGTAAGTGAAGCGAGGCGTCACAGTGAAGAATAGCTTTCCCTTTCCAGATTTGAAATCAATTACAGTTGTTTTATTTTAGGAGTAAAATAAAGGGACAATTAATTTGAGTCAATGGGCATTCGCATTTAGGGGACGACAATTTTGACCCGATTTGTCTGGTCTGGTTTGGCTCGGTCCGATTTTTGGCTCGGGTTTTAGTGTCCCATTTATTTTGAACAAAATGACGTTGTTTTGTTTAAAATGACGCCGGTTTGTATATTTTTTTATTTAAAAAAATTATATATAGGCCAACTCGGCCCAGCCCGGCATGCCACAGGCCTGTCGGCCCGTGGGTGGGCCGGACAATCTCGGCCTGCGTAGGCCACTGGCCGACCCGCAGCCCGCCATAATAGTGGCTGGCCTGGCCCATTGTCATGCCTATTCACATTCACCAAGTTGGAGTCATTATTTGTAACATCTCACTATCATAAGGTATGTACCTAAGCTTTTAGGCACATAACTTACGATAATGGTATGTTGGAGTAATAACAAATCTAACTTGCACATGGCATCATCTAACATACTCGACATCATTATCATTTTCTCAATAAAACGTTCACT
>JAOQMS010000007.1:5580214-5595919 GCA_027563885.1 Erythroxylum longipes
TTAACATCAGGTCTTCTCCAACATTTATAATGAGGATGGTTTGTCTTACCACAATGTTTGCAGGGCTCCTTTTGAGATTGTGATGATGTTGCTGCAGATTCTTGATTTTCTTTCTTCTTGTTGTCTGATCCATTCTTGTTCCAGGTCTTCTTCTTCTTCCCTTCTCCACTGGTTTTCTGACTTGCCCTTAACGCACCTTCAGTTGCTTCTGCCAATCTGAGTGCTCTTCTCTATTCTTGGGCTTGTAAGAAACTCAACAATTCTGATAACTTTAGTTCTGTCATATCTCTGGCGTTTTCCAAAGATATGATTGTTGCTTCGAATTTTTCAGGATGAGAAATCAACATCTTCTGGACAATCTTCTCATCTTCAAATCTGCTACCAAGAAGTCTGATTTTATCTGCAAGATCTTGCAGCTTTCCATCATAAACTTTGACAGATTCATCTTCTGCCATCTGAAGTTTATCGAACTCCCTCGTCAGGTTGATAATCTTCATACTCTTCGCCCTCTCATCTCCTTCATACTCAGCTTTCAAGAAATCTCATATATCTTTTGCAGATTTTAAGTGCATAATACGGGTAAAAAGAGAGGGACTTACAGTATAATGGAGACAAGATTTTGTTCTTGCCTTCCTGGTGAGTCTCTCCTTTTGGTACTTAATTTGGTTGATGGTTGCATTATCTGCCAATGGTTCCACCTGATAGTCTTGCTCCACTGGCTCCCACAAATCCAGGCCCTCTAGATACGTTTGCATCTTCACAGCCCAAATCTGATAGGACTCTCCATCAAAGAATGGCGCCTGCATGCTTGGAACTCCCTCCATCCTGAAGGTTGCACCAACTCCTTGTTCAGATGAAGCCTCCAAGTTCTCTCCACAGACCCCTTAAGATCCACTTGAGAATACTCTGATGCCACTGTTAATTCTTGAGATATTGTATGTTTGGAAGAACAATAAACTTGCAGAGATAATTTTGAAGAATGAATTGAATTGTTCATTGATCATCTTTCACTGTATTTTATACATGGGCTGCTAACGGTTGTTAACAGACTTAACAGAAACAGAAAAAACTAACTCTAACTGAAACTTTAACTGTCATATCGATCCTCTTGATCTTCTTGACTTCTAAGACATCAACAGAAATTATTAATTGATAACAACTGGTAGCTGCATATGTGACAGATTTACGCGGAATGCAACGAGGAATACAGGCTAACAGTGAGTGGCAACATGGCGTGCCTCCTGAAGCAAATGATCTGTACTGTGATGGACCTTGCCGAGATGAGAATCAGGATGTTCTCCGTTGCATAAATAAAATATTCTCAGGTTTTGTGTTCAACAATAAAGCCACTGTAAGAGATGTAAGATACGCCCTTAACGCTGGCTGCAGGTATACCAGCCAAAGAGGTACTACTAACCCATTTATTTTTAATGTCCAAATTGTTGCCTGTTTATTTCCATGACTGCATATATCTAATATGCCAGAGAACTGTAGTAAAAATTTAAATGTGTTCCCAACTTGAGACTTCTGTGTTTTGAGTTTTCTAGGTAAACTTGATGTGGCAAGATATACTGGAGATACAAGCAGTGCAATCAGGCTGCGCCACCTACTTGTATTCCATAAATTTCCATTGATCATTGAATGTTTTTGACTTTTGTTGTTCCCGATTTGACTTCTCTTATGCTAAACTGAGTTCGTAAAATATCACCTCAGGATCAGTATGTACGGAAAATTTTCCATGTAATGATCCTTTTTGCAGTTTAGCATGAACTACGTAGTAGTTGCTGACAACCATACATATATTGTCGTTCTATTGAAAATTTCTGTACCTTTTTCATCCTGCAACTCCGTTTTCATTAATTGCTTGTAGATAAGCAACTCGAATGGTACTGAACAGGCTATGAAGAGACTTTTAATGGACTACTCAACTGGTAGTACCGGAAGGCTCTTGAGCATAAATATTTGACACGAAACAAAACTTGAACTCCTTATCCTAGGAGAAAATTTCGTATCCTATTTGATGCAAGAACCTGAAGATGGTTTCTCTACAATAAGGCAACATTTTCCAAAAGCTGAACAGTTCGAACTTCAACCAAATTTTAGCTTCAAATCGTATTTGTAGGGGATTAGTTCTAGCTTCCTTACATTCAAAGTAAATGAAGTCTTCTTGTTACAAGTCTTCCCCATCTTCAGAATTTATGTTTCTACTTTTCTACGCTAATGTGAGCGCTTAAGATTACATTGTACTTGTGATACTGCACTTACCAAAAACTCCATGAAAGACATGAATAACCTTAATCTCCGTGCATGTGATCTTAAACCCATGAGTCACAAGTGATCACTAGTCGGTAACCCAAGGTAAAGATAGAATTATTAATTCAATTGAGAGTAGGTAAAGCGCACCTTCAGGAAATGACATGAAAAGCAGACGTCTCTCTTATAATCTCGGAAGATTAAACACATTCAAAGAAAACTGTGATTTCTACCCATATGGAAAGGATTTTGACATTCTCTAAACCTACCTTCACGAATTTCGAGACAAATTAGGCGGCCTCCTAGTGATGACTCCTCGTTATAGATGGCCAATCAATGCCAACAGAGAACGAGATTCTTCTTTAGAAGTTGTTCAACAAGTCTTACTGTTCTCTATATAAAGTTTTGGGTTGCTTCAAATTTTTCGACAACAAACAGAGCACTATCTTAGCACTTGGGAATCCTAAATTCAGTAAGACACACAGAAACAGCAAATTGAAGATGGAGAGGAAGAGCAGCTGCTGTAGCGGAAGAAGCTATGCCACCAGAGTAGCTTCACCACCAACAAAGAACGAAGTGGTGACCCCAAAACAGAAGCCAGTAGCTAAGGAGGAAACTTTGGTTGCGCCAAAGGAGGAGAAAGTCCATGTCAAGCAAGACATCGGAAGTAGTTTTACTGCCCCTGTTGCTCCTTCCCTTGTTGTTCCTGCTGCTACTTCTGTCAAGAAAGAAGAAGTCCATGTCAAGCAAGACATCGGAAGTAGTTTTACTGCCCCTGTTGCTCCTTCTCTTGTTGTTCCTGCTGCTACTTCTGTCAAGAAAGAAGAGCAAATGGAGGTTGCAGCTGGCTTTGATGACGATTGTTGCTAGAATATATAATGGTGATAAGTAACTGATAAATGGGTATTGGGGTATTCATTAGAATACTAGCTCTCTTCCACATGGGACTTTGAGTTTGTTTCATTTTGTCATTCTTAATAGACCCTATAACAAGCTACTATTATTTAGTTGTGATCGCTCTCTCTTTCTCTCTCTCAAACAGAAGTTTCAGTAGTTGATATGTTTGTGAAGTTAAAGAGTTAAAAACGGTTATGATGTTATGAAAATTTCACCACACACTAAGTTAGGATCGGCACAGTTGTTCATAGTGCTATTCAGCATGGCTGTATGTTGATTGCAGCGCTTGAGAAAGCCTAACTGTAGAGTCTAGGAAGTAAATAGGAGTACCTTCATGGAGTCAATTAATTTAAGCATACACCAGGACGAGGCAATGATGTAAGGAAACTATATCTGATTTCAACTCCAATTGCGCTGGAGCAGCTATATGAACTTATCCAAAAGTGATGTTCTGATATGGTTAATCCCACTGCAAATGCTGCACAAATCGAGAAACTACGAGTACACGACAGTGTATTTAATTTTTATACTATTGCACTGTGCCCTGATTCTTTATTGATGCCCCTCTCCATCATCATTACTCTTATGTTCTCAACTTGGTCCCATCTCCCTTTCTCTGCATGAATATTTGATAACAGCACGTAATTACCAGAATTCCAAGGTTCAAGATCAATGAGCTCTTTCACAGCAAGTTGTGAGAGCTCTTCATCACCATGAGTACGGCTTGCACTTAGCAATGAACCCCATAATGCAGCATTTGGTCTCTCAGGCATTTTCCTTATCAAGTCATAAGCCTTTCTCACACATCCCATGCGGCCGAGAAGATCAACCATGCATCCATAGTGCTCAGATTTTGGCTCAATTTGATACTTCAATTTCATTGAATTAAATATGCTCCATCCTTTTTCCACCAACCCTGCATGAGCACAACACGATAAGACACCAACAAATGTTGCATCACTAGGTCTAACGCCATTGTTAAGCATCTCCTCGAACAGTTGAATCCCAAGTTCAGCTTTCCCATTAAAAGCGAGACCCGATATCATTGCATTCCATGTAACCACGTTCTTCCTTGGCATCTCATCAAACAACTTTCTAGCATTTTCCAGATTGCCACATTTGCAGTAAAAATCCACCAGCCCATTGCCCGCAGATATAGCATTTTGGAGCAGCTTGCTTGACTCAGCATGAGAGTGAATCCACCGCCCAACATTAACAGCTCCCGAACGAGCACAAACAGGCAAAACAGAAACCACAGTAGCATTATCTGGCTCAAAACCCTGTTCCCTCATTTGAAGAAAAATTTCCAAAGCTTCAGCATCCCTCCCTGTTTTCGACAAGCAAGAAATCACTATATTCCATGAAACAACACTTGGTTCATCCATCTGTTTGAAAAATTGCAGTCCCAAATCAACATCCCCTCTCTTACAGAACCCATGAATCATCAAATTCCAAACTACAACATCCCGGTGACGCATTTCGTCAAACACTTCCTTCGCATCCTCCATCATACCGCACGCAGCATATAACTCAACCATCCCAATCTGAACCGAGCTAAAACACTCAAACCCACCAACGATAGCTTCCTTTTGAACACACTGGCCCAGTGTCAAATCAATGAGACTGGAACTCGCCTTGAGCAAAGGCGGCAACGTGTACTCATCAACCCAAATGCCTCGATTCTTCATGGAGATAAACAAATGGAAAGACTCTTCAAAGGGTCCACAAAGAGAGTAGCCTTTAATCATAGCATTGAAAAGGTAAATATTGGGGTTTTCCGTTTGGCGGAAAACACGAGCTGCATAGGGCATTTGGTTAAAAGAGCCACAAACGGAGACAAAATGGGAAAGGATGGAATTAACTTGGTGAAGACCATGTCGGAGGAAATGGGCGTGGATTTGACGGAGTTGGGTTCGTGTTTTGTCGCCGTGAAGGAGATGAAGAATCTTTCGTTCAATCTGCCTGCAATTTCTGCTCATTTATTCAAACCATGCACACCAAATCTTCTCAGTCTCCTTATCTCGCTATCTGAGATAGAAAGAGTATTAACCAAGCTTCTAACCGGTTGCCTGATTCCGCTACTGGTTTCAATTTGACGACGAAATGGTCTACTTCAAGTTTAATAATAATAAAATCCGAATCCTCTCAGCTACTAACTAGAATGAAGTAGTCGATAAACCCCATTTGGTGCTTAACAGGAATGATCAAGCTGTTGGTAGTTTAGGCTAATTGTCACTGGTCAGTCATGCTTATAAACCTCTTGTACGTATTTTGTAATCTCCGTACTCCAACATAATTTTTCTTTTTAAAAAATATAAGTTGGTCATATTTGATTGAAATAAATAATTAATAAGTAAGAAATTTACACATTTTAATTATAAATTAATAGTTATATCTTAAATATTTTTATTTTTATTTTTATTTTTATTTAAAATCATTCTATATTACATACTAGGAATAGCTTAGAGGAGATTAGTTTCTTCTGTTCCTTCATTGTCTCTACACTATCCAATCCAGAATTTCACGCACCCCAGCAGGAAGCAAGATAAGAGATATGGAACCCAAAAAAAAGAAAAGTACTCTATTCCATAAGTATCCAAAAAATTGACACTAGAATTAGATATGTTCTAGGGTTTTAGGAAGTAGGGAGCAAATAAAGCACTTATCATCTGCCTGCCACCTAAACATTTTAACCTTTGTTAAAAATTTACCAAGAATAGCTAACTATAGTGTAAAAGCCCATCTAATAATTGCTTGAACAAACTAGACCAATAGATGCTAAGGCATATTTAGCTTTAGTTCTTAACATTTCCTTATATGATCTACTCCAGATGACTCTTAATTGATTAGCAATCCAGTATGTTTGATCTCCAACAATTGAATTGCTTAATAGTCTATGTAATAAATCTTGTAGTATGGTTCTAATTGGACATTTTAGAATGAATTGATTCTCCTATATTACCTATTTCATTGTGGTTTGATTATAAATTGTTATCATTAAATGATAAAAGGAGATGTTTCCTATTAATGGACCTATCAGACCATAATTATCCTACCAAAATAAAGCTTTAGAACCATCGTACATTTTATTTTTGAACTAAGGCTAGAGTTGATTCCTGAGCTTGAAGATATTCTAAATTTTTCATAAAGAATCTTACTTTAAGATCAAAATGGAGCTTACGTTACATGACTTCCAACAAGACTGCTCGTTGGTCTATCGAATCACTTTCACTTACTGTTGCTTTCTTTAATAGAAGGGCTCCCACATAAGATATAGTTTGTAGCCAATGGTTATCGGCTTGAACTAAGTACTTTGGTTTGGGCATTGGTTTCTCGAGCCTCCTATGCCTTTGGAGCTTTCTTCGAGGTAAGGAGCACCTAATGAGCAATCCGAGCGAGAGATGGAAGAGACTCCCATTTAGTTTAGATCTACATCTTCAAATGAAAAAGGATTCAAATAGACTGAATCTTCGAAGGGATCTGATGGTCATGGGAAACGGAAAATGGATCACTGAAAACTAGGCCTCGATTGACAAAGAAAACAAAGGATGATCTTAAGAAGCTGGACAGATAGTTGGTGAGCCATTCCTTCCCTGCCCTGATAGGTCCAAAAAATCATCTTGTAATTTGAATGTTTCTATCTCACCCACAAAGACTCCTTATCTATGAGCATTATCACAAAATAATATTTTGTTTGTACGCATTAAAGAGTGATTTCAAGCAAATTTTATGTTTGTCTATAATTAGGCTAGATATCTTCTTGAATATTTCCAAAGCATTAGTTAGAGCCTTGTAGTGAATGAGCATCTACCCTCAAAAAGAGAAGTAAGTCATTTATAAATGTAAGACTATAAATTCCTATCTTCTTACATTTTTATGATATTTCAATGCATGCTAAAGGCTTATGCAGTGCTTGGTGAGTCTAAAAAGGACCACCATACTTAGAGCAAAAAGATAGGGGAAAAGGGATTCACCCTACCTAATACCTTTTATCCTTTAATATTAGGGGTTGGCATCCCATCCATTAATATACTGTAGGTTGGGGATGTGAGGCATTGTTAAATCCATCCTAAGAATCTAATTGGAAATCCAAAGGCCTAAATTGCATTTATTTCTCATATTTAGAAAATCAAAGGCTTTTTTAAAGTTAACCTTGATTGCACAAGACATAGGAGATTTCTTACCTTTATAGTTCTTAAAAAGCTCTTATGTATGAAGTATATTATCACTAATATCCCTACTTTAATATAAGCAACATGAGCTTCATTTGTTAGAGGTTTTCTAACTTTCTTCAACTTTAGTGAGAGAAGTTTTAAAATGACCTTGTAAATGAAGTTACAAAAAAAATGATAGATCTGAAATCTAACAAAGAAAAAGGGATGGGTATCTTTGGAATAAGGCATAAATATCTTATTAAACTCCTTTAATACGTGAATCCTTGTGAAGAAGCTTAGGACAACATCTGTAAAAACATCTTTGATTAAATGCCATGATTTCTGAAAGAATACCCCATTGAGTCCATTAGGACCTGGAAATTTGTTAGGCTTAATATTGAACATAACCTTTTCAACATCATCTTTAGTAAGGGAAGAGATGTGGAAGAAGTTGAATCATCATTGGATCAGAGAGATTAATTAAAGTAATTAAAGGCTACTTTTGAGAGATCCTCTTAAGGGGTGACTACTTAACCATCTTCCAATTGTAGAGAAGTGATCATATTCTAGTTCTTGCTTGCTTAAACAGTGTTGTGAAAAAAACTGTTTTTATCACCAACCATTAGTCATTGAATTCTAGACCTTTGCTTCAATAAGGAGTATTAAAGTTCCACTTTCTTTGTGTGAGTAATTAAAGCTTCCTTCTCCTTGTTTTGGAGAACTAGATTAGATGGATCATTATATAACAAATGTTGTATTCTTTCGAGTTTGACAAAAGAGTCCTTTACTGAAGCATTAATCCTTCTATATCTGGATAAGTTTAGTAGCTTGAGTTTCTGTTTTATTCTTTTAATCTTTTCATTATAAATAAAAAGAAGGAGAACCTTAAACATTCACCTCTAGTCCCCTCTTTATAGCCTATTCAAACCCTTCATATAAAGAAAAGTATTTATTAAATCTAAAAGAAAAGTAAAGTGTCAAATCTGAATCCAAATTTTAGATATAAACAAATGAGTGGTTTGAAAAGTATAGATTGCCAAAGATTTCCTTACAATTAGGGAAAAAGGAGAGCCAACTTAAGTTCACCATAGCCCTATGTAGCTTATTTCTTTGAAACCAAGAAATTTTTTTGTCTGTTGCCCTAAGTCAATAAGTTGCTTTCAAACTTCACATCTGTCAACTTAATGTCTGAAGCATATTTAGCTAGCTCATTCATTAGGCTTCTGACACAAACATTCCCTTCAACTTTTGATTGGCTTAGAAAATAGTTGAAATCTCTCATTACCAACCAAGAAGGTAAGTGCACCTATCGAACTATAATATAGTGATTATGCATACCGAGTGTATATCAGTTAGAGACTACAAGTATTAGTAATTACCTCTATTTCTATTATCTGACTGACAGTTAAAGTGAGGATTTAATTAAAATAATAAAATTGAATTAAAAGTTCAACATAAAGATATAGTAGATCATAACAGAATTGACCAAATCAAATAAACAGTTCCTAGGTTGTGAATTCCCTTTATATTTCTTAAGTTATTATTCCTTTATCATGCAATTCAATTAAAGATTATTAGACCGTGGAATTTTCTATCTTGTGTAAATATCTTCGGTCTAAACTATCAATACGTAATCCTTGGTTAATTAACTAAAATCTCTTTCTAGTTAAAACCCCTTCGATTACATTAATCGATTTATGAATTTCACTATTAGATTGACGCCCGTCGAACACATTAAAAAATAAAACCTAACTTTGCATAAATAAATTTATGGTAGTTATAAGCAAAAATCATATCCACATAGAGTGTGTGTCTAGACTTTGTAAGGAATTAGTCAAAGTTTAGGATTTTAGGGGGACGGGGGGACAGGCTGGTTGAAGTTGCTTAACAAAATAAAATAAAACTAAAGTATTGAAGGAAAAAAAATCAAATAGTACAAAAGTGATAAAATTAACCAATGGATTTCAAATCCACTTCGCAGTTCAATCTCAACTTTGACATGAATCACCACAATCAATCATTATATTGTTCTCGTGCTCTCTTTGAAACTATTAATTGTATATTAACAATAAACTTTATTAACCTTAATTTTTTCTTAGGTTTTATCTAATTAAAACAACTCTCACTCCTACCAGGAATAGAGGTTGTTTACGATAGATCCTCATGTAATGCAAAATAATGATAGTACAAAATATAAATAAATATGTATAAATAAAAATATAAAAATATGAAATGCAATACGTAATATAGAATATGGTAATGATTAAAAATAAAATAAGTAAATAAATACACCAACCAGAGAAAAGATAAGTATAAAAATAAATTAAATCAGCTATTACAAGAAAGAAATTAGACTAAGAAATTGCTTAGGCTAAAAAATAAAGAGGAAAGTATTGCGTAATAACAGAAAACCTAGTTAACTATAAAATGAAAGACTCAAAGAAAAAGTGTTTAAAAAACTTAAGAGAATGAGAAAGACCTCTCTAAGTGAGATCTTTTATTTGTATCTTAGTACGCTAAATTTTTTTATTACAGTCATATCTTCGATAAGTAAGTTATATCATTCTTGATCACTTCCTCCAGTTCTTTTTCGACTTTCCTTTTTTTTCTCTTACAATCTCTAAGTATTATTTTCTCACATCTTCTCATTATAGAATTAGAGTGTCTCCTTTTAATATGTTCGAACCACCTAAGCCTCGTCTATCTTAATTTATCAATAATACTAGTCACCTTTAATTTGTCTTTTACCTATACATTCTTAACCTTATCTCTTAAATAAGATTACACATCTAACGGAGCATTCTCATTTCCGCCACTTTTTGCTTATGACTATACATTTGCTTGATGGGCCAACATGCCTCTCTATAAAGCATGATCAACCTAATCATTAAACTATAGAATTTACCATTAAACTTAAGTAGTATCTTTTTTGTCACATAAAATCCTAATGTACTTCTCCATTTAAGCCACCCTAATCTGATATAGTGGATTATATCTTCATCTATCTCTCCATTACTATGGATGATAAACCCTACGTATTTAAAACACTATTTTCATGGTATAACTTCTAAACTAATCTTTACCTCCACATCAGAAGCCATCCTTTGACTTGAAAAGTTACAACCTAAGTACTTAGTTTTAGTTCTACTCAATTTAAAACCCTTCAACTCTTACGTATCCCTCTAAAATTCTAGCTTGATATTAACAGCTTCTTTTTTCTTATCTACTAAGACAATATCATCAATAAACAACATACACCAATGCATATTCGTTGAATATTCTTGGTGAGCTCATACATCGCTACTGTAAACAAAAAAAGGGTCAAAGAGGAGCCTTGGTGTAGCCCAATATCGATAGAGAAAATTTCTGTATCTCCTCTTATCGTCCTTACTATAGTCTTTACTGTTTCATATATATCCCTAATAACTCGTATATAGGTTAAAGGAATTCTCATAACCTCTAAACACCTCCACTTGATTTCTCTAGATACCTTCTTATAAGCCTTCTGCAAATCAATAAAGACCAAGTGTAGATTACTCAATCTTTCCTTGTAATATTCCATTAATCTTCTTAAGAAATGTAAAGCCTCTATTATGGATCTTTCTGACATGAAACCAAACTGGTTCTCTAAGATAGGAGTATCCTTTCTTACTCTCTTCTCAATTACCTTCTTCCACAACTTTAATTATGACTAAGTAATTTGATACCTTTATAGTTATTACAATTTTGGATGTCCATTTTGTTCTTGTACAGAGAAGTTAACATACTAAGTCTCTACTCATCTGACCTTTCTGTACACTTAAGGATCACATTAAAAAGCTTGGCTAGCTAAGTGATACCCTCTTTACCTTGGCTCTTCTACACCTATATGGGTAACTCATCAGGTCTTACTACCCTTCCGATTTTTATCTCCCTCAAAGATCTTTTAATTTCTTCCCTTATAATCTACCTATAATGAGTCGAGTTACGAAACCTCTCAGATGTGTTATAATCACCTAAAGAGATGTTGTCCTCTATGCCTTTATTAAAAAGGCTATAGAAGTACCTCTGTTAACTTCTCTGGATGTCATTTTCAGCTATGAGCACTCATCCTACTAAATCTCTTATACAACAAACTTGATATAAGTCTCTCATTTATCTTTCCCTAGCTCTCGCCAACTTAAAAATGTCGTTTTTCCATCTTTAGTTTCCAATCTTTGGTACAATTCCTTGTAGGCTCTGCTTTTAGCTACTGAGATTGTCGTGTTTGCCTCCTTTTTAGCCAGTTTGTACGTTACTCTATTAGTCAATTTCCACCTTTATGGTACTATCCAATAAAGCTTTATAGGTGCCCCTCTTAATTTTAACTTTTTATTATACATCTTGTTTTCACCAGTAGGACTTCATCTTACTACCTTTAGGCCCTTTAGAAATCCCAAGATCTCTTTAGCTATATTTCTTAAAAAATTTGCTACTCTCTCACACATTTGGTTAGCATCTCCTTCCAATTTCCATTCATCTCTAAATAGTACTCTATCCTTAAATTATTTCACCATGTCCCCTTTTAGATTCCAGCATTCAACTTTAGTACACCTCTTAGGACTTCTAGTCCTCCTCCATTCCTTAATTATAAGATCCAAAAATAACAGTTTATGCTGAATTGACAAGCAAACATTTAGTATCACCTTACAATCCTTACACTAAGTCAATCACTCTGCCATATATGGAAGTAGTCAAATTGAGTTTTCATTATTTTACTCTTAAAAGTCACCAAGTGTTCCTCGTTTTTCTTGGGAAAATTTTGGTTAATATCAACTCAAACGCTGCCACAAGATCCAACAAAGCATTCCCCACTATCATTCCTACTCCTATACCCGAGATCTCTATGAGTCCATAGATATTCATCTAAGATTTCACTTATATGACTATTAAAGTCTCTTCCTAAAATAACTTTCTTAATAGGGAGATCTACTGAATTACCTTATATAACTCTTCCCATAATTGACGTTTAAGTTATTCATCTAAGCTTACTTGAGGCCCATATGCATATACTATATTGAGAACAACACCTTTCACCATAATCTTTACAACATAATCCTTTCATTTTACTCCCATAACATGACTCATAAGTTCTTTAGTAACCAAGATACGTACTACATTATGTCGTCTCAAAAATCTTGAGTACCAAAGTTTGAATCTATTAATCTCTTTTATTTTAGCCCCTATTCACTTTGTCTCCTAGATACACGTTATATGAATCTTATATGTCTAAACTCTCAACTAATTCTAAAGACTTCCCAACATGGTTCCGGAATTTCCAAGAACTTACCCATATTTTGTCAACATCTTTTATTTGTGACCCAAAACTGAACCAAGGATTAGTCCTTATTCTATCAGTGATATTCAAAGCCACCACTCCTAATCTTAAATCCTAACACAAGCTAAAGAAGACAAGTCCCATGATTCTGTAAATGACTCCAAAATACCTTGAGAGAGTGACCAAGGATTATTAACAAAGGTTTGAACATCAAAGATACATGCGACTGCAAGAAAATAAAAAATTCTTTGGCTCAAAATCTCACCCACTACTAGCACATAGGATTATGCAGAATGCTAAAATCCAATATTGAATAGTTAGAACAAAACAAACAAAATATTGAAAATTATAAACACTAAAAGTTGAACCAAGAAGTATATTAAACCATTGAAAATTTTACGAGGAAAGCAAATGCAACGGACCTAAAACACCAACAATACCCGATCTATTCAGTAACTCTAAGCCCAGTTAAAGCTAAGCCACATGATAAGCCACTTGATTTTATGAAAATCCCGGATTAAAGGTCTAGTTATAAGAAGAATTAATAAACACAAACAATGGAAAGGAGAAACAAATCAAGCTGTAACAAAGCAGTGTCGACACAGTACTAGAGATTTATGACAATCACACAACCCAAAAAACTTGACAACCACGCAAAAGATGTAATAATAATTTTTGACAAACCAAATGATGAACTCGGAAACACTAGAAAGCTGAAGGAGCAGTGGTATGAGCAAGAGCAGAGCTCTGGTGAGAAACCCTTCTGGTACCAGCAAAAAAGATCAAAATTCTACACTCTAATAGCTTTTTCTTTCTCCTCTTCTTCAACAACTCAAACCTAAAATCTCTCTAAAAGAAAGGTCATCTTTTTTCGTGTTGTTGTACCAAAACCTGTTACTCAACAAAGTAGACAACAAATAAACTCACTCATTGACCCAGAAATAAAAGCCAAAGAGAGTAGTGAAAGTGAAAACAAAGAACACAAAAACCAAATTGATGTTACTGGAGAGATGAGCAAAGACTATCAAATAAAACCCAAAGCTAATGAAGGAGGAACCACTTAAACAGCTAAGCTACAGAGATAAATATGCATCGGAAAGCGCTTGTGACAGTGGATAGAGAACTACAGTGACAGAGAGAAAGAAGATGTCGGCGAGTAAAGTCTAAGATTGGGGTTTCAAGGCTTTCCCTGCGAATCACGGTGTTGCCACCGTTTAGCTCAACACCACTTTCTCCGTCAATGTTTACATCGACTTTTAGGATTGATCTATAAAAACAAAAATCTGAACTAACCAGAACTGGAGTTGGATAACCCAAATCGAAGAAGCAATGGAGACAGAAATAGAGAGGAGATTAACAGACAAGCAACAAAAACAAAATGTTGGAGAAAAACCATGAGCAGCAAATGCAACACCCGAAGTGCAGCACACTGCCGTGAAACAACATAGTGTTTCTTTCCGTTGTGTAGAGAAAGAGTTCCGTTGTGTAGGGAACACCCAAATCCTAAAAGGCAACTAATCACCCTTGCATCACCGATTCAACAATGCATTGAACCATAAAAGAGTGCATCCTAATTAATCCTTCAGATCGCTCTAATTTTCCTTCCAATTACCAAATTCGTCAGCAATGTGTATTGAAGCTTCAAAGCCACATCTCATGATGAAGGAAACCGGCTTGCTGTGGTTGAATTAAACACCCTGAAAATCGGTTAACAAACCATAAAGTTTATTAACTAATTTATGTTATTTGTATCTCCCCCATTTATTAGGCTTTTGATCTGAAAAATTGCGGATAAGTCACCTCTTTCTTGTAAGAATATTTTATTGAAAAGTGGAAGTATATCAATTTGTCATATTCATTCTTGTAGTAGAATGTCTACCAGGTCAACAACCAGTGGCAGGCACAACACAAGTAGAGATCAGACCAAAGACAATTTAAGGAAGTTAGGAACATCTACTCTGTCTGTCTTCATCCTTATTTTACAAAAATACTTGCAAGCCAAGACCTTAACCGATCAAGTTTCTAGCACTCAGCTATAACAAGACTAAACCACCACCTCTAAGGGCAAGCACAAGGTGAAGCACAGAGCCACCCTCAATATTGTAGTCACGAGCTGTCTTATCATCTGCAAGCTGCTTGCCAGCATAGATTAGCCTGTAAAACAGCAGCGCAGTTCAACAAAAATATTATAACAACAAACAAAAATATTATAACAATGCTATAAATCTGAACAAAACAACAAACAGACGATAAACTTTTCATGAAGATGAATGCCAAATAGTGTTGGGCGTTTCTTAACCATGCTCTACAGCAAGTAGAATATATTCCATAATTACTAATTGTTGCCTTTATATTCTCCATGCGCAAAATAAAAATCGTGCAATAGCTTTCAGTCGTTTAAAACAGCTACACTATCCTTTAGGGGAACTGGGAATTGAGCACTTTAAAAACCATACCTCTGCTGCACAGGGGGAATTCCTTCTTTCTCTTCAACCCGCTCCTTTATCCGCTCAATAGTATCAGTTGGCTCAATGTCAATTTCAATTTCCTTACCAGTGAGAGTCTTTACTTTAATCATGGTTCCGCCCCTAAGCCTCAAAACCAGGTGAAGGGTCGACTCCTTCTGGATGTTGTAATCAGCAAGAGTTCGCCCATCTTCCAATTGTTTACCAGCAAAAATCAACCTCTGCTGATCAGGAGGGATTCCTTCTTTGTCCTGTAAGAAGTAACTCCAACTGTTTTTGATGGTACTACAATATGCATTGATGCAATACACAGCATCTAAAACCACAAAAGCAACAATTGTGCAGCACATTACAATCAAACAAGAAAGAGTAACATAGTAGTTCTTAGGATGAACTCAATGGAAGTTAGACAGATTCAGAAGCAATTCTAAAATACGTGACGCCAGATTTGTTAGGGTAGTACATGAGAAGATAACTGTTAATTGTACAATCGTAGGCCCTACAATTACTTGTCTAGGTTACGCATATACTCAATAGTGGGGTCACTCTTCACATTTTTTTCGCAAGCTACATGATTGAACAAAATCAAGAAGTGGCATCTCAGGCAACATGACAACTATGTGCCAAGCTTGTAAAGGAG
>JAOQMS010000007.1:5599555-5617960 GCA_027563885.1 Erythroxylum longipes
ATTTAATAAACTATTCATTGTTGTATAAATAATTAAAAATATATTATTAGTTATATAAATTTAAAATTATAAATAATTAAAATATTAAATTAAAATATAAATATAAATAAAATAAATTTAGTAAATAAAATATTTAAAAAAATATTATTAGTTATATAAATTTAAAATTATAAATAATAATATTAAATTATAACCAAGTAGTCGTTACATAAACTCCATACCAAATTAAAATAATGGAAAATAATGGACTTGCTTTGTATTAATTAGGGGTATAATAGAAAATAATAATTATTAGAAGGTTATTAATAAAAAGTAGAATTTCTACCGCAGAAGCACTTTCCTACCGCAACCATCTTTCTGCTTATCAATTTCTGCAGTAGTACCACAATTTTCTCTAACTTCTGATTGTTCGCCTGTAAATCCAAACATGTGACTGCATTTGAAAACTGTAGTGAATAAGTACTTATCCCTACCGTACCACAGATCTAAACGCAACCTGAGTCGTCTAATTTTTCGATTCATTTTAAATTTTATAGTTTAATTTACTTTAATAATTCTTATTATTAAAAAAGATCGATTTATTAATTAATTGATTAATTTTTATTAATTAATATTAATTTTCATTAAATAATCTTCTTTTAGTTTAATTTTTTTTTGGAATAATCTCTAATTCAGTTTTAACTTTTAAATTTTAAAACTCTCGTCAATCTTTCAAAATATTAGATTTACTGAAATTCTCTTTGAGATATTTTTCCCACCTACATTAGACATGGGAATCAGATTCTCGTCGACTTTCTGTAATGCAAGTAGTGGAAGTGGCGCCGCCCCAAAAATTGATTCTCTTCAATGATTCTATTTTGAAATTTCTTCTTGCATATCTTCAACTGAAGATGGACAAACGGTTCATTGTTGGCCTAAGAGCCAACGCAATTATTAAATCTTTTAAATACTTCATAATAAAATAAAGATTTTTAAATAAGGACCTACTGTTCATTATTATAATTTTAAGAATTTAATTAAGTTACGTAAGGAATTAGTTTTGTGTTGTGCCAAAATGGATATTATTTAATATTTTGAAGTAATTCAAAAGATCATAGAAAGTGAAGAGAAAAATAATAATTTTTATGAAAACAGATTCAAACATTATATCAAACCAATTTTGAATTATGAAACCAAATATTATTTGAAATTTCGAGCATAAATTTTTAAGAATATCGAGCTAAGGTGATGTACAATTTTGATGAAGACATCATAACTTAATTCATATGTTAGGTCAATTAAATTAGTCAATTGATCAACCAAACCATCAACCTATATCTCTTTGGAATTGATTACAAGATTGTTGTTTTGATTCTTTAAATAGTTAAGTCAACTTATATCTAACATATGTAGACAGAATTTCTGCAAAACTAGTATAAAACAAATCGATCACAACGTAACATGGACTCATTTTCTTATGTTTTTCTTTAATTTCTTTTTCGTTTTTCAACCTTTGAGAGGGAAATATGAGTTTTTAAGGGTAAAGGAGGTTTTGACTGTGGATTCAAGCGGAAGTTTATAAGTTTTGCTTGAAAATAAGCATAAGGCCAAAATTAGAAAAGTTTTAGAGGAGAAAGTTTAAGAAAGTTGAAAAGGGGAGAAAAAGACACTTGAATCTCAACCTTAGATAAATTCAAATACTAATTAAGTATGACCTTTTCTACTCATCTTGAGTTAGATTATATAAGTTTTAATTTAAGATATATTATATTATGTAGAGATTGAGTTCATATTTGAAAGTGATTTTGGAAAAAAAAATAGTTGATTGATTCATGAGCAAGTTTGGGTGAGTTAAATTGTGATATTTAATGCTTGGTTGATTAGAAACTATAGAATATAATTGGTCTATAAGAATGAGTGAGAGTTGCATATTTCCATATCTAATTTAATTTTGGGTTAATTACAAAAAATCTCATATTTTACTCAATTTTGTAATTATAGTCCGAACTTTAAAAATTGACAATTAAATACCCAAACTTTCTTTTTTTTTTCAAATCTAGCATGACTTTAGTATCTCCGTTAACGTTAAAATTGTTGATGTGGTAAGCCATATAAGACATAAATCTAAACATTAGTCCTATAATAATTTGGAATTTAGATTGACTTACCCACATACCATTCCCTGTCGTACACCTTTTCTTCCCTCTCGCACACCTTTTCTTTTTTGTTGCACCAATCTTACCCTTTTTACTACTCTTCGCAAATTGTGTTACACTTTTCTTTGTTGTCACACCAATCTTCGCCCTCACACACCATTCTTCATTCTTCTTCGTATTACATAATTTGTGATTGGCCATTGTGTTATATACCATTCTCTGTCACATACCGTTCTTCACTCCTCTTATCATTACAAAATCTGTCGCACCAAACTTCTATGTCATAATACATAAATTGTAATTTTAAAGGTTAGAGCATTGATAGAAAGAGATGTGTTTTGTTTATACTTTTGTCATGTTTTCTAATTTTTTTGCACCTAAGTTATTTTTTCATTTTTGTTTTATATTTTTAAGTTCATTATAGGAAAACCAAGAAGTGCTTCACATGTATTTGGCTTATGAAATATCCATCTACATGTGCTTAGGTTATTTAGCTTAGCACTTAAACTTTGCAGAAATTTAAAATGTTTTTATGAAGATTGTTTTTAATATTCTACCATGTCATAGAATTAGGATTGAGAGGATAATATTCTACCATGGTTAAGTTCTGACCATTCTTCATTATGTTTGTGTTTGCACCAACTAAACAAGTAGTTGTAGTAAGTGTTTCACAGTCGAAGGCAAGTTTTTGTCCCTTCCCTATCAGTAATTGGAACTTTGTATCTTTTTTTGAATTTCATTCTCAATTCTTCTTTGGGTTGAATTTAATTCTCAATTCCTTTTCAAAACTAAATATATCAAGAATTAAGATGTCAATCATATATCGATATTCACATGATTTGTTTAAGATAACATGTCACTTTGTAACAATGAAAAGCATATGTCATATGTCACATTATAGCAATGAAAAGCATAAGTCAAGTATATACATGTTAGAAGGTAGTTATTGTCAAGTATAAACATTTGTTTTAATATAAACACTATATTGAAACTTTTGTTCACTTTGCTTCTGAACATAAACCAAGATTTATTTAAGGTACCAATCCCTTTTAATAGCCTTAGTTATTTGCACTGGATTATATCCCTTGCCATTTATATAGGAATTAGGTATATTTTTATTCTTCTCTTTAGTGTTTCTAACTATCCTAAATTGAGATTGCTTAGTTTTTTATTCTCTTTTCCTCTTAGAATATGTTTTATTTTATAAATATTCATTTCTAACTCTAATTTAGTATTAACATTTTACATTAGGCAAGAATCTCCTTTGATGGAAATATTCATTCCAATTCTTCACTCTTTGTCATATTTTATTTTTCTTCGTTACTGTGTTTTTGTAATTAGCCTTATATTATTGTAGAAACTTAAATATACTCTACTCAACTGTGTTTTTGTAATTAACCCTATAACATGTACGTTACTCAATCACACTTTCCCTTAGCTTATCTTGTTTAATCTAATCTTTTGTACATATTTACATTTATAACCATCTTCTTATGTATTATGTTACATGTCATTATTAAAAATGCCCAGTATTTGTAGATGTTCGTAAAATTTTAATTACATTATATAAGGGTGTTGGAAAAACATGATAATAAATATGTTAGAGGCAAGAATAAAAGGAAGAAGTATACATGTGTTAATGAACTTAGCATGGTAGTCCTATAAGGAGTTTCTAAAAACAAAGGACATAAAGTAATATCTATTGTTAGCCGCAAAATATTTTTGTTAAGTTAAGCGTGATATTTTATAGAATTTGAATTTTTGCTTTAGAATAAATGGAGTTGTTAAGCATGATTTAAATAAATTATGAGGCCATGATAGAATTGTTATTGGAGTTTAATTATTTATTACAATGTTAGTAGGATTTTATTTCACTAGTTAGTGAAATTAATGCATTAAGAATGAATTGAGGGCAATTTTGGCATGTCACTTAAGTTTAGAAGCCATGAAGCATAAAAGGAAGGGTAAGGTTGACTTTTAGCACTCATTAAGGGTAAAATGGGAAGAAAAAAGTGTTGTCTTGCTCTTAAGAAGGAGAAAAACGTGAATTGAATGAGAGAATGAAGTGAAAAACGAAAAAGAAGAGAGAAAGGAGAGAGGGTGTCGTTCTTGAGAGAAAATAAGAAGAAAGGTCAGGGTTCCATCTTTTCTTAGCTTTTAAGAGTGATTTTGAGATTGTTCAAGAAGAGAAAAAGAAAGAGGAAGAGAAGAGCTTCCATTTGAGCCAAACATCTCCTTGTTTGGTGAAGATTCAAGGTAAGCCCATTTTTAATCCTTTGGATTTTTGGAAGGGTTTTGGTTGATGAAGCTTAGGAAATACATGGGTTTAAGTATTCTAGAATCAATTTTTAGTGAACGTACTTTTTGGGTTCTCAATTTGTATTCATATTGAATTGGGTTTTTGCCAATATTAAAGGGAATCAAGAGAGGCAAGAGGAGCAAAAGGAGGGGCATTTTAAAGAAATTTTCTTAAGCAAGGAATCAAGGTGGGTTACATGTTTATAGTTGAGTTAATGAGCCATGAGTATTTTTTTGAATCAAAAGATTTAAATGATTTCAATTGCCTTATAAATGTTGCATTTATTGCTTCTTGAATGATTGAAGTATTTGCTATATGTTTGGTACATGAATCTTGTTGATGATTTATGAAATGATGATGAAAATTGTACTTGAAAAATATCATGCTTATGGAAATTATGTTTTCGAAAAGTGACATTTTGGGCAACAAGTTTACAAGTTATGAAATACATGTTATGTGGGTTTGGTTTGGTCCATACTTTGACTAAAGGCTTCTCCTGCCTGCCCGTAAATGGCATGGAGCTCCTTCAGGGACTCCTTCATGTTTACGACTATGCAAAAACTACTATGTGAGATTATGTTAGTTCGTTCTGTTCACCACTACACAGGACCATTTCATAGGAATGTGTTAGCTCGTTTTGTTTATGGACCTCCCAAACCATTATGATTGCTTATGTTGTGTATGAATTTGTTGACAAGTTTGAGAATTTGATGAATACATGCCCTATGTTGTTTATGATGTGTTTGACAAGGTTGAGAATTTAGGAAATACATATTTTATGGCTGTAAAGCATTTTACTATGGAAATGAATATTTTCAATGGTTTTGCTTATTTCTCCGCTATAAACTTGTTACCTACAAGCTTTTAAGCTCACCCCCATTCCTCCCCATCTCTAGGTGAAGAGTAAGAGATCGAGTGATCGAGAGTCAAGGCATCAATCCGAATCTGCATATTTTTGTTTTTAAGTTAGTGTAGGAATATTCGAGGCTTTAGTTGCATTTCAAGTATCAATCATATGTATATCTTGCATTTTTGGATTATGAGACCAATGATGTATTTGGTCTTGAAATGCCCATTAAAGCTTTGTAAAACTCATTTATTTTGATGTTAATGAAATATATTTATATTTTGCTCATGACTTTCCAAGTTTTCGCATTACATTTTCAAGCATTCATAGGAGAAAAATCTGTGTTTTGACTTTAGGAGAAAAACTATATTAATCTGGGCTTATTTAGGTAACTTTGTCTTCTTGGAAGTTGTAGTTTATCCTTTTAGCTTTCCAATGATATAAAGTGTGTAATTTTTGGAGATCGAAGTTGAGAGTTATGCTTTTTACAAGTTAGTGAGGCTGCACAGGGTGCATGTTGGACACTTTATAGCCTTTTTTTTACTTGAATTAATAGAAAAAGAGTACTTTGGTGTCTTAAATTAGGAAGAATTAGTGTGATAAGTTAGAGATGAAATGAAGGTGATAAAGAGAGTTGAATGTGTGTTGAATTATTGAAGAAGATATTGACATGGTTGATGTTGTATTTGTGTGATCAACAATCTATGATGAATGTGCATAAGTTGAATGTTATGTTTTTGGGTTGATGATCAATCATAGATTATGATTTGGTTGTAAATGATATTGAATTGGAATGGAGGTGAAAATGAGGAGGAAAATAAGTTAGAAATGATAGCTATGCATAAGAGGGGTCATAGGTAATTTGTAGGAGTTAGAAATCTAGAATTTGACCTGTAAATGTCCATTGGGCAAACTTGATGTCCGCTGGGCGGACCTTCTCAGGAATTCCAGTGTTTCAGCTCAGTTCATGTCCATTTAGAGGGACATATGTCCGCTAAGCGAATATTCTCGGGACAGTTATGAAAATGTGAAATTTTTTGACCCTCTAGTTGGTAAAATCTCTCTTTAGGGTCTTCATAGAAGTTGTAGAACTCGAAGTCCTCTTCAAAATTGTGCTTAAATGACCTTGATTCAACATCCATATTGAAAGTTATACTTTTTGTCCCAAATCATGTACATTTATAAGTTGTGGGCCCATCTTTGCTTATCTATGATACATTTAGGCTTGAATGGAACTTGAAATGTACTTAGTTTGTTATGGAAATAAGAGATAAATTAAGTGATGTGTTTAGGGTGACAATTGAGGATATGAACATACGAATGGATTGTCGTATGTCAAGTGCTCAATTATGGAAATTGTGGGATCTTCTAAGAATGAAGATGAACCTATGTTGACTAATGAGGTTCCATTTTAAGAACCCTACAGAGTGTTGCGCACAAGCTTTATGACTTTCAAGTTAGACTTCGAAAACGGAGTCTAACAGTTTTGGTATTAGAGCATGAGTTAGACTCCGATGATGACTTCATTGTTATACAGGTTAGTGAATTTGGAGAAGATTCAGTTGATGACAAGTTATTTGCAACTGATAATAAAGAATATGTTGCTATAAGAACAAATAAGAAGAGATATGCCAAGACTATACATAGTGGGTTTGAATGTGATGTTATCTATGGGGTGGAAGGTAGTGCAAAGAATTGCAATGAAAAAGGTGATTATTCCAAAGATACACAAAGACAAGAAGAAATTTTATATGGTGCAAATAGTGAATATGAGGATAATAATGTTGACATTCAATCACCATTTTGTAGTGATGATGAATCATCTAGTCCTAAGAAGAAATACATTATCTTTAATCCAAAATTTGATGAGAAAGATTTTAAGTTTGAAATTTGAATGAAGTTTGAGGATGAGATTCAATTAAGGGAAATAAGAAACTATGCAATTACAAACAGATATGATATTTTAATGGAGAGATTCGATGTGAGAATAGAGGTAGTTTGTGAGCCACAATGTCCTTTTTGGTTATATGCTAGCTTGACTGTAAATGAGATAACATTTGTTATAAAGATAATAGAAAACAAGCATAACTATAGGAAAGTGCAAAGAAATAAGCAAGCTAGTACGGAATAGATAGCAAATGAATTCTTACACAAGGTTAGTAGGAACTTGAATTAGCCTATTATTGAAATGATGAATGATCTCCGAAGAAAATGTGCACTATAGGTAACTAAAATCCCAATGTTATAGAGCTAAATTGGAAGCTATTATCATGTCATAGGGATCTATGGAAGTTTAATATTCTAAGTTATAGGCTTATGGATAAGAGTTACTAAAAGTTGACAAAGATGGAAAATATATTGTTCAAATTGGACTTGATGAATAGTTTTAAAAACCAATGTTCAAAATGTTTTATGTGGGATTTAGTGCTTTGAAGTATGGTTTTTTTGGTGGACGTAAGAAAAATTAGGTTAGATGGATGTTTTTCGAAGAAATTCCTTAAAAGTGCTTTATTAGCTACAGTAGGCCGTGACAGAAACAATTAGATGTTTCCTATATCTGGGTTGTTGTTGAGGGAAAAAATTACCAATTGTGGCATTGGTTTTTTAAGCATTCTTGCGAAATATCTTGACATAATTCGGAATGTATGGACTTTTGTTAGCAATTAGCAGAAGGTAAACTTTAAATATCCATACATGTAAATGTTCGATTATTAATGTGATTTAAGTTCTTCAAGTTATGTTACCTTTTTTTTGTTATAGGTTTAGTTGATGCGTTAAAGAATCTGTTACTAGAAGCTGAGCATAGAAAATGTGCTCAACATGTCTGTGAAAATTTATCAAGTGTTCATAAAGGATACATATATAGGAGTTTATTTTGGCAAGGAATGAGTTACACAATGCAAGTGGAATTTAATGAGGTAATAGAGCAATTGAAGAGTATTTCACTAAAGGTTTATAATGATTTCCAAATCAGGAAACTAGAGACCTTTGTGAAGGCATTTGTTAGCATAAGACTAAAGTGTGAAATAGTTCATAATAATATATCATGGACGTTTAATGGATTCATTTATGAAGCTCATACAAAATGCTTGATCAATATGTTAGAAGAAATTCAAATTTCTTTAATGACTTAGATATATGAAAAACGGTACATAATGCTCAAATCTGTTGATGATATATTTGCACTACTTATATGTAATTACAAAAAGATGCTAATATTTATATTTTTTATTTTTTTATGTTTCGTAGATGGGTGGAAGTCAATGTCAAGTGATAGAACCTCCAAATAATGCAACAATAACTCAAGCTTCCTAAAATACAATAGCCAATACAAATTAAGCTAGGAGGAGGATCAAATTGAGGACAAAAAGATCTGCTCCTAAAAGATGTCAAGTTGTTAATGATTGAGAATTTGGATACCAACTTCTGGTTATGTATTACTTTTATATGTGTATTAGTTATCATTTGGTTGACAATTTTGACATGATTTGATTCATAGTTTGAACATGGTTTGATTAAGTATTTGAAAACGGTTTGATTGATAATTTGAATATTGGTTTTTTTTCATAACACTAATGTATAAGTGTTATCTTATATAAGTTAGACATCTTAAACCCCAATCAAGCTCTTAAAATATGTTCAATTAAAAGCTTCACCTTCTTCATATTTGATATCTTGACTCTAGTTTTGACAAGTGTTGCTATAGGTTTGGAATTAATCATCTTAAACTTCTCAAGTACTTCTTTAGCATATTTTCTTAAGAAATGAAAATACCTTCCTCCATTTACTCCACTTCAATGCCAAGATAATATGATATTAACCTAATTTCTATCATCTTGAATTCTCAAATCATTGCTTCCTTAAATTCATTGAACATGCTTGGATTATTTCCTGTAAAAATCAAATCATCCACATACAAACAAACAAGCAAAAATCTCCATTTTTTTTTAGTTTTTGAGTAAAGAACATGTTCATATAGATGCTTCACATAGCCATTCTTTTAGAATTATTTGTCAATTATATTATTCTACACTCTTGGAGCCTGCTTTAATTCGTATAAAGCCTTCTTCAACTTTAAAGCTTTGTCTTCTTGGCCTTTCACAACATGAGCAAGAGGTAGTTCTATATAAAATTCCTCCTCTAAGTAGCCATTTAGAAAGTGGACTTAAAATCTATCTGATAAATCCTCCATTTGTTTTGACCAGCTAACGAAATAATCAATATTATGGTCTCTACATGAGCAACATAAGTAAACACTTCTTTTTAGTTTATACCTTGACGTTGTATATATCCTTTCGTAACTAATCTCGCTTTTAATCTCTCCATTTCTCCTTTAGCGGTCTTTGTAGTCTTGAACATCTTCTTGACTCCAATTTCTTTTTGGCCTTTTGGAAGAGTAGCAAGTTCCCAAGTATAGTTCTTGTTAATTTCTTGAATTTCTTCATCCATTTCTTTCACCCATTTTTTGTCTATACTAGCTTCTGCAAAATCAATTGGTTCACTATTTGCAAAGAAACAAAACAAGGTGAGATTATTTACTTCCTCAGTTTAATCATAAATCTCTCTCAAACTTTTCCAACCACAGGGTCTGGTGGAAGGACTTCTTTTTGAAGATGATGGAGGTGATTCATTATGATTAGGGGATGGTGGAGTTATAGGCTCCTGAGATGCTTCTTTCTGTCATTATCGCTTTCTTCAACAAAAGGAAAGAAAGCATATTCTTCTTCTTGATCGTTCCAATCCCATATAACTTCTTCATAAAAAACAACATCCCTACTTATAACAACTCTTCCGGTGCTTAGATTGTAGAGTTTGTAATCTTTAGAACTTGAATCATAGCCTATGAAAACAAATTTCTCACTTTTATCATCAAGCTTTAAACGCTTTTGATCTAGCATATAAGCATATGCACTGCTCCCAAAAATCTTCAGATGAGCAACACTAAGCTTCTATCCACTCCAAGGTTAATGAGGAGTCACATTCCATAAACTCCTAGTAGGACTTCGATTACAAAGCTATACTGCACATTCTGCTACTGCAACCTAAAATTCTTTCAGCATCTTCTTGCTCTTCATCATACTCTGTGCCATATTTAGAATGGACGTATTTTTCCTTTCGACAACACTATTTTGTTATGGTGTCCATACAACTATAAGAGGTCTTCAAATTCTATTTTCATTATAAAATTTATTGAATTCTTTTGAAGTAAATTTACCTCCTCTATTAGATCTCAAACCTTTTATAAAATAACCACTTTCTTTTTTAACAAAAGCTTTAAATTTTTTAAATCCAAACACCTCTGATTTTTCTTTTACAAAAAGTTTTTTTAGCTAAAATAATCAATAAATAGTGGAAAGTAATTATTCTTACTAAAAGAACTTGGTTTGACTAGTCCGCAAAGGTCTTTTTACACAATCTCCAATTGATTCTTGCTCTTATAAAATATTCTTTTGGAAACTCTTTATTGATTATTTTCCAAAAATGCACCCTTCACAGAATTGATTTGGGTGCTCAATGTATGGTAATCCATTCCATTTGCTTTTCTTTGACAACAGTTTTAGGCCACGAAAATTTAGGTGCTTATTATGTCTAATTTTTATTGCTTTTAATTTCCTTCATATCTTGATTTTGGTTACAAATATTTGTGTTTTGATCCAAATTTGAGATAAATTGAGTGGAAATAATGTGAATATTGCATGAATGTTAATTGGACTATTTTTGTGAATTTTGCATATAGGTTGAAGGGAAAGTTACGCAAAGTTGCATGAAAAGAGAAATAAAAATTTAAAAAGAAAAAAAAGAATAGAAAAGTGGTGACAAGTGTCACCACCTTATGGTGGTGATAAGTCACCACCTTGAAGGTGGTGTGTGACTAACATTTTAGTCACAATAATGACTTGGTATGTCACTACCGTGCATGACTAACATTTAATTTAAATGTTAGTAACGAGGGTGACTTAACTAGTCATCTCCGTGAGTGGTTAGTCATAGGGTGACTAATTAAGTCACCCCCGTGAAAATTTGTGGACACTAACTTTGAGTTTGACACGTGAAGGTAGACGGTGTAACAACCTTAAAAACCTAAACCTAGAGTGGGGCTATAAAAGGCAAGAAAGGGTGGTGGTTGGGATGATCTTTCCATAGATGGTTTCATTCATTTACTCATATAGAGACACAGAAAGGGGAGGTGTACAGAGATAGAGAAAAAAAAGATAAACAGAGATGAGAAACAGAGATAGTCTGAGAAGGAGAAGAAGAGAGCAACAGCAGAGAAGTGGGAGCTAGGAAGAGAGGCCGAAAGCGAGAGCTGGAGTTGATCTTAAGCAAAGATTTGGTTAGAGGAGAGCAATTGAAGCAGAAGGAGAGAACCAAAGCTAAAATTTGAGAGTGTAGAAGACCTACAATATCTCATTATCCGACCCTCTGTTTGCTTATCTCATTCCTAAGTTGTTGCTTGTTTCTTTGAGTTTACTGTTCTGTTGGTATTAACTATTCATACTCTTATTAGCTTAACGACTGTTGCTTGCTATCTTGTCATAGTTCATTTAAGTAGTTACTAGGTTGTTATTTTCAAACTTCTGTCAACAGTAATATGGAATTGAAATATTTGAGTATGATGAACTGTGTGTTTGACATGATGAGCTGATCTCTTTTCTTGAGAATTAATGTAGCTATTTAGTTAAATATATATGATTGGGTTACAGATATGTTGTCTTATTTATTGCTATGGTTTCTGAACTGAATGGATGTAATAGAATGACCAAACTTTGCATCATTTTAGTGTTAAATGAAGGTTTGAGAGACGGAGTTTAATATGGATCGTGAAACTATGGACACTTAGGTTAAGAACTAGCAATATATTAACTTAAGTGGTAATTGGTAGTCGAGTTTTCATTATTAATTCAGATAGTAACTTGTTAAATATGAAAGTTAGAGTATTTTATTATTTGAATCGGTTTATAACCTAACTATTAATTTTGGTAAGGAAACAATCTAATTATTTTCCCTTAATCATGCATAGGAGATTAAATTAGTGAAATTAATTCTCAAGAATTTTCCCACTTCGATTAATCTATTTGTCTTTGTTCCCAATTGATTCCATCTACTTTTCAATTTAATTTCATAATTTTCCTTAAAATCTTTCACTCAATAGAATGTTTAGGAATGCATTGTTTTTGTTTTTATTTTTAATTCAAACTTAATTTAAGTTGACCAATTTCACCTCCGTGGGAGACGACCTTAGGTTATCAACTACAACTATCTCATATACTTGCAAGTAGGATGACCTAGGTCTTTTTACAACTTTTTGGGCACTACAATGCCCAAGCCTCAAATGTCAAGCCCATGATGTATCTTTCAAGCAAGATTTTAGACATTTAACAACATCAGTTTGAATGTTTGATAAGAACATTCTATTTTTTGTCATTGGTACTTTGACAATTAAGTTCTCATGTAAATCTCTAATTGAAAGACTATAATTATTCATGAAAATGTTATAGCCTTTCTCTAATAGTTGTCCCAAGCTCAAAATATTAATTTTCATATCTGGCACATAATAAGCGTTAGAAAATGAATTCATGTTTTCCATTTTTCAGGTGAATTAGAATATTATGTTTCCTTTTCATCGAAATTTTTGTTGCATCTCTAAAGGTAATATTACCACTTACATATTCATCAAGCTCTATGAACAATGTTCTGCACTAACACATATGGTTACTTGTGCCACTGTCAAGGTATCAAATATTTCTTTCATATGCTTCTTCAACTTTACAAGCTAAGAGTAAGGTTGGGTCACTAGTTTTGTTATCTTCCTCAATGCAATTGGAATTTTCTTCAGCTCTATTTTTGCATTCCTATGAATAATGGCCAAACTTATGATAGTTGTAACATTCAACATGGCTTTTGTCATACCTTCTATCATAATTCTGTCTTCTGTATGGCCTTAAGTAATTTTGTCTTCCATGACTTCGTGATGAATTAGAATGCTGATTGCTACTGCCATCTTCATTTCTTTTTTGATCATACTTTCCTCCTCTTCCTCGTCCTCAAATGTTACCATGTCTATAGCCTCTACCATAGCCTTGACCTTGACCTTATTTATACTGCCTTTTCTCTTAATTATCTTCTTTGATTTTTGGTTGTAGCTTCGTTTGCAATAACTACACCATGGAGTCTTTCTTCTTTCTCAAAATTTTTTCTTCATAGGCTTGTAAAGAACCCATGAGTTGATCTACCAACATCGTACTCAAATCTTTTGATTCTTTAATAGCTACAATGATAATATTGAATTTTTCATCTAGGGAACGAATGATCTTTTCAACTACTTGGCTATCATTCACATTCTCACCATGCCTCATTATGTTGTTTACAGCTTTCAAAACTCTTGTGAACTAATCTGTAACTAACTCAAATTCATTCATATGTAAAGATGCATATTCACCTCTCAATGTTTGAAGCCGTACTTTCTTAACTTGATCAACACCTTTGAAAGTGTTCTCCAGGATCTGCCATGCTTGCTTAGTGGTGGTTGCTTCAAAAATCTTCTCAAACATTCCATCATCAATTGCTTGATGAATTATGATGAAAGCCTTTTGATCCTTCTTCCTTGTATTACTCAAAACATCTTTTTGTATTTGAGTGAAAGAAGCTTCATTTTCTGGTTCTGTGTATCCTTTTTCAACTATCTCTCGTTTGTTTTGAGAGCCAAGTAAAGCTTTAATGCAAATACACCAAGTGCTATAATTTTCTTCAATGAGACGAGGTACTTGAAAAGGGACAAGATTGTTGTTAGCCATTTTTTTCACCAACTTTCTAGAACGCTAGCTCTGATACCACTTTGTTGGAAACTTGGTGGTGAAAGTTCACTCAAACATAATAAGAACAATAATTTTAAGAGGAAAACACACTTGTATTAACTTTTCTTCTAACTTGATACAACTTGTTTCTCACCACTATCACTCTCAATCTCTCAAGTTCCCTCACATACTTAAATGACAATACCACCAAGGTATATATAGGACACAAGATAGAGAGAGCCACAATACAATGAACTCCCACACACATGCAAAATATTAATTAACATAGATTATTTAAATACATGAATTCACGAATACTCTAAATATATGAACACAAACTTCTAGATGAATATATAATTAAAATCCTTCATGATTCATATATGCTTATATTTATATAAATCATGTTTAATTTCCAACATGTCTCAGAAGGAAGGACCTATAGGTAATACTAGCTAGAAGTCCTAAGAAGGTAGTGTTTGAACATTAAAGTTGTTCATAATCCTGCCCCAATACAAGGAAAGTCAGGGTTCAATAAACGATTAATAAGGAAGTGCATGATGAACAGTTTAAGGTAAGGGGAAGGCAAGATGAGAGAGATCTGAACTAGGCTAAAACTAAGGAAAGGAACGACAACAAATGAGTTGGAAAGCTACTGATACCATATTAGCTATAATTACTCTATTGAAATGAGAGGAGAAATCACAAAAGAGAACACAGCTAAAATTTGAGAAGAATATTGTAATTGTTCCGAAACAAGGTGTCCATTTTGTTTTGAACAGAAATGTTCTTGCCATATAGAACCCAAAAGCAAATTACTCAAGAAAATAACCCTTGATTTTAGGATTAACAGTTAAAAACATCTAATTCAATTTTGCTAGGATTAAATTAATGTTCACACGCAGAAAAAATTTAACTTCTTGAATTACCATGCAACTATCAATTTAGACATGATCATAATTGTTGTAACAATTGCCAAAAATTTGACCCAAAAAAAAAACCAACATTATTTCCTTAATTACTGCTTTTTATTGTATTGTTGTGCACAACTCAATAGTTTAAACCCTTGCACTGCTGCAATGACATGTTGTCTCTCGTGCATACATGAACGTTATTAATTTGCTTTTCTTTTTTCTAGAATAAAAAATTAGAACTGAAAAATGTTGTTTATATCAGAAAAAAATGACCTGTGTAATTATTCTTATTCTTTCTTTAGTTAATCAAAAGCAAGAAAATGTAGAATTGATAATCATAAATCACAAACTAGCATTCTTCTTATATTAACAATTGCGACATACATCGTTGATATCTTCAGAAGCCATGCACAATCCTACGACATGTCTTCTTGAACCAGCGTAACCCCTGTTTTATTGTACCTTTCACCTTCGCTTCAACGGCGTACAGTTTGTATTGAGCCACACGCTTCTTTCTCTTGCTCTCCGCTGATTTCCACCGTGGCTTTTTATGCAGAGGAGGAGGAGGAGGAGATGCATAACTGTGTCTCCGGTAATCACCATATGCGGCGCATTCTTTGTGACCGCCCATCTCCCTCCGGCTCCGGCCACCCCTCCTCTCTCTCTGTCTCTATTTTCCTCTAGATGTGGTGGATTCGTTGAGAGAGAGATTGAGAAATGAGACAGCATAGCTTTGATTTCATATATAGGGAGAGATTGAGGGAGTTAATTAAAGGAGTAATCTGTTAATAGTCCTGTTTGAGACAGAATGATAAGGAAGATTAAAATTAAGAAAAGCTTAGTCTATCCAATTCTAGTATTAGTTAGTGCTTTGTTATTAATATCTAATTGTTCAATAATTAGTTTTTTAATAATATTGTACTATATAGTATTCGCAATTAGTATCTTGAAAATTTTCTATAGGCTTATTTTAACCTTGGGTTCATTAAGATATGCTTCGGTTGTTCAGAAGCTTTCTCAAACATTGTTTGTCACTTAAAAATTTTAATTAAATGAGGGGCCAATTGGTTTCACATATATTCTTCGTTGTAATTTTCAATTTTTGTTTTCAATTTTTAGTTAATTTTTTGAATAAAAACAAAAACCTGATGTTAATATCAATATAGTTATATTTATATTACTGATGATAATTCCATATTCGATAAAACTTAAAGATAAATTATCTTAATTTATTTTAATCTTTTATATAATAAATTGTATCAATTAAGTACCAATGTTTTAATTTGTTGTAAATATAATTCGATATTAACTATAATGTTACTATTGTTGACGTGGAACATCATGTAATTAGTATCCATTTCATGTTAACAAGTACGTGTAAATTAAATAATAATTTTATTTCTAATTAAATAATTAAAATAAAAATAGTTTAAGTATCATAAAAAACATTGGCTCCTTATCATGAAAGATAATATAAAGGTTCCTCTAATTTTAAGACGACCTTTCCTGATTAATGCTAAGGCTATAATAGATGTGCATGATGGAAAGTTAACCCTAAGTATACAAGATGGGGAGGTAGCTTTGCTAGTTTCTCTATAGATGTAATTGATATGGGTATTTCTCTTACTATGTAAGAAATAATCACACTAACCTATTGGAGAATTGTATCATACAACGAGAAGGAGGGATAGACAAACCCATTTCTAATAGAATGTGTGGTAACTAATCAGCCTTCAATTATGAAAAAGAGTGGAATCAAGCCTTTAATTGAGAATCTTGAATGAGTGAAGAGCTTGAGGAGAAATCTAGTTAAAAGAATTAGGAATAAGTTCTTGTTGGGAGGCAAACTAATATTTAGATGTTTTGTTTTAGTTTGGTAGCTTTTAGGATCTTTATCAATAGTTTTGGTTTGATTTTTAGTTTTAATTAATGGATTTAAGTCAATTTTAATATTATTTCATTACTGGATCATGATTATTCTACTTGAGATAAGACTTGATGGAGTTCTATAGGTCATATGGGACATAATGTCTAAATTAAAGAGCATCCCTATGCACTAAAGTAAAGATAAGATTGCACTGGACTTGGATAGATATTGATGGAATATAACAAGATCGATGATTCTTTTATTATTAGGTGAGTATCGATTCTCCTTACCTCCCTTTCATTGTTTTTATATATTTTTCATTGTTTTGGTATATTGTGTACATTAAGGATAATGAACAACTTAAGTATAGAGGAGGGAATTGACTATTATGCTTTCAATTTTGTTATAATTAACTTAATAGAAAAATTTAGGAGAACTATTTAGAATATTGATCATGATAATTCATTATAAGTTTGATTGCTATTGCGATTTTATTTATTTAGGTAAATATTTATGAGATTAGATGATTAAGTTAATTTTAAAAATAGATACTTGTTTTATGCTGTGACATTTTTGTATAATTTGTAAATACAATTGAGCTAAAAGTGAAAAATTTTTAAGCATCTTTATTATCTAACTAAAATATAAAGAATTTTTTGAATAAATGAGTAATAAATAAATTTATTATATTATTTCAAACCGAGTAAAAAGATTAAAGTTAAACAATGATGTTAGTGGTCCTTTGAAAATGTGACCTAATTGAGTGAGTAAGAGTATTCATAGCATGTGTTTACTCATCGCATAAAAAAGATAGGTAAGTTTTCAAACAAAATTTTAAATACTCTTATGTTAATTTAAAGTTGGTGTTTTGCGTTTCTTTTAATAAGATTTATGAAAATATTTGAAGTTGATGTATCTTTTTCATTTATGTTCACTTTATGCATTAAGTTGGACTTTTCATATTGAATTAAAGCTTGAAGGATTATGGAGTAAATTGAATTGATTTATGACTTGATGCAAGTAGCTAAATGCCTAACAATTTGATGAACTTTGTAATTTGATGAATAATGGAAAATTTTGATTGATGTAATCGAATTATTGAATTATTTATGGCGTTGTCACCTAGTTAAGTTAAGAGTAATGAGATTGATTTGCATAAGGATAAGCAAATGCTCAAGTGTCTAAAAATTTGAATAGTGCTAATTAGTTATATTTTGTTTACATAATTTCTATGGGACTTATATTTTATTTATAGTCCATATTTTTTCTCTTTAATGAAGAAGGAATAAATTTGAGCAAGTTGGAGTTAAGTTAAAAAAGTTTTAGATATATATATATATATACATATATCACAGGAATGATTGCGAAGAATTACTGAATTGTGTTGATATAAAGATATGCAATGTTTGTGTACATGTTGATGATATTAATGACTGAGATAAATGATTGGATTATTTTGAAATGATTATATGACATGTTTGTAGTTCATGATGTATTGCTGAGATATGATGTATATTGTGATTTGGTATTCAATATTGAATGATGTGATAC
>JAOQMS010000007.1:5649941-5670091 GCA_027563885.1 Erythroxylum longipes
CAAAGACAATTGTATTCAATTCAATAAAATAGGAGTTTAACATAATAGTTCCAAAAGCAATCCCTAAAATAAAATCAACCTAACATGGCCTCCATAACATCATCAACATTCAATTAATCCATTTTTACAAAGAATAGAAGAGATTAAAATGACAAAAAAATTGAATAGAAAGACTCCTTCTCTTCTTTGCCAAAATCTGGAATTTTGGTGTTAATGTTCTATTTTGCCCATCATGATGATGATCCTTGTCTTCAATACTTCCTCAATGCTCTAAACCTCTCTTGAAGATGAAGGCTTAATTCTCTTTTTATAGTCCAAAAATCCTAAGTTTAATGAAGCCTTACAGATGGCCTTAGATTGTAATTCCCACATTCATGGGAATTTGCATGATCCCCATGAGCGTGGGAATTTGTCACATATGTGCTCCTTATTTCTTTTCCTCTTTGATCTTTAGTTTACCCTTCAAGTTCCTCCTTCCTTCTTCCTACATAAAAAAAATCAATTCTTGCCCTCAATTAACATCAAACACATAAGAACAACAATGAAAATCAAACTTAACAAAAACATACAAAATAAATCCTAAACTAGAACAATAATCAACAATTATGCTAGAAAACACATGCCAATTACTTATAAAAAACATATTCTAATGCACAACTATCAGTATTGAAGTATACAAATCTAAAGTTAATCTTATTTCTTCTTTACCCCTCTACTGTGAGGGAAGTGCGTTTTTGTAATAGTCAATTTCCAAAGTACTGAGGGTTAGAGTGTTAGAATACTGAGTCACATGAGTTACATCATTATAGAATTAATTTGGTGTTGGAAATAATTTTATGAATTCATTCACATGCATGATATTAGCATACACAAATGAATTATGTTTTTCAAAAAAATGCAAAGATTTTATGTGCACTCAATTGACATATTATGGGTTATGAAAGTTACAAAATAATTGTGACATGATTGTGCATTTCTACTGTCTTGTATTTTGATTTACAATCAAAAGAATTGATAGAGTACAATTAGGAATTTGGAGTTTATTTTTCACAATTGGAAGAATGATGGATTAAAATGTACATCTAGACTAGGAAAATTTTCAAGTAGCTAGACAAGTTGACGTATGAAAATTTAGGATGACTAAGCCTATAAAATAAGTGATAAATGGCTGAGGAATTTAGTGACATTTGGAAGTCAAGAAGGAGGACATGTATCTTACTTAAATACATGATAAGTGTCTTTAAAGAAAGAACACTCATTTTACACCTTATGACTTAAACATATTGCATGGTCATCTTCTTTGCTGTTTCTATTGTATACTCTCTCCTTGTCCTCCCTCTCATTGTTGAAACCCACCCATAACCCACATCTTTGAGTTTCTGCCCTAGTTCTGTACATCACCACCTAAAACCTATGCAAAATCCTTCATAAAGTAGCTATATAGGTAGAACATTGTGACATATATTGCTGTTTTTTTTTATCATGGTTGAACCATCATACTCCCTCAAATGTTCTTGAATTGTTCTTGCATGTGAGGCTAAGCAAGCTTGACATTTGAGGTGGCATTCAAGCTAATCAAATAATTGAAATATTGACCTATTGTGGTATATGTTAGCAGAACTTTTATTATGGCTAATTAGGAATGGATTGAATGTGGTGTTGGTGTTGAAGATGTGTTGGAAAATGAAGAATGAATGGGCACTTTTTTGTTCTGTTTTTGCATGTATGAAAATAGTAGTTTATGGGCTGTGTATGGATGATTTAAATTGGGATTTGAATTATAATTGATGACGAATTCATGCTAAATATAGGTGTTATTAAGGTGTTTTCAAATCGAGAAAATTAGAGCTATAGGTGTGTTTATAAAAAAGTAATTGTTGATGAGATAAGTGAGTAGAATTTTGTAAGCCTTAGTGTAACCAATATGGAAGTTAAATTAACCTAAAATGAAGTAACCTTAAAGAACATGAAATCTCAAAAATTTCAGGTGTTAGTGATGTCTCTAAGCTTGTAAAATTCGCGAAGTATTAAAGGTAGTAAAGTTACACACATTAGTGATGTTGATGACAAATTCCAGAATTATATGTCTAACCAGCTGAAAAAAATCACTCTAAATTGGTATATTTGGACTTAATTAAGGATAAGACTGAGCCTAGAATGTTGCTTGTTTAATTGGTTAAGAGCTTGATAAGTTTATATAGTTAATTGATGTCAATAACCTAAACAATGGACTGTTTTGATGTGGTTGTGTTCAAATCCAGAAATTATAAGTTGTTAAAGGAATAAATGAGTTCTTTTAATGCAAAAATGATCTTAAGGACATGAGTAATGTGTATAAGGTATGGATGAATGAGCATTGAAGAACATGGGGTAATTATGAATGGGAATTGGGTAAATGTATGAATATATATGGCTGGAAAAAGTTTGGTGAATGTATAGATCTAGTTTGCTGAGATTCCAGGTTTGAAGTAACAATTATGTGTGTGTTATAAGAGGCTTTTTGATCATGAAAATGTTCAACGATAAGTGTATTGTATGGTTGATGAATTTGGAGTAAATCAAGCTAACTTAAAGGTACAAACCTAATTGCAAAATGGTAATATACAAGATATAATGTTTGAATGGTCTTAGGGTGTATAAGCACAAATTGAATAGTCAAAATCTATACATAAGAATACATACCAGGAACGTTAATTGAGTATGCATTGAAACATGAAACATATACATGTGCATGATTGTATATTCATATGATTAAACAAATTAGTGATTTGTGAACTATGGTTGTATGTATTGCATGATGATAGACACGCAAGGTGATCATCAACATCCAGACATTATGGGAACATCGAGGCAATAGCTTTTCTGGAGCATACTATGAGTCAAATTAGATGTGTAAACTCATTTATATATGTTGTTGTATGAATTGTATGTTTAATTTGGAATGTGTGTACAACTGATTGATAATTTCTGGACTTAGATATGAGGAGTTTGATATATGTAGCATGAGTACGCAGAGATGAAAGGAAATGAAAACATAGCATATAAAATGATGCATCTCATCACATTGAAATGCATGATCAAATAAAGGAGTTGTGACCAGAGTGAACGATGCGCAGAAAAGAGCTTTGAGCTTAGGATTATGAAAAAAAAAGGCTCAGGCTTAGATAACATAGACTTGGTATCCGTAATGGATATGAGCCATAAATGATCTCAGTATCCACAACGGATACGGGACAGTAAAATTATGTTGATAGGCACTTGGTCACAACAAAATAAAATGAGAATGGAAACACATGTGCATTTGCATATATATCCCTACATGTATCAAATGATTTAATTGAAATGAATTATTGAATTATTTTGAAATAGTGAATTACAGTTGAAGTTAATGGAGGATGTGTTGTGATGTGCAATGCTAGCTTACATGATATGCTTGTGGAAGTATGATAAACTTTGATATATTTGTTTTTGTGATCTGACCTAAGTGAATACGCAATGATGTTTCACTAACTGAGTTCACAAACTCATCAAAATTGCAACGTTGTTTTATTCAGGTTCAATGGAGTTCTAACTACTAAGGTGATATAGTAGAAGTCTAGTACTTACATTTTGGGGACAAGAATGGCTCAAAGGTCTGATCAGCTGAATCTGAAGAGTCTAGCTAGAGTCTTGTGTATTAGCATCCCATTTCATATTATATATTTGGTACTGAGATTGAACTTAAAATAATGTTGTGTAATGTATATGTGGATTCTAAATTGTAATGACACATGTGACTCTTATGTTGGTGAATAAAATAGGAAGAAATGAACATTAGAATTCTTATGATATGTTTGATGTACATAATATGTTTTATGCCTTTAATAAGTTAGTTTGATTGTCCTAATGTACCATTTTCTCGAGTATAGTATGTTCGGGCTTATGCTCGACAGGAGTGGCATGTTACAGTTCTTTTCTGGGGCATGCAGGTTTTTATCGAAGGTTCTATATGATGTCATGATAAGTGATGTGAATGCCTTAACATGTCGCTTCTATGGGGTATGTGCTTGCATGTTCTTTGGAATGTCAGGTATGTGCTCTATAGAAGTGGGATGTTACAACAATTGTGGCTTGCATCGGGCAGATGCACAAACAAGTAAAAATGTCAAGTTTCGAGGGATTTTTCAAACATTTTTTACCCTGAAAAAACCCTAGGGCTGCCCAGAACACAAAAGGTGTATAAAGAACAAGAAAAAGGAGATGAAAGAGCTTTTACATCAGCCTCCATTGTGAAACCCTAGAGAGAGTTCATCGAGAGACTAAGAAAGAGAAGAAGGAAGAGAGACGTCGAGAAGAAGCCTATGCAAAATACTTCTTGGGACAGGAGGTTTCTCGACGTTGCTGCCTCTATAATCCATTCCAATCTTATTTCTAGTTTTATTTTCAATTTTATTAATGTATAGATTAGGACAGTTGTTGATGATAAGATTGTGAGAATGAGGAGGATGTCTAAACTCAACTTCTGGTTGTTTATCTTTGATTTAATGAAATTTGATTGTTTGTATTTTACTGGATTGTTTGTGATTTAATTTCTACACTTGCATAATTCGATGATAAATTGAGAGGGTGAACCGAGTGAAAAATTATTAAATTGGGTTAACAAAAGTTAGGTAATTTAATAGAATGAGAATTAAATCAAGTTGGTAAATTGTATGAAGAGAGATCTTGCATAAGTTTCTGATAGTTTTTGGACAACTTCTGATCTAATTAGGGTTTTGGATAGATTGTTAATTGAGATATTTCAATTCCCTTAATATGATTAGGGTTTATCAATTAGGGTTAATGGTTACAACTCGAGAGAGAGTAATCAACCCAAGGACCGTCTAGGACCAGTAATCCAGTAGTTGATAATCGATTAGGTTAGCATTGAAGATAGATAAAAAAATCCCCTTTCTCTCAATTGGTAGTTATTTAGGTTGATTCTTGATTAGGTGTTGTGACTGCTATCTTGTTAATATTTTCGTAATTGATTCTTAAAATTGAGTGCGTGATTGAAATAAATTCTTTCCTTAGTTTGTTCATTTTGAATTATTGCGAATTGTTTTTGGCCTTAGATTTTAGGATTAGATTAACCCTCCTCGTGGGATAGATACCTTAGGTATTACGTGAACGACCCGTGTATTTGTGGAATTTCGAGGTTAAATATTAAAACTTTACATATTAGAAAACCGCGATCACCGATGACCGTATCCTTAACGCATTCATCACTTTTCTCATTTTTATGTTGTTTGATTTAATTTGCTTTCGTTAGTTTAATTTCATTTTTATTTTGTTATTCGAAAACCAACCCCCCCCCCCCAACTAAATATCCTAAACACCAATTCGTTTCATTACAAAAGTTTTACACACTCTCTTTGTGGGATTGACCTAGACTCATCAGTAGCTATAGTTTTAAGTCTAGTTATTTCGTGTAGTGCTACGATGTGCTACCAATTTTTGGCTCCGTTATCAGGGAGTGTGGTGCTCTAGTTTTTACCTTGATTTTAATTAGTGTTTTGTATATTTCTAATTAGTTTTCACATTTATTTCTTTGTCTTTTCACATTTGTTTATGTTTGTATATAAAAAGGACAAATGGAAGGGAGTATGTCACTATTAGATATTATCAATGCTACTAATGGAAGATTTTCCTATAACTCATATTCTCAATCCCATAACCAAGTTTGGAGTGATCATACGAAGTTTAGTTAAGGATGGGATAGCCAGCAAAACTACTTCTTAGATGAGCTACAGGAAGTAACAATAATTCTTCCATATACCAGAAACCTCTTATTCCAAATCAGGTATAACTTGAGAAGATTTAGTTATGTCTCCTACTAATACTTTGTAATTTTAGTGGGATATAAGTTCTAAAATCCAGAACTTGGTATGCTAGATGGGTCAGCTTATGATAGCTATCAACCGCCTAGCACCACAAAGCGAAGAGATGCAACCATCTTAACTCAAGGTGTACCCAAAGAACTTTAATGTGTAAACCGTATGGAGTGGAGATGAGCATGAGAATCTTAAGAGGACGACTCAAGGAATTGCTTCCGAAGAAGTGGAGAAAGAGCTCGAAGGAGACAAGGATATATCATTTAGGTTGAAGGTAAGTACTGAGTCCATAATTATTATTAAGATTAACCTTTCACCTTTACCTAGCAGATCGAAGAAATTGGAAAAGGAAGAAAAGGGTGAAGTGATCTTTCAAAAGTGCAGGGACTCAGTAGAGATTAAGAGTTTAAAGATAAGAAAGATGTTGAATATGAGAGTTCATCAACTTAGGCCCTATCCTGAAGAACCTCGTGTAAAGAAAATGCAAAATGTGACACCTGAAGATCATAATTTTGTCATGTGATGAGGAAAAATCAAAGAGTCAAACCAACGACAATAAGAAAAGACCCTTCTTGAGAGGCAACCCAAGGGAATTTTATTTCTTTTTCTTTACATTTTCACGTTTGTTAAAATACGCATGTATGATTTTAAGACTGTTTATTTATTATGTGTTTTTAAATTTTCAAACAAAAAGAGAGAGAATCAAGCAAACAAACAAACAAACATCTTCTCTTTTTCTATTACTTCTAAGATTATGTAGTCATGATTAGAGAGTGAATTGACTAGAAAAATCCATGGCAATTTGAGCATGTATTTTAATCTCGTGATTGGTCAATATACATTATCTTTAAAAGAGTTGTGACTAGTGGTAGACACAAGCTAATGAGGTTTTCAGCCTTTATAGACTGACACATCTATATCAGTCTCATAGTCTTCTGATTATGTGTGACCTTCATGACATGTACATCCTGACTTTGCTTTGATTTTCTATTCAAAACCACATTTTTATCACAAGCGTTAACATGAAAATGATATAGGCATTCTTTGTTTCATAAGTTACATTAGAGAAATAGCCTACCTTTTGATATGATTTTTCCCTTTGTTAAGCCCCCTTGAGCTTTATTAGCCTTTCTTTTTTTTTTGCGCTAACCACTTTATATGCTTTAAACCTAACCAAATGTCCTACCCAAGTCTTAAAGCAAGCGGAGCATTTTGTAATTAGTAATGATTGTGGATGCACAAAAGTATAAGTGTGGGGTGTGTATAATATGGGTTGGTTCTAATGATTCAAATGTCATTTTATCTCTTATCAATGAATTCTAAATGTTGATGTAGTTTCTTTCAATTTTTATCAACAAGAAAAAGAAATAAAAAGAGAAAAGGAAAAAATGTTTAAGCTTGGCTACATTGTATTTGTTGTTCTTTCTCTTTTAGGGATTAAATATGTTATCCTATGTTTATTGTTTAGGTGTCATGTAATAATGATTGAATGCTCTATTTGATTGTTTTTATGTAAACTCATTGCTAGAAATCGAAGTCAAAGACACAACGCGCTACCCATTTCCAACTTCTTTCATTCAATGGATTAAGAAATGTATCATATCTCCATCATATAGCATTCTTATAAATGGCCAACCTGCCAAGTTTTTCAAAAGTTGCAAGAAAATTTTCCAAGGTGATCCTATATCTTCTTACTCTTTGCATTTGTCATGGAAGTTTTCAACAGATTACTTAAAAGAATTTTTGAAAGAACCAAGGGATTCAGATATCACTCTAAATGAAGAAAACTTCATATCACCAATCTTTATTTTGCTAATGACCTTATGTTACTCCCCAAAGCAGATGCCACATCAATTTCAACCTTATGAAATCTTTAAGGTCTTCAACATAATGTTTAGTTTATAGGTGAACTGCTCTAAAAGTGGTTTTTTCCTATCTAAGAGTATTGTAAACCAGAATTCAAATTTGACTACCATAATAGGTTTTAAACAACAAACCTTTCCAATAAGGTACCTTAGCATTCCAATCACTTTGTATAGAGTAAAAAACAGAGATTTCAACAGCCTATGTGATAAAATCAACACCAGAATTTCTACTTGGACCTCTACACACCTTTCTATAGCTGGAAGAGCTCAACTCATTGTCTCCATACTAAATTTTATCAAAGTATATTGGGTTGCTCTTATAGCTTTACCAATCAACATTATTAAATCTATTTATAAGATCATCACAGTTTTTTATGTTCTGGAAGTAATGGAAGTCCTAATAGGATCAAAATAAAACAGGGTGAAGTTTGCATCCCAAAAATCAAGGGGATCTTGGTATATTTTCTCTTAGAACCATGAACACTGTCATACTCACTAAAAGACTGTGGAAACTCATTTTTTACAAAAAATCCTTCTCGTGCAAATGGAAACGCAATTATTTCATAAAAAATAGGAGTGTATGGAGTTTGGATGTGAAGCATTATCACTCTTCTACTTTGAAATCAATATTCAAGATGAGATAAAGATTCAAACCTGACTTCATTGCAATAATAGGAAATGGAGAGTCCATCAGTTTTTGGTAATATAATTGGTTATTTATGGGCCCTTTAGATAATTTGGTTGAAGCCTCACCTTTTAGGTCTATGATTCACTATAAAGCAATTGTAACAATAGCTCTAGTGAATAAGATCTTCAAACAAGTTCATGTTACCAACTCTATGAAAAATGAGATTATTCAATCCACTATTAACATAAATGAAGACAAATTCATTTGGAAACATATCTCTAATGGCATTTTTACCAACCAATTATGCGACAAGGTTCTATTATGTGATATAGTATATATACCTTGGACTAAGGTCGTGGGGTTTAGTCATCTTCATCCACAAGCTTCCATCACTCTATGGCTTGCCATGAAGAACAAGCTGCCAATTGTTGATAAACTTGTCAAGTTTCTAAATCTCACCAAATAGTGTACACTCTACAGAAGTGTTGAAGAAAATATAGACCACTTATTCTTCAAATGCAATTTTACTCGTGAAATTTGGAAAGCACTACTGATCAAATACTTGATTATTGATGCACCAAATGATTTGAGCAGCATCAAGACCTGGTGCTCAACAATCAGCCATCCAATTAGAACTGTAAAAATGGTGGTTTTGTATATCCTTAACTTGCCGGGTCACACCCACATCGAATGAGATAAACAATCTCATTTTCCAAGATAAATGCCTCTCTAAAAAGTAATTCTATAAACAACTTCTGCATTTCATCATATATTAAATAAGCATTCAAAAGCACACAGTCCATGAAGTGCAATATCTTCTATCCAATTTGACTGTTTAGAACTTTCTTGTTTAAATTTAAAGAGATGTAATCCTCTCTAATTGCTAGTGCTCTTAAATGTATTTTATACAAATACATTAAATTTAAAATATCATCTTAAATGTATTTTATACGAATTTAAAATTAAATTTACCATTTTTATCATATTAATTTTTAATTAATTATCTTCCATTCTTTTAAATGTTCGTGGTGTCGTTACTAACTTTTTCCAATACTAAAATTGTTTGATAATACTGCATTAATTAAGGTCGACAATAAAATTAATGAAGAATCTAAATCAAGTGAATCATCTTAATAATAATTAATACGCTATGAAAAGTAATCTTATATTAGAACAAAGTAAAGGAAAGCCGAACTAATGTGATCAATTATCAAAGTGGGATGGATATTTTTTTTTTTCCCACAGTTTATGTTGTAAGGATACCCATCAAAAGTTGAGCCTTTGATCTCAGTCCCTCGTGCACACTTCTAAGTAGAGAAAAGCTGCGAACTTGGTCATGGAAAACATGAAACGATGTCAAAAATGGTTCTTTTGTATTCTCAGGTGCCAATATCGACGCCTTACGGTTGCTTTTTATCGCTCTATTTGTGCAAGCAAGAGCTACAAAGTTTAGCGCTAGAGCTAGAATATTTCATAATTTGCTGCAAGCATGAGCAGCTGGCTAGACCTACAGTTTTCACCCTCTTGCATTGCATTAGATAACTGTTGAAGCAAAATAGAATTCCTTAATTTTAATACAATAAAATTGGTGTAAAATTTAGAAATGGATTCCACATACTTAAATTACACAAGATTAAACTTAAAATTATTCTAACAAAAGTATTATTCTTCCGTGAGAGGAGGTAAAGACAGAAATCCGGTGATATTTAAAAGGAATGAGTGACAACTCGTAGATAGGCCAATAGCAACTTGCCTTTGAAAAGCTTCATGTTCTATCCAATGTCAACCACACATTCAAATAAATGTATGGCTAAAATCAGATAGTACAGGTTAAAATTGAGTATGCGAAACAGAAAATCTCGTGATTTGGGTCTGCTCCACAAAAGCTTTTCCCCAAACGACATCATCATGTCCGATTGATTATTAGTAAGCTCTCAACTCTACTTACCCACTTTTCTTAACAATAAATTTCTATTTAATACAAGATTTCTGGATAACAAGCCAATACAGTGTATACAGTACAACCCTTACAGGTAAAGAATACCAAAACCGAAAATACAACGCAACCAACCGCTTACACTGACAATATCAAAAGTTACACTCATTATTCCTCATGACTGGGGGACTTTGTGAGAACCAAAATCGACATATGTTGGAAGAGCAATGTGAGGACACAACTAGTATATATAGACATTAAAGACTCCACGTGTTTCTAAGAGATCCCAATCTCCAGGGATGTGCACCCCTGAACTGAAAGGTGAACTCGGGTTTCTCAACTTATTGTGTTAGCGATCGCTTCGTCTCTATGCAACTACATCAATTCAGTCACTGAAAGATCCTCGCGAATCCAGCATGCTTTCAACTGCACCCACAACTGGACCCGATAGCAATCGTAACACAAGAACACCAGACCTCTTGACAAACCCCAAAAGGACTCACTCAAACAGCAGACCCAGCTGATACTCCTCCACGAAAATTCAATGAAGAAAAAATTACCGCCTGCTTTAGGTTCAATTTGTATGGTACAGACGATCCAGACAATTATATCACAATACTTACATTTAGCTGAAATTGAATCCACCAGAAGGAACAGCAGGAACCTCATTCCCAAACCGGAACTCAGATTGGGGTGCGTCCCCTGGTGGCATTGTCTCATCCTCTTCCTCCAACCAATATGTCTCAAGAATCTTCACTGCCTTCTCATAAATCTCGGCATTGTCATGAGACTGTAGATTTTCGATTTTCTCCAAGCCCTCAGCATCGTCAATCATTTGAGCATAAAGATTTATACCCCCATTGTCGCCCAAATTCTTGTCAGCCTCCCCTACCTTCAAGATGTTTTCTAACCCTTCTAAGCACACAGTCACAATTCTTGGATCGGGGCAGATAAGAAGATCACATAACGGTTTAATACAGCCTTGACTAACAAGAAACCTGAAACATTTTTGCACTCAGATTAAATTATGAAGTATCTAGTTATACCTTAATTTATCAGATATTCTCAAGCAAGAAAATAAAAGAAAATACATTGACTTTCTTACTTGATCTGCTCATGAGTACCACCAGATGTAGCATTTGAGATGGCCCACGCAGCCTCCTTTTTAATGTCAAACTCAGCATTTTGAAGCAGTTGAACCAGTGGGCCAATAAGATTAGCCTCAATTACTGCCTGTAAATTTTCATAGAAGGGCGTTCAGTTCCTAATGCCACAGTTCAACCCAAAATTAAGTAAAAATGGAATGAGCCAACAAGAAAATTAGTACCTGGATTTGTTCCTTATTGCCAGCTGTTATATTAGATATAGTCCAGCAAGCTTCTTTTTTGATGCTCTTTTTATAGTTATTTGTCAACAAGTTCAGAAGGCATGGCAGTGCATGATGATTGATAATACACTAGTTTGAGGAGAAAAAATCAACTCACAGGTCAGGTGAACATAAAAAATAAGCTAGCTTCTGGAATGGATATGTAGATAACAAAATCAGAAGCAGATAATCAACATAAATAATTATTGCTTCACCAACAGATCAGAAACAACGCCCCAGTTTCAGGCTTATATCCACTGCTCAGGATAAATGATTTACATTTCTGTCTATTCAAGTTAGTAATGCTCAAGCACTGAAACCCAGATAATTTTTTTGCTTAGACCTAATAGAACAATACTAGGTTTTACATGTGCAATGTTCTCAAAACATTAACAGATTTGAAAACCTAAAACTGAAATTTCTGGCCCAATGTTCCCCAATAAATATTGTTCAGCAACAAGCAGTACAAAATAATTTCATTGTGTATCGGTTCCGACATTCTGATAAAATACAACCGAAAAGAATTTCAATGTCATGGAACAGCATTTCAACTAGACACAAATACATATGCAAGTAAAAAATGCCTATAATGTGCAGTACCTGAGTCTGCATATCATCACCAGTGACAATATTCCCAACAGTACGAAGTGCAGGAATGAGAACTGATGGAGACGGATGCCTGTCATATGTTAAAAAATATAAGGCTCGAGAGCAACAAGCCAGTAACCAATTTCAAAAGCTCAGTGTGAAGGAATCACCAACTTACTGTAAAAGTTCGACTAATCGTGCGCATACACGCGCTTCAATTACAGCTTGAATTTTGTCATTTGTACCATCAGAAAGATAAGAAAGTGCCCAACATGCATCAGTCAAGACTTCTTCATCATTAGAATGAATAAGATGTGCAAGAGCTGGAAGTGCAGGCTTAACCTATTTATATGGTGCAACATAATTCAGCTTTCAAAAACAAGTAGCTTAATTACAATAATATACCAAGGAAATGAACAGTAAATTGCAATAAGCCCCTTGCAAAGGAAAAAAAATCTTCCAAGTCTTATCCCTATCAGCATCTAAAATCCAAAAGCATTATAAACAAAACAATTTACATGATACCTTTTAGACATGTTTTACATTGTAAGTCAAACAGCAAATGGAGAAAGTTGTATCATTAATGAACCTGATCAAAAGGAGGTTGTGGCTTGCCTCGACAAAAGTTTGATAGAGTCCACGTAGAATTTCTGAGCATAGAGAGTTTGGCATGCTCATTCAATTGTGCCAATAAAGGAAGTAAAGCTCCATGGCCAAGGACCAGATCACGGCATCTAGGAGAATCGCCAGCAACATTTCCCAAAGCCCACACAGCCTGCAGATTGGAGAACAAAAAAATTGCGAAAGGTCATACAGCAATTAAAAGTAGAATAACACTGCAACAGTAGTTCAACAGGTCCAACCACTCACATTTCGTAATTAGAACTACAACAATGAAAATGCAGCAATAATCGGAGTGTGTCATCTGTTTTTATACCTGCTCACGAACATCATCACTAGGTGAACGAAGAAGCGTCACAAAAATGGGAACTGCACCATGATCTATGACCACCTTAGTGTGCTCAGATGTTCCGGAAGCAATATTTGTTAGAGCCCAGGCTGCTTCAAACTACAAGAACTTGGAAAAATCAGAAGTCCATGAAGTAAATAATGGCAATGTAAGAACAAAAGCAACTATTCATTAACAAAACCTGGAGCTGGGGGAATTCCTCTCTCATCAGGAATTCAACAAACCGCGGAACAACACCTGTTCGTATCACTTCCTCGATTGGAGGACTCCGTTCTAATTGAGGGCAAGGTGGATGGGGTAAATACTTTATGCAAAACAGCGTACACACTGGACACCATGAATTGTAATAGAGAAGTAAATGCAATGCTCACCTATTGAAAGCAGCTTCCTGAATTGAGTAGTTGCCTCAAGCTGCAAATTACTATCATCAGACCAAATACCAGCAACCATTGATGGCAGGTGCTCCAACTGCAATCAAGGACAACTCATATGTAAATTACTACATAAAAAGGCATTCCCCAAAACCTGCCAACTTTTAAGGCAATTAATTTTGATACAAGAAAGAAAATCACATGTCTGGGAACAACGAGAGAACATGGAAGCAAAAAAAGGGAAAAAAAATTGAGTCAATGGCAGCAACATAAATAACTTTGAAAAAAACAAGGATATCAAAGCAGTTATGTAAAGAGAAGTAGCAGATCGTTAAAGTGTAACAACTATGCTCTAAGATTGTTTCAAAACCATCCCACTAGCTTATTTATTGACATCCAGCCCCACCACAAAAAGATATATGACAACCAATTTTATAGACAATCCAATATGAACTAAAACAATTTGAATGAACAGTGCTCCATTTAATAATTAAATAAAAAGAAAAAGTGAAAAATAAAAAAGAAGCTAATTGGCATCACACATTTTATTGGGGAAAAAGGAAAAAGGAAAAAGGTATTCCCACGCTTAAAAAGGCATAATTCCACTCTAACTGCGTTACTTCTCTTTCCATGGCTCAGGACAGCCCACTCTTTGCAACCCAAAATAGGAAAGAAAAATATAAGAGTAATTCCAACTGAAAAGCTGCAGAAACAAAAATTAACCGCAATTCCAAGTCCAAACTAAGTAATTCACTAGGTATAGAACCACTGTTAAATTTGGCGGAGGCCACTGCTCCTACTACTCAAAAAACAATAACTAGAATAATTTAGCGGTCATCCTGAATTCAAAGACAAATTGAAACTAACGACCAATAACATTAACCGGTTGAATCAACTAACTCATAAAATTGGAGAACCCCAGTAATTAAACAACTAATTCATCAACAAAGACCAACAATAACACACCACTAATCGTTATCCCTATTAATCACATATTTACCGAAAAAAACCTAATAAAACTAAAGAACTAATGCGATCAATCAACTTCAATTCAAAAATTCCAAAGGGAAAAAAGAGAAAGAAAACCTTCTTTTCGACGGCGGACGAGTGAAGAGAAGCAGGCAAGGTCTGGGCTTGAAGACCTTCACGGCGCTTTTTCTGGAGGCTCTCCTCCCTACGATTCTTCCGGATCTCCACCATGTTATCCTCTCTTCTTCGACGACCCTCCTCCGCGTCTACCGCCACCTTGTATCTGTTCCGACGGACTTCTGTCCTCGAGCTTGGCCTCAACGACATCGTTTCAGCTACAAATTTACCACTGTACCAAACGATCTATATATGTATGTATCAGAGATGAAATGGGAAAAAAAAGGAGACTTTTGAGGGCTTCGATTTGAGAGAGAGAGAGAGAGAGAGAGAGGGAGGGATGCGAAGGGAGATGGTGAGAGATTATGGGGGAAGCAGAGATGCGGCGTGGAAGAGTAGAGTTGGGTTGAGCGAATGGGCACGGATCGTCGCTTAATTACTGGCTATACCCGTTCGTTTGAATTTGAATGAAAATGATTTTTGTTTTATCAAAATATTCTATTATCATAAATCTATTAATTTAACAATCTTTTTATTTTGGACAATCACAAAATATTTAGTAATATTATAAAAACTAAAAAAATAAACATTTTTGCAACCCTGAGAACGATGTTATACTAGAGAGGATAATTATTAGACCTCTAAGTTTAAGATAGCGAAATCGTCCGAGCATTGGCGAGCCTTGACTAATGTTCGACACACGGAACAACGAAACAAGACAAAGACTTGTGAGGAGGCAAGGAGTAAAAGGAGCAATATCAAGCGCTAGCATGCATGAAGTTAAAGGAGCAATATCAAGCGTTGGCATGCATTGATGCATATTGGCAGAAATCTTCTACGAGATGCAAAATTAAGATATAAGACTAAAAGAAGGCTTGAGATAGACATTGAGTTGAAGGTTAACTGGATTACATGCATGACGAGAATATGTGACAGTTTTAAGGTGACTTAGCAAGTAGATCAAGCATGGTGCGAGTTTTGAGAAAGTTTTAGACCTTGTACGAGCTGATTTGGCAAAGGTTGGGTTTTTAATGGATTAAGGACTTAATGTGTGCTCAAGTAGACAGAGCATGGCTAATAGAGTTGGCATGGGAAAGCATTGTACGGACCATTGTTCTATTGGATTGGATGACTCATCATCAACGGACAGAGATGAGGAAATCTTGGATGATGTGGCGGATAAGATCACAATGGAGGAACATAGCTCTAAGAGATAAATATCATATAGAAAGATTATTTGAAGATAGAAGAGATCTTCGTGAATATAGATAATCATTCCTAGATAGTGTAATTTTTTTTCTTGTTATTGTAATGTAGCTTAATCCTATTAGAAAGAGTCCTAATTGGATAGGGATGTCATCTATTGGTTAGTATGATGTAATCTGATAAAGATAAGATAGGATAAGATTGTGATCTTAGCAGAGATATATTAGGATTTTTAGTCATCTAGACGTGCCTATAAATAGCTCATTTGAGCCTTGCTTTTAAAAACAGGGAAGATAAGTGTGGGAGACACTTAGAGATTGAGAGAGTACTCTTTTGTATACTTTAAGGGAAGTAGTAAAGATTGGCGTTTGTCGTATCTCTTTCTCATGTCTTATTGTTGTCATGATTATGAAATTCTTTCGTAGTTTTCTTGCAAGGGTGTGATTGTGAAATAACACGAAGGTCGTGAGGCGATTAAGAACGAGCAGCTTGGTCGAGGATCACGAGACAAGGTTGAATCTTACTTTAACGGAGCTAAGTGAGATTATTGTGCAAGGGTTAGGGCATCTTGTAGGACAAGTTCGTGCTTGAAGGAAAACCTTTGTAACAATTATCCAGTTAAATCTTATAGGAATCGATTTGATACTAAGGGGGTACTTGGTTAGTTGGTATAGGAAGAAAGAAATCGATAAGGAATGAAAAAAGATGGTTGATAATATATTATGATTGAATGAATAGTATTTTCATATCCCTTTTAGGGCAATACTTCATATCCCTAATATAATAAGGAGTGGAAACAATATGCATTTCAATTCCTCACTATATTCATTATAATTCTTATTGTCATTCTAACGTAGCGCATCATAACATTACTCAAAATAACTAGACCTACAACTATAGTAGTGGTGATTCTAGGTTGATCCAACAAAAAACGTGTGTAAAGTTTTTCAAATGAAATCAATCAGTGTTCAGGTCATGGGGTTTTTGTTTGGTTTTCAAATAAGAAAATAAAATGAAACTAAATTAACGAAAGCAAATTAAAGAAAACATTCAAAGATGATGAAATCGTTAGGGACCCAATTATCGGTTCTATCTCAGCCTACACTCAGTCAAACATTCTTCATTAATTGTTGTTCTCTTACCCTTTCTAGCAACTATTAATCATAGGTTAACGATAAGTTCTATTAACCTTGGTTTTCCCTTAATTCGTATTTAATTAAGAGACGCTCGTTTTTAAACCTAGTTATCAAACAACCTAAGGTATGATCTCTAGATTTAATTGGATAGTCGTATTACGAATTAGAAAAACAGATTAATTAAGGCAACAACCACACAAACTTAGGTCATTTAACCTAGGTTATGTTATCCCTAATGATTCGACACTAATTGAAAACACAACAATTACGGATTGTATCCATAATGATCCAAAATCATTATTTGCTATAAATGAATCTTAACATAACAATTATTGATTATATTGAATATTCTAGCAATGCCCAAACACAACAGTTATAGATTGTGCTCAAGATTCTAACAATGGGTTCATATATAAACAATCTAACAATAACAAGAATAAAGATCATTCATACATGAAAACCCAAATCCATAAGCATAGGAGCATAGAATAACATAATCAAACCCTAAAGAGAGAAAGAACAACAAACATAGTGAAAGAAATGCTTAACCGTGTTCCTTGGCATCGATATCACCTCCGAACCAAGTTAGGAAAGCCTAGCCCTCCATAAGTCTCAAAGGGATGAGAGTTTTGCCCCTTTGTCGCCTCCCGAAACCACTAAATTATTTTCTACAACTTTTCATCCCATTTCTATCATCAAAATGATATGTTTATACTCAAGTATTTGGGTGACTTGGTAGCATTTCACAAGTGTGCATACCTTGTTTTGCGTGCATATGAGTTATGGGCATGCATGGTCATGCATGCCCATGACAAATGACACGCCCATGACTAATATGCTCACACCCATGACTTTTACGTCATGATCGTGAACAATTTTCTGCACTCTTCATTCTTGATGTTTTAAACATATACTCTTTATTTTATGTATTTTCTTGTCTCCTCTTACTCTAATCATTCTCTTTCTTACTTTATACAGACAAGTGAGTGTGAATCTCAAGAAGACGACTCAAAGAATGTGCTTTTAACTCACTTTAGCTGTTACGCTTCCAAATTGTACCTAAAACCAAATATGAACTAAAGTGAATGTCTTAAGCATTTCATATCATTAAACACTAAGTGTTATGGAATAAATGTATAAATCAATTAAGCACATATCAATTTCTCCTATACTTAGCTTTTGACAGTTCTCGGGAAAAACATCAAAATCAAATTCACAGACCCAAAATATTTACTTATTTCCCAAAAAATATAGTCATAAGTAAAGATAAACAACTTTCAAAACCCTAGAAAGAACTTAACATTCAACGCTTCTACTCATGGCTAATCAATGTTCATCTCCTTTAGAAATTGATCAATATAGAGATAGACTTGGATAAAATGTGTTTAAATAAGATAGATTTGTACGTACACTCAAATACCATTCATGATCATTCTACAACTTTACATATCATTTTATTTCTTCACCATTAAGAGTCACATGCATAATCATGAATCAAAGGACTTTTCAAGGTTGTAATATACGTAAGGGTAAGGTGAGATGTATTTGGATAGTGTAGTGCAAAAGCCATCAAAGCTATTGAAACAAGAAAAACACTTAATATACCATCAAGTGCAAAAGCCAACATTCACTCATGATTGTGTACATCAACTATGATGAATGCAAAAACTATGTCTCCTAGCTCGAATTCAAGCTCTCTCATCACAAACCACATCAAGCATATATCCCTCACAAAAGTTGATCATAAATAAGACTTTGTAACCATTGTGAGTGACCATTGAAAGTAACATCCATCTCATATCCAACATGCTCAAGTAACCCATTCAATATAACTTTAAGAGCAAAGACTAATCATAAATAACTTTGCAAACCATATGCATGTCCTCCTTGATAATTTTATTTAAACATTTTTATTTTTCTTTTACTTTTTCTTTTAACTTTTCCTTATGCTTTTTTTCATGAAAGAAGCTACATCAATATGGGAATTATGAGACATAAATTGGCATCCTAACAATTTTAACCATCCCACACATATGCATACCCCAACACTTAGAATTTTGTTCTTCCACAAACTCAACAATCAACAATTGCTTTACTAGCTTTAAGGCTAAAGTGAGACACTTGGTTAGGTTTAAAGCATGTAATGTGGTTAGCACAAAATAAAAGATAAATAAAGCTCAAAGGGCTTAACAAAGGAAAATTCATATAAATGGGTGAGCTATTTGGCTAATGTAGCTTGTACAAACAAAGAATGCCTGATCATTTTCATATTAATGCATGTGATAAAAATCTGGTCTTAAATAGAAAATTAAGGCAAAATCAAAATGTAAATGTCAGGAAAGTCACACATAAACAAAAGACAATGAGACTGATATAGATGTGTTAGTCTAATAAGGCCCAAAATTTCACTGGCTTTGTCTACCACTAGTCACTACTCTTCTAAAGATAATACATCTTGACCAATCATAAGAGTAAAAGTACGTGCTAAAGTTGCCATGGATTCTTCTAGTCAATTCATTCTTTATCATGACTATAGAGTCCTAAAAGCAATAGAAAAAGAGAAAATGTTTGTTTTTTTTCTTTATTCTCTCTCTCATTTTGTTGAAAACTTAAAAATAACCAAGAAACAAGAAAACTTAAAAAAAATGCAATTTGTTTAGTGTCATTGGCTCAAATCCATACTTTCTCCCCAAGTGACAAAATTATGATCTTCAGGTGTTACAGTTTGAGCTTCTTCCATATGAAGTTTTTCCGAATAGAGCCTTAGTTGATAATCCTTCATATTCAGCATATGCCCTATCTTCAAATTCTTAATCCCTACTAAGTTCCCTCACTCTTGAAATATTTGGAATGCCTCTTCACCCTTTTCTTCCTCATTCAATTTTTCCAACCTACTAGGTAAAGGTAAGAAGTTAATCTTAATAACAAATTGAAACTTTGTTGGAACCCCACCCCGGCGAGTCACATGCCCAACGTCCTACAAGACATCTGGGCGCGCATCCCACAAGGGAGGAATTCCCCACCAGGTCAAACCTCATAAACAACTCATTTCACTTACCTCTGAACAGCATTAATGGTAGGTCATAAAGGAATTTCAATAAGACTTCTTCATAATATTGTTTCTCATTGCCTTAAGGTTCTAACGA
>JAOQMS010000007.1:5670191-5699682 GCA_027563885.1 Erythroxylum longipes
TCTTCTATTAATTTTGATGAAAGTCAAATAATAATAATAAAAGAAGTGTGTGAACTGTTTTGATGAGTTTGTTAAGTACGTAAATAAATGTAAGTAGAACAAATCATCAAATCAAGATGATATTCAAGAGCTGACTAAAACGAAGTCATAAGACGAAGTGAAGTCATCAAATGAAGGGAAGTCATCAGATGAAACAAAGTCATCAGATGAAGCAAAGTCATCAGACGAAGCGAAGTTATAAGATGAAGTGAAGACATAAGACGAAGTATTCAAATAAAATCAAGACAATATAACTGAAGAATAATCTACAAAGTTAGTTAGTTACTTAGTTGGAGTTGGTTACAAGACTCAACTAATAACTGATCTCTAAAGATTCTACAAGTAGTTTTTTTCAAGAAGACCGTTGAAGAATTAGACTATAAATATCGGTTGTAGTCATAGACAAAACAACTTTCTCAACTCTTTACTTACACGAAATAATCAAGTGAGTATACTGTAAACATATCCTGAGTGAAAAGAAGGAAGAAGAGAGATCAAGATCACCTATAACGTGAGTTTAGAAAACTCAAACAATATATTTTCAAGTGAAAGGGAAGGCTAGAGCCTGAAGAGGCTAAGATAGCAAATAAAGAATACTTACACTCAATCAGAACAACTGTCTGGATAGGCAGAGATAAAAAAGGAAGTTAGTATTTGAGCAGAACAAGTCTCAACAATAACTCTCTTCCAAGCTGACAGAAGAACAAAGGAAGACAAAGACTATTCAGAGAAAGAAGGTTGAAAAGTAGCAACCAATCTACAACCCTCCTCAACCAATGAAGAAAGAAGATTTGAAGATGAAGATTATAAAAGAATCAATACCTGATGGAAATAGAGGTTCAATTATAATCAGAGAACCTCCTAAACAGAAAGTTAAGGTTCAAGTTGACCTGTAACAGTAAATGATCAAACGATACATCTTCTTAGCCTTGAAGAAAGAAGATTGTATGGTATTCTGCAAGATGAAAATACAAAACCATATCCATTGAAGATGACAAAAAATCTTTACACAATCTACCTGGTGATAAGCAGAACAACAATAAAGATTGTACCAAAAGTACAACCTAGATGACCAACACTGGTAGACAACAAAAACAAAGGCAAGAAGAAGAAATTTCCTGAGAAAGAAGAATATGATCTCACGGAAGAAGAAATTCGAGTGGCGATGAAGAATATAGACGATGTATGTTGTATAGCTCAAACTGTAGGCATCTATATTTCACATCACATATCAAGGACATCAAGAAGTAACTTTGGTGCATCAACCACAGATGAAAGTTTCAAGGTCGTTGGGATAATATCAGAAGGAAGATACAAAAATATTACAATTGAAGATATCAATTTTTACTTAGAAACCTTTATGCATTTACTTATTCATTTTAAACCCTTAGGTTTCATTCCTTTTGTCAAAGATATCCTACACCTTCTAGGAAAACCAATTTTCAAACTACCCAAACCTGATGTTCTTAACATTCTACACCAAACAAAATCTTTCCAATTACCCTCCATCAAAATTTTTGACTTAGACGATTCAATCAGAAAACCGTCTGTCTCTGAGTATCTTCATTCACTAAGTGAAAAGCTACAAGATTCTACCGATACTATGGAGTTTTTGAAGAATTTTATCGCATGGACTAAAGCTAGTCAAAAGCAGAAGGAAGATCAAGCAGCCTTAGCTAAACATATTAAAGAAATTGATACTGAGGTTGATGAACTAAGTGACTCAGTGGGTGATCTTCATAAGGAAGTAGCACTTCTATATGTGATAATAAAAGAAGACGTCAAGATAATCCGCACTGATATTCAACATATATTTTCTGAAATGATTTTTTTATTAATAACAAATAGGGGGAGAATAGTAGAAAGGAAAGGAGAATTAGTATTAGAAATTTAATTTTCTTTTATATATGCATTGTATATCTTGCATTATTTGCCTAAATAAATATATTATTTGTCTGAAAATTATTCGTCTGAAAATTATCATTATCCATTTGAATATCTTTTTAATCTTTTAATATTATGATTATTTGTTATCATAAAAAAGGGGGAGATTGTTAAGTCAAGAAGACTCCACTTCTTCTATTGATTTTAATGAAAGTCAAATAATAATAATCAAAGAAGTGTGTGAACTGTTTTGATGAGTTTGTTAAGTGTGCAGATAAATGTAAGTAGCACAAATCATCAAATCATGATGATATTCAAGAGCTGATTAAGACGAAGCGAAGTCATAAAAAGAGTGAAGACATAAGATGAAGTGAAGACATAAGACGAACTATTCAAATCAAATCAAGATGATATAAATGAAGAATAATCTACAAAGTCAGTTAGTTAGGTAGTTAGAGTTGGTTACATGACTCAACTAATAACTGATCTCTGAAGATTCTACAAACAGCTTTTTTTTAAGAAGACCGTTGAAGAATTAGACTATAAATATCAGTTGTAGTCATAGACAAAACAACTTTCTCAACTCTTTACTTACATAAAATAATCAAGTGACTATACTGTAAAAATATATTGAGTGAAAAGAAGGAAGAAGAGAGATCAAGATCACCTGTAACGTGAGTTTAGAAAACTCAAACAATATCGAGCCTAAAGAGGCTAAGATAGCAGATAAAGAATACTTTGTGAAAGAGACCTGAAGAGGCTCTGGAAGTGAGAAATTATACTTATAAAGTTGCAAGAGATAGTGAAATCTCAGATAAACTCTGAGGACTGGACGTAACCCAAAGGTTAAGGGTGAACCAGTATAAATCGGGGTGCCATATTCTCTAACCCTTGTCTCTTTAATTTCTTGTTATTAGAAGAATAGATACTATTTCCACTGTTGCATTACTTAAAAAAATAAGTGCGTTGTTTTGTAATCGTCTAAATGTTTCAAGAAAATTAAGAAGTTTTTTTAAACATTACTATCTTAGAAGATTTAACACAATTCAACCCCCTTCTTGTGTATTTTACATATTATATGTGATTTCTATAATAACAAGTGATTTACTTCAATATAATGTTATATGCCTTTACATGAACTTAGAGTTCATTAGTGTGTGAAATCTTATAGATTTTTGACATATGAGCATCTAAGTGTGTAAAACCAAGTCCATTGGATGGATATGGCCATGGTGGCCAAGTTAAATGTGTTATAATGTCTTATAGGTCATTAAACATGATTTATAGACTTATTGGACACTTAGAAAGCTTAATTGGAAAAGTTGATGTACATAAGGGATTTAAAAGTAAATTTTCAATTCTTGGAGTACCAATATGTAATTTTACAGTGTTAAGGGGCTTAATTGTAATTTTAAAAAGTACGGGGACCAAAATGAAAATAAAATTTTTGGTCACTCTCAAATTTTAGGCTTAATTGCAAATTTAGGAAAGTTGAAGGGTATAATGGTAATTTCACATAAGCTAAGTGCAAAAAGGTAGATTCACCATCAAAGAAGAGTCAATATTCTAAACCGTTCTTCCTGGTGTGTGGCTGCACACCCCACCAATTAGCATTAAAACACTTTGTTTTAATTAAAAGAAAGGAGAAGAAAGGAGGAGAGAGGAGAAGAACACTTTCAGCCATCACCCAATTTCCACCATTTTTTTGATTCTCTAACCTAAACCAAGGTGTTCTAAGTTAATTTGGGATCAAGGAAATTAAATCTATCATTAGATTTGAGAAATTCTGAAATGATTTTAGGATATCACCAAAGGAAAGTTGAGGTAAATTTTGTCTTATCTCTCTCCACGTTATGATTTTGAGTTTGGTGTTAAGATATGCTGTTCTCCATGCTTGAATATGCATGAAACATAGTTTATATGAATAAAATGATTCATGGAGAAGCTTCCTTAAGCCAAAATTGAGATGCCCTCTCTTTGGTGAAAGTCTGTGAAATTTTGAATATCTTTGAAATTGATGGTTTAAATGAATTCTATGGTCTTATTTGTGTATGTATAATGTGAATTGATGATGAAAAATGATGAAGATGTACATTGGAAAGAGGCTTTCAAGTTCATGACTTTACGTGTTTGATAAAATGCCTAAGTGAACTTGGCTCAGGATTTAGGGATTGTAATGGTGTGCATTGGAAAGAGGCTTTCATGTTTACTTAAAGTAAACTTGAATTTTTGCTTAGATTGATGAGTAGTGGCCTAATGTGCTTGGATAAAAATGTGCTTAATTATGTTTTGAAATGTGTAAGTATTGGATAAAAGGCATTAAATGTATTGGAAAATGCAAAAGAAAACTTATGTGAATAATAAGGGAAGTAATCATGTAAGAAGCTTAATGGATGAATCTTATAGCTTAAAAATAGTGATATTTTGTTTTAAAACTTAAAAGTCGAGCCAACACTGGGATTTGGTGGGTGTGCACACTAGTTTGGCTGACTAGTGGTGACACACATAACTATTTTGGTCTATTCTGAGATTTGACTTCCTAACGAGTTTTGATTTTATATGTGATGGTTTTCTGCTCTTATGTACTAGTACTAGAACCTATGTTCCTTGAAAGAGTGATTAATAGGTTAGGCCTATGTGGTTCCTAACTAGTATGGGATGAGTCATAGACTAGGTCTATGTGTTTCTACGTCATGCATATTCAATTCATAGGTGGTTATATGTATGTTAGATGTGTAAAACCGTCCTTAGGTAATTTAGACCGTTTGGGTGTGAACAGGGTTCTATTTACGATATATGTATTTCTCTCGCTTACTGAGTACATAGTGTACTCACCCCACCTCTGCTTTCTAACCATGTAGCTTAATTTGGTGAGCTTGAAGCTCTGAGTGGTTCATGCAGTCTTTGACATATTTGGAGCATTAACACACGTGGGTAGTCTCTATTTTTTACTTTTGTTTTATAGTGGTTTATAATTATGTTGAAATGCTTTATAATTTTGTAAATTAACTCTTGTCTATCTTGTGGTTTGTAAATGACTTTATGTATGACCATTTTGTATTGTTATTGAGATTGCTCTTTGATCGCAGGTTCACGTAGTACCTAAGGTGTCGATCCCACGAGGAGTTTTAATCTAATCCTAAAATCTAAGGTTGAACTCAATTCTTAATAACTCAAAAAAAAACAAAACTAAATAAGAAAATATTTCAATCACGCAATTAATTCCAATAATCAAATTTAAAAATAATAACAAGATAGCAGATGCAACATTCAATCACTAAACAACCTAAAAACTACCAATTGAGAGAGGAGAATTTTATCCGACTTTAATGAAAACCTAATTGATTATGAATTTATTGAATTAGTGGTTATAGACGGTCCTAGGGTTGATTACTCTCGAGTTATAATCAATGACCCTAATTTATAAACCCTAATTAGATTGTGGGAATTGCAACCTCTCGTTTCATAATTTATCCAAAACATAAATTAGATATGAAATTGTCCAATAAACTACCGAAAACCTATGCAAGATCTCTCGTTACACAAATTTACTGGTTTGATATATTAAATTATCTAACTCTCGTTAGCCTAATTTAATGATTTTTCACTCGGTTCAACCTCTCAGTTTATTACCGAATTATGCAAGTGTAGAATTGAAATCACAATAAATTCAATAAAAATGCAATCAATCAAATTTCATTAATATCAAACATAAAATATCTCAAAGGTGAGTTTAGAAAAATCCTTAACATTCAACAAATTCTATCATCTATGGCTATCTCAAATTCTATATAATCATAAAGAATGAACTAAAACCATAAATATACTCGGAATGGATGACGGAGGCAGCAACAGAGGGAAACCTCATGTTCTGGGAAACACTTCGCATAACCTTCTTCTTCACATTTCTTTTTTTTTTCTCAATCTCTCGATAAAGCTCTCTAGGGTTTCGACATACATCAAATCTTTATGTCATGATCGTAGTAATCAGGCCACGATCGTGGGCTATAGCAGAGTCTTCTATCACGATCGTGGCCTATTGTTGATTTCACGATCTCTTCTTTTTCTTCTCGCCAAGCTTTCCTAAGGGTTCGTTCTACTCGTGTGATGTCTAAATGTGCAGTTTCAGCTGCGCGAATCGAACCTCTCGTGACCCTTGTGCTCATGCAAGAGCACGATTTCAGAAATTAAAAAATGAAAACAAAAGATTAAAAACTAACTAAATGCCTTAAACTATAGAACTAAACTAATCGCCTATCCGACAACGATTCCAAAAACTTAATCGCAGGTTTCCAATATGGAAAAGCTTTAATAATTAACCTCGATATTTCACAAACGCATGGTTAGTCATATAGTACCTAAGGTGTCGATCCCATGAGGAGTGGTAATCTAATCCTATAATCTAAGGCTGAACTCAATTCTTAATAATTCAAAAAGAACAAAATTAAACAAGAAAATATTTCAATCATGCAATTAATTCCAATAATTAAATTTGAAAATAATAACAAGATAGCAAATGCAACACCCAATCACAAAACAACCTAAAAAGTACCAATTAAGAGAAAGGGGAATTTTATTTGACTTTAATGAAAACATAATTGATTATGAATTTATTAAATTACCAGTTCCAGATGGTCTTAGGGTTGTTTACTCTCTCTCGAGTTATAATCATTAACCCTAATTTATAAACCCTAATTAGATTATGGGAATTGCAACCTCTCGATTCGTAATTTTTCCAAAACCTAAATTAGATATGAAATTGTCCAATAAACTACCAAAAACCTATGCAAAATCTCTCCATTACACAAATTTACCGATTTGATTCAATTCTTGATATATTAAATTACTAACTCTCGTTAGCCCAATTTAATAATTTTTCACTTAGTTCATCCTCTCAGTTTGTTACCGAATTATGTAAGTGTAGAATTGAAATCACAATAAATTCAATACAAATGCAATCAATAAAATTTCATTAATATCAAAGACAAAATATCCCGAAGGTGAGTTTAGGCAAATCCTCAATATTCAACAAATCTATCATCTATGGCTATCTCAAATTCTATATAATCATAAAGAATGAACTAAAACCAGAAATAGACTCAGAATGGATGACGGAGGCAGCAATGGCAGGAAACCTCCTATTCTGGGAAGTACTTCGCGTAGGCTTCTTCTCTATGTTTCTCTTCCTTCATTTCTTTCTCACTCTCTCGATAAAGCTCTCTAGGGTTGATTGTGGTTGACGCAAAAGCTCCTCTCTTGTGTTCTTCTTGTTCTTTAAATACCTTGGTAGCCTTAGGGTTTTTCTGGGGTTGAAACAGTCCCTCAAAACTTGACTCTTTCTCTTATTTATGCGTCTGCCCGATACAGGCTATGATCGTGGCCCTGCATGTCACGATCGTGGTTAGCATCAAACCTTTCTGTCATGATCGTGGCACGATTGTGGGCTGTGGCAGAGTCTACTATTACAATCGTGGCTTATATGCCACGATCATGGGCTAGCTCCCATGTTTTTGTCACGATTGTGGCTTATTATGCCACAATTGTTGGCCATGGTTTTGACCCTGAAACACTAACAAACACATCAAGGTACCTCAAAAACATAATATTAAAGATCACAGACTTATACTAACCCATAATAAACACATAAACTAAGACAATTCTAACCTAAACACTCAAATTAACACTTAACACATAACAAACTAAGCCCTAAAATATGATGTAATTCACACCTATCAACATTCTTACACTTAAACGTGTGCTTCTCCTCAAGCAAACAAAACAACAAACACACAACACACAATGTAGTAGTGAGGCAATGGCTTCAACTTCATGAAATACATTTAATCTTAAACACAATCATTCAACTTATATTAAATCATTAACATGAAAAATCTGTGTCTAGGGATTTGAAATAATTATACAGATTAATCGAGATCCAAGTGTTGAATTATTTACCTTTTTCAATTACACATACACCCATTAATAATTCTTTGTTCATTCAGACTCTGTAACTACTCCTAAGTACATTTTCATGAAAAGTCAAGCTTATTACAAGTCTGGTACATTTTTATTAAAAACACATTTTTTTAATTTATTTAAACAAGGACCTAGTTTTTTACTCGTAGGCAAACATTGGTGATGAATGTCGATCCGGTTACTTAACTAAGTCATTTCTATTAAACAGCTTGGTTGAAACATCATTATAGCTTTTTGATGTGGATACACACATTTATGATGTGTGTCGATCCGATTGCTCAGCTATATCATGTTCCTAACTGGCTACTAGCTCTATTCATAACTTAAAGGTCAGCGGAATAGTTATTTATTTAACAAACATTTTTTTATTATCTACCTTGTTGTTTTAGCTACTCGTTTCCATAAAAAAATACTAGTAAAGCTACTTAAGTTGAAAGGCCTTAAATTATGAATGAATGTGGCAATTTAACAAACTTACACTAAATCCTAATTAAGATGTATATTTATCCACAGACCCTAATGATTCTTCAGAACTTAGTAGACTATGTTCAAAATTGAATTAATTTCACTCCATCTAATCCATTGACACATTCAAACAATTCACAAAATGTAACCTAATAGCTGTCTTACCATATGCAAAATCACATACAAAGCAAAACACATACGCCTCCCCACACTTGAACAACACATTGTCCTCAATGTGAAAAGGGAACAAACAAGCACATAAAAGAAAAGAAGAAACATAAATTAAAGTAAACTTAAAATAAATAAAAATAAAAGTAAAGATGAAGACTAATTTGAAAAACAAAAATAGGTTAGATAAAATCTCGTGGAGATGGAGGCGGGGATGGTGTTAGAGGCGGTAATTAAATGCCCTGAGCCTCAAAATATTGATGGATATGACGTATATCCCGGCTCTAGTGTCGTTGAGTGCGGGCCATCTCCCTCATCATTTTAGAGTTCTCCGTTAGTTGATCTGCAATCACCGCATTGTTTGCAGAGATTGTGTCCAGAACTTTCTGCCATCCTGGTTCTTCTGTCTTTTCCTTTTCCTCGGACTCTTCACTGGTTGAGTCCTCTTTCACCTGCTGAGGTGGTGTTGAACTTGAAGTTGCCTGACTGGCCCTAATCTTAACATTTGTCTTCTGGATGATTTCTCAAAGTTCTATGTTGTGGGACTTAAGGATTTCAGCTCGCCATAAATGGTGATGGTTTAGGAAGTTAGGAAGGTGATCAATTAACCTACTACAATATAAGCCATAATATTCAGTAATGGTAGACACTAGGTACCCCATACCTAAATTATTGCTCCTCTTGTGCAGAGTCGCAATAATAGCATTTAGCATATGTGTGGATGTGCATACTGGAATGTTGTGGTCCATGCATCACAACATAAAGAGTTACTTTGTGGAACACTTGTTGGTTTCTGATTTATCAAAAACCAACTGACACATTAATTTATGCAACAACAAGTGTTCGTGGGTCCTTGTTATATTGTTGTGGACATTTTTAGCCTCAAATTTCTCCATCCCTATGAGTTCATTACAACAGCGAGAAGGATAAAAATCATCACGATGATCGATAATGGAGGATTCAGGGAACCGACACATATCACACATGATTTCTATGTTCAATTCATAAGCTCTTCCTCTCAACCTAATCTACATTTCCTTAGGGTTCCTAGGGTCATAGGACAGGGAAGTGAAAATTTCCAAAGTGAGCTCCTGGTAGACAGGAAATTGGAATTGTATATATTTGACCCCACTAGATTCATTTAGCTAAGTTCTCTACCTTAGAGTGCAATTTTAACCTATCGAGCATTTCAAAATCAAAATATTTAGGAACTACTATTTGTATAGCATTTAGGGATTGGAAACAAATACCTTCCTCCTCTGTGTAGATCGGGAAGGGTGCTCCAAAGTCTACTGCTCTGTTTCTTCTCCCTCATCCCACAACTTGATTTCATCCCATTGATTGCTCCTGTCTAGTTGATTGCTTAATGCGTCACATATTTCTTGTGAATAGATAGAATTTGGAAGAAATTTGAAAGTTTGAAATTTTTTTAGAGAGATGGGAGAGCGTTTGTAAGTTTTAATTCTAGAGAGATAAGTAAAAGTGAAAGTAAAAGTGAATGAAAAGGTGAAGTTAGAAATGAATATAAAGGTGTTTGGAGGGTAAAATGCTAAAATTTCCTTTAAAAAAATGGGTGCTTCCCTTTTTTGCCCAATCGCAGGCCACGATCATGACCTAGGCACTGATTCTTCATTTTTTTCTTTTATTATTTTCCCTTGTTTTTTGAAATCTCTTCTTAATTCTTTTGTGTCCCTTTCACCTCTCTTTTGCTTACTTAATTAATCATCCACTTTATTTCAAAATCTTATTCCTTCTTGATTTTATTCAAAAACAAAACAATCCTAACTATGGAATTCAAACGTTCTAACAAAACAATCAAAGGTAATAAAATTCCATGGGTTGCCTCCCATGCATTGCTTCTTTTAACATTAGTAGATTGATGCTCTTTTTAGCTCATGGTGGTTTGAATGAATGGTGCAATGGTAGTGCAGTCACTAATCTCACAATTTGCACATGACCTACCATGCACTAAATTCCACCTTCCTTGTGATTCTTCTTTCCTCTCCTTTTACTACATGATCGCTTCTTCCTGAATGCATTCCCAGGATCCTCGTTATCTTCCCATTATCCTCAAGGTTCAGTTTTCTTGATATTCGTTGGAGGTAATAGAGAACTGTAGTCTTTCTTTGACACCTTAAAGGTTAATTTCTCCTTTCCTACTCGCAGAGTTAATTCACCCCATCAACGTCAATGATTGAACAAGCAATGGCCAGGAACGGACATCCAAGAACTATAGGAGTCTCCACATCTTCTCCAATGTCCAATATATAGAATTTTGTGGGAAAGGTAAATTTATCTACTTTTACGTGCACATCTTTAATAATCCTTTTCGGTTGATGCACTGTTCTGTCAGCTGTCTTTACCAACATCTTTATGTGTACTAACTCTCTTAACCCCAACTTCTGACTAAAGGTGTAGGGCATCATATTGATACTTGCTAAAAAATCTATGAATGCCCTGTTTATAAGACTCTATTGATACTACAAGGAATATAAAAATCCTCAGGATCCTATTTCTTCTGTGCGATGTTAGGGTGTTCTTCTAATATGCGCTCCTTAACCTTCTTCTTAATAGATTCCTTTAATGTGAGCTTCATTTGTAGTAGTTCCATTACTTCTTTAACCTTGTTTGATTCAATTTCCTTCAAATTCCTAGCTGCCCTACTTGCAATTTTTTTCACTGAGCAAAGATAAGGTATAGGATTCCAAGTCGAGTTGTCTTAATTGGATCGATTATGGGCTCACTTGGAAGGAATTCCTTAATTACTTGACCTTCTCCTCTATCTCCTTCTTCCTTAACCTATTCAGGTTCCCTACCCTGCGTCTGACTAATAACCATGATCCGTTCTTTCAGGTTAGACTCGGTATTGCTTGGAAGGGTTCCTGTATTCCTAGTAGACATTGCCTCTGCTAGTTAGCCTACTTGGACTTCCAGATTATGTATTAACGAGGCATGGCTCTTTTTTACTTGTTCAAATTTGATTTCGAGCCTCCTATACGCATCCTCCATGCTTCCAATCTTATGTAAAATCTTATCCAACTTAGATTTCATTGTGCTTGGTTTATCTTTTTGGAAGCTCACTTGTCCTTGTGGCCTAAACTGTCCTCTAGCATTATTTGTCCAGGAGAAGTTAGGGTGATTCTTCCACCCAGGCTTATAGGTATTGGAGTAAGGATTGTTTCCCCTCCTCGTCTATATGGCGCTCCCATATAATTTACTTGCTCCAAATCGCCTTCCTTTATCAAGTAATAGTCCATAGTATCATGGTTCATCTGTCCACAAAGTTCTCACTTTAGTTGTACAACTTTCACCTGGGCTGAGGACGAAGCCTTCATGCCGTTGAGCTGTCGCATCAAGTTGTCAATTTTTGCTTGCATTTTAGTCATTTGATCGACAGCCACAATTCCTTTTTGCTCTCTGAAGGTAGCAGGTTACCTACCCCGCTCGTTCGTCCACAAGCAGCTATTGCTCGCCAAATCCTCTATCAAGTCTTTTGCTTCATCAACTGTCTTCTTCATCAATGATCCTACTGAAGCTGCGTCAATTGTGCCTCTCGTTGGTGGGTTTAATCCGTTGTAGAATGTTTGCAATAGGAATTCTTTGGGTAGGTTGTGGTATGGGCACTTCCATTGAAAATTCTTCTATCACTCCTATACTTCATAGATCAATTCCCCATCACCTTGTTGGAAATTGGTAATTTCCTTTATGATCTTCGTGATCTTGGTCAGAGGGAAATACTTATATAAAAAGGCACGAACTAGTTGATCCCACGTCGTGACATTGGCTAGGTTCAGAGAATGATGCCACATCTTTGCTCTGTCTCTAAGGGTAAAAGGGAATAGCCAAATTCTGACTCCATCTTTCGACATCTGATGGTACTGAAAGGTATCACAGATTTTGAGAAAGTTCACTATATATGCATTTGAGTCTTCGTTTGCTAATCCATAAAACTGCACATTCTGTCGAAGCATATTTAAGAGGGCTAGTTTAATCTCAAATGAGGCTGCTTGAACAGGTGGTCTAGCTATTCCTTGGTTTGCCAAATTGAACCCTGACCTCATGAAGTCCATAAGAGTCCACTGTTGACGTCCTTGGTTCACTCCGTGGTCTATGTTCTGCTGAAATTTCTAGACCATTGTTGATTTCAAGATCTTTTCTTCTTCTTCTCACCGAGCTTTCCTAAGGATTCGTTCTAGTTATATGATGTCTAAATATATGGTTTCAGCTACATGAATCGAACCTCTCGTGCTTATGTTCATGTAAGAGCATGATTTTAGAAATTAAAAAAAAAGCCGAAAACAAAAGATTAAAAACTAACGAAACACCTTAAACTATAGAACTAAACTAATCGCCTCCCCGAAAACAGTGCCAAAAACTTGATCGCAGGTTTCCGATATGAAAAAGCTTTAATAATTAACCTCGATATTTCGCAAGCGCACAGTTCATTCGTGTAGGACCTAAGGTGTCGATCCTACGAGGAGTGTTAATCTAATCCTAAAATCTAAGGCCAAACTCAATTCTCAATAATTCAAAAAGAACAAAACTAAATAAGAAAATATTTCAATCATGCAATTAATTCCAATAATCAAATTCGAAAATAATAACAAGATAGCAAATGCAACACCCAATCACAAAATAACCTAAAAAGTACCAATTGAGAGAAAGGGGAATTTTATTTGACTTTAATGAAAACCTAATTGATTATGAATTTATTAAATTACCAGTTCTAGATGGTCTTAGGGTTGTTTACTCTCTCTCGAGTTATAATCATTAACCCTAATTTATAAACCCTAATTAGATTATGGGAATTGCAACCTCTCGATTCGTAATTTTTCCAAAACCTAAATTAGATATGAAATTGTCCAATAAACTACCAAAAACCTATGCAAAATCTCTCCATTACACAAATTTACCGATTTGATTCAATTCTTGATATATTAAATTACTAACTCTCGTTAGCCCAATTTAATAATTTTTCACTTAGTTCACCCTCTCAGTTTGTTACCGAATTATGCAAGTGTAGAATTGAAATCACAATAAATTCAATAAAAATGCAATCAATAAAATTTCATTAATATCAAAGACAAAATATCCCGAAGGTGAGTTTAGACAAATCCTCAACATTCAACAAATCTATCATCTATGGATATCTTAAATTCTATACAATCATAAAGAATGAACTAAAACCAGAAATAGACTCAGAATGGATGACGGAGGTAGCAACGGCGGGAAACCTCCTATTCTGGGAAGTACTTAGCGTAGGCTTTTTCTTCACGTGTCTCTTCTTTCATTTCTTTCTCAATCTCTTAATAAAGCTCTCTAGGGTTTCGGCATGCATCAAACCTTTTTGTCATGATCATGGTAATCAGGCCATGATTGTGGGCTATGGTAGAGTCTTCTGTCACGATTGTGGCTCATATGCCACAATCGTGGGCTGGCTCTTCTATCACGATCGGCCTAAAAGTCTCCGAAACTTCTCCGTTCTTTTTTTGTTGACCCTGAAACACTAACAAACACATCAAGGTACCTCAAAAATATAATATTAAAGCTCAAAGCCTTATACTAACCTATAAAAACACTTAAACACATAAACTAACACAATTCTAACCTAAACACATACTAAACACTCAAATTAACACTTAATACATAACAAAGTAAGCCCTAAAACATGAGTGGACTTTAAAGTCTAGAAATTATGGTAAAGTTTTAATGTGAATATAGAAAAGCGTTTGAAACTGATTTACAGGTGTTTTTCATTTTAGGATTTTCAAATACAATCGTTGTGCTGCCAAAATGTTTTTAAAGATATTCAGTTAGCCTTACATAGTCAAGTTAAGGTACAGTGAGTTTCTTTAGCCTGGGTTTGCGGCGGTTGTCATGTTCCCGATGTAGTTTCAAGTCTTAACAGATAAGGAGAATATAGGCAAGAATTCAGAATGAAGAGACAGGGTGAGTCCCAAGTTGATTATGTCAAAATATTCAGTAAATGCCAGAATAGATCATTTGGACCACCGACTAGATTCAAATAGTCAGGGTTTAGACCCAAAGGCATTTTTGCATAGACTGGTAATAGTAGAGGTCCAGTCATTGGGCAGATGCAACAAATGCCTAACTGTGAACATTGTGGAAACAAGTATAGTGGAGAATGTTAGAAGTTATCGGGAACCTGCCTTCATTGCAGTTCTCTTGAACATCAAATCAGAAACTGTCCTGTAATTTTTAGAGCACAATCTGGAGTGAGAGGAGGGCCAGTGACTGAAATGACTATTTAGCATAACAGAGCTAGTGCATCTGGACAGAGAGGCAAACGTAGAGGTAGGGCGAGTTTAGCTGGTCCTACTGTCAGGATTGAGGTGTGATGTAATGAACCGCAGTCTCAGGCCAGAATTTTTGCCATCACCATACAAGAGGCTCAGAACTCCCTAGATGTTGTAGTAGGTGTGTTAAATGTTTTTAATTTTTAAGCATTTGCATTGATAGATCTATGATCTATGAATTCGTTTATCACACCGCATCTGGCATTTAAACTGCATTGCGAGAGACAAATGTTGAATTATGATTTAGAGGTGAGTACACCGGCAGGTAGTATTATAATGATAGGAGAACTGTGTAAAGGGTGTATTATTCGGATTGAACAGGTAGTGTTAGAAGCTAATCTGATTGTATTAGAGTTAAATGAGATAGACCTTATCTTAGGTATGGATTGGATCACTACTCATAGGGCTATGATGAACCACTACATCAAGGAGGTGATTCTTGAATCTCCTAATCACCCGAGAGCAATCTTTCAAGGTGTTAGTCAAACAGTGCCAACCAGATTGATTTCATCAATGAGTGCTTTGAGATAAATTTGAGGAGGAAGTGAGGCTTATTTAGCCTATATAGTTGATACCCATTCTGAGCAAACAATGCAAGATATTCCTGTTGTTAGGGATTTCCTGGACATGTTTCTCGCTAAATTATCTGTTTTACCCCCAGTTAAGAAGATGGAGTTTGCCATCGACCTTGTTCCAGGTACTGCTCCTATATCTATTCCTCTATATAGGATGGCACCTGTGGAACTTAAGGAACTTAAGGCTTAGTTACAGGAGTTGTTGGATAGGGGTTTTATTAGACCAAGTGTGTCACCTTGGGGAGCCTTAGTTTTATTTGTGAAGAAGAAAGATGGAACTTTGAGGTTATGTATTGAATATAGACAGTTGAATCAGGTGACAGTGAAGAATAAGTACCCATTTCTAAGGATAGATTATTTACTTAATCAATTATAGGGAGCTCAAGTGTTTACTAAACTAGATTTGAGATCAGGTTATTATCAGTTGAAGATAGCAGAGGCTAATGTACCGAAGAGTGCATTTAGAACCAGATATGGGCACTTTGAGTTTTTGGTGATGCCTTTTGGGTTAACAAATGCTCTGACAACTTTTATGGCTTTGATGAATAAGGTATTCCAAGCTTATTTATATTATTTTGTGATTTTATTCATAGATCATATTCTAGTGTATTTGAAAAGTAGAGAGGAACATTTTGAGCATTTGAGGTCAATCCTACAGATAATGAGAGAGAAGCAATTGTATGCCAAGTTTAATAAGTGTGAATTTTAGCTTGATCAAGTAGTATTTTTGGGTCATATAGTATCTAGACAGGGCATACAGTTAGACCCAAAGAAAATAGAGGCAGTGATGAAGTAGGAAGCTTCGAGTAATGTATTTGAGATCCAGAGTTTTCTTGGATTAGCAGGATACTACTAGAGGTTTGTTGAGGGGTTTTCACTGATCCCAGCCCCTTTGACAAAACTTCTAAGAAAGAATATACCTTTTAGATGGACTGATGAATACCATAGCAGTTTTAAGGAATTAGAACATCAGTTAACTATAGAATTGTGTTAGCTATTCCATCCGGATCTAGAGGTTATGTCGTGTATAGTGATGTGTCACACCAAGGATTAAGATGTGTTCTGATGCAGCATGGTAAAGTGATTCCTTTTGTATCAAGACAATTAAGGTCTCATGAGTTCAACTATTCGGTTCATGATCTAGAACTTACTGCAGTGGTGTTGGCTTTGAAAATTTTGAGACATTATCTATATGGTAAGACATTTTAGATATTCACTAATCATAAAAGTTTGAGGTATTTGTTGAGTCAGAAGGAATTGACTATAAGATAATGGCGATGGATTGAATTGCTCAAAGACTATGATTGCATAATTAAGTATCACCCTAGTAAAGCTAATGTTATAATTGATGCATTAAGCGGAAAATCTAATAGTAGTGTGGCTCAATTTAAACATCAAGGTTACCAAACCTGGTTCAATTAAGAGCATTGAATGTTGAGCTAAATTTGGGGCTAAATGAAGTATTATTAGCTATATTAAAGCTTAAACTAGTGTTACATGAAAGAATTCAAAAAGCTCAAAGTAAGGATCCATAATTTGTGAAGCTTATTGAGAAGTTGAAACAGAATTTGAATTTTAAGTTTGAATTAAGAGACGATACATTGTGGTTAAAGCAAAGATTGTGTGTACCCGATATTGAGGAAGAAAAGAGATTCCAGAGGAAGCACATATAGCAGCCTATGTTATGCATCCTGGTACTACCAAGATGTACAATATGCTGAACCAACATTTTTGGTGGTCAAGGCTGAAGAAACAAGTGGCTGAATATGTTGCTAAGTGTTTAACTTGCCAACAGATTAAGGTAGAGCATCAGGCTCTGAATGGGAAGTTACAGTGATTGCCTATTTTGGAGTGGAAATGGGAGATAATCACTATAGATTTTATTATACGATTACCAAGGACTACGAGGCAACAAGATGCCATATGGGTCATTGTTGATAGGTTGAAAAAATTGGTCCATTTCTTACGTATGAGGGAGAATAATAAACTGGATTAGTTAGCTCGGAGATATATGATGAAATAGTGAGATTACATGGGATCCCATTATTTATTGTATCATACCAAAGATTTACTTCGATATTTTAAGGTAGTTTACAGACAACTTTGGGTACAAGATTAAACTTCAGTACATCATTTCATCCTCAGACAGATGGATAGAGTGAGAGAACTATTAAGACTGTTGAGGATATGCTCAGAGCTTGTTTTTGGAGTTCCAAGGAATATGGAATCAATATGTAGCTTTAATTGAATTTGCATATAATAATCATTATCACAGTAGTATCAGTATGGCACCATATGAAGCATTATATGACAGAAAGTGTCGTTCACCTTTGTATTAGGATGAAGAGGATCTAAGAATTGTTGACGGACCATAACTGATTCAAGATACTATTGATAAGGTTAAATTGATCTTTAGTAGGATTAAAGCAGTACAAGAAAGACAAAAGAGTTATATAGATCAACACTGAAGATATATGAAATACTGAGTAAGAGATAAAGTGTTTCTGAAAGTATCACCTTTGCGAGGAGAAGGGTAAGCTAAGCCTTAGACACATTGATCCATATGAGATTACAGAGAGAGTTAGACCATTTCCTTATAAGTTAGCATTGTCAGCAGAAATGGCTCAAATCCATAATATGTTTAATGTCAGTATGCTCAGAAGATATCAGTCTGATCCCACACATATATTGCTGGCTCAAGAATTTAAAGTTCCAAGTAATTTGGGTATGTTGAGGAACCTGTCAAAATAGTGGGCTATTAAATGAAGCAATTAAGAAACCGAATGATCCCACCAGTGAAAGTCCTTTAGAGAATCATTCAAGAGAAGAAGCCATATAGTAAATGGAGGAGAACATGACGAATCTGTACCCGCATTTGTTTGATCAATCAGGTAAGAATTTCGAAGACAAAATTTCTAGAGTGGGAGAATTGTAATAATTCATTTCCATATTGAGGGTTAGAGCCCTAGGTTATCGAGATACATGAGAAATAACATTGAGAAATTATGAGGTGCATAGCATTTACATGCATACCATTAGCATACACAAACACGAATTTTATTTTTTATACACATTGTAAAAACCATAGATGCACTCAATTGACATGTTCTAGGTATGAAAGATTTAAAATGATCATAAAGTGAATTGTAAATTTTTATGTCTTGAATTTTGGTCTGATGGTTTCAATTATTAATTTATAATTTATTTGTGAAAATTAGGAGATTTATGAATTTATGTGTATTTTTAGAGTAGGAAAAATGCCAAATGGTAAGACAAATTGATAAATGACAATAGAAATAAGTGACACATGATAATAGAAATGAATAATACGTGGCATTAGGATTTATTGACAAGTGGCATAGAAAATTATGTGACAAATGACAAGGAAATTGAGAGACAAACGGACTAGTAATTAAGAGACAAGTGGAACCACAAGAAAATGACATGTGGCAAGTAACAAGAAAGACCATCTTCATTTGTCTTTCATTTGTTACTTTTTGCTTCATTCTCTCATCTTATTCTTCTCTCCATTCACGATACTCATACTCTCACAACCTAACCATCAACATGAGTTTTGTTAACATCCTTCATCTAGCCACTCCAAGATTTCAGCTATCTTCATCTTTTTACTGAAAACCTAGCCTATTCTACCTTGGAAGATTGATGATCGTGTAAGCTTGGAAGCTAAGGTTATATGGTGATTTGAAGACGCTTTAGAGTTAGACAAGTAAGTAAGATCTTGTTCTTCATGGTTGATTTAACGAAACGTTCATGATGATAGTTTAGAGGTAGATTGAAGATGTTAATGGTGTGTGAAGTGTGCTGGAACATTAATAAAGAAATGGAGAGGTTAATGCTTTGTTTTTTTATAAACGATCAATAATAGTTTATGAGTTGTTATATGGATGCTTTGAGTTAGGATTTGAAGTATAATTGATGATGAATTCATGCTAAAAATAAGTGTTAATGAAGTGTTTTCAAATCTAGAAAGTTAGGACTACATGTATGATGGTAATGAAGCAAATGAGTAGATTTTTGTGGGATTTAATGTAACCAATATGGAAGCTAGACTAGCATAAAATAAAGTAGCTTTATAGGACATGAATTCTGGGAAAATTCAAGCAGTAGTGATGTCTCTAAGTATGTGAAATTCATAGAGAATTGAGGAAGAAAGACTATGCACGATCGTGGTCGTCAGTGCACGATCATAGCTTGTTTACTTGCCTTCTATCATGATTGTGGCAAGGTCCCCCATGATCGTGAGCCTAGTTCTGGGTTGATAATTTTTGTTTTGTGTATATGTTGAACCAACTGAGAAAAAAACACTCTAACTGGTGTATTTGGACTTGATTAAGGCTTAGAATGAACCTAAAATTTTGCTTGATTAATTGGTTAAAGAGATTGATATATTTAGGTTTATAATTGAGGTTATAATATAAGAATAGATAGATGATATTAATGTAACTAAATTTGGAAATTTATGAGTATTATATGAATGAAGGCGTTCTTAGGAAAGTAAATGTAATCTAAAGAAAGTGAGTAAGGTGTATTAAGTAATAATGAATGAGAATTTAGATATTATGTGATCATATAATGCTAGAATAACATTGAAGAATAAATGATTGATGATATTAGAATGAGCAAGTATTCTTGAGGTATAAACCTAAGTGTAAACTAGAAATATCCAAGTGATAATGTTTAAATGATCAAGACTTATGATTAAGGACACATAACCAGGAAAGTTAAATTGAGTATGCATAGACGTAACACACACACACACACATATATATGTGTGAGTGTATTTGTATGACTAAGTACTTATGTGATTGCACAATTAAGTAATGTGTATAAATGTGCGTATTGCATGATTTAGACATTCAAGTCAAACGTCAGCATCCAGACATTGTCGGTTCATCGAGGCAATAGTTATTTGGAGCTTACTATGATTCAACCTAGATGTTTCTCATTAGAATTCATTATATCTGCTTAAATGTCAATTATTGAACTCGTATTGATGTGAATGTGATAATTCCAAACATTGATGGTCCGAGGAGTTTGATAACTGAGATTTTATTGGAAGTGTTTCATAATTGAATATGAATATGAAAGAAATATGTGTACTCAACAAATATGTTAAATGCCAGACTTAGGTCCAATGAATACGAAAAATGACTGTTTTTGAAATGAATGAAAGTTATTGAAAGTGTAATATGTTAAATCATGCATTTCATCACATTGTTATGTATAATCATATAAAGGAGTTGTGATTGGAGTGGCCAATGAAAAAGAACTTAAAGCTTAGAAATGCGCTTAAAGAGACACAAGCTCAGTATATAAAATGAGCCTAGTATCCACAATAAATACGGGATGGTTATGAATGAGGCAGGTATCCACAACAGATACAAGACAGTTAAAAAGGCGCTTGGTCACAATAAAGTAACAATAAAAGTGGAGTCACATGTGCATTGCATATACAAATTGATATGTATTATATGAATGTTTGAAATGAATTATTTGAATTATTCTGAATTAGAATTGTGAAATAATTTACACAATTGCATTTGATTAAATATGATGATATGTGAAGTGATTTTCAATATGTGATGATATGATTTATCTGTGAAATTGGAATGTGAACTGTCTTTCTGATTTGATATGAGTGAGCACATCAATGATGGTTCACTCATTAGATTTACAAAACTCATCAAAATTGCAATTGTTGATTTTCAGGTACAAGGGAGACATAGTTCCTAAGGCAAACAAGTAGAAGAGTAGTTCTATCGATTTTGGACTCAAGAATGGCTCAAAGGTCAGTCCTTATTTCATGTAGAACTGTTGTAAAAAGTATTAAACTCTTATATGTTCTTGTTACTGTATATGTGGATTATGTAGCGAAATGCTACAATGTAAATTATGTTTTATAAATGGAAGTGAGGAGTTGATAATTTGAATATTTTTGTTATATGTATAATGCCAAAACAAGTGAATGTGACTACTCTAACATGTCGCTTTCATAGGGAATGTTCCCGAATGTCTACCGAATGTTCGGGGATGTGCCCTGTGAAGGTGGCACATTGCAACCTTGGATTAAATATACAAATTAATCAAAAATTTAACGTTGAGTCTATTCACCTCTATCACTTGGACATATACAAATTGATAATAATTAAGTCAAAACAAAAGTGTAGTTGTTCCTTAATAAGTTTTCATGAAAAATCAAGTTATTAACAAGTTTAGTAGGTTTTTATTAGAAAACATTGTTTTTGTTGATTTTTTTAAGGACATGAACCTAGTCTTTTTACGCTGCGGCAAACATTTGTTACGCTGCTTGGTTGGAATGTCATATTGTTATTAAGCTGCTTGGTTGGAATGTCATTATAACCTTTTACGTGAAGGCACATATTTGTGATGCGTATCGATGTAGTTACTCAGCTACATCACATTTTTAACTTGCTACTGGCTCTATTTATAACCTAAAGGCCAGCAGAATAATTAGTTTAGTTAAAATTTATACATTATGTTTTTAATGCATAAATTTGCCTACCTTATTACTTTAGCTAATCGTTCTCATGAAAATGTACTAAAAATGCAACTTATTTGATTGACCTAAAATTATAAATGAGTATGGCAAATTCCTAGGGTGAATGAACTAACATCGTATCCTAATTAACCAACATGTTTATCCCTTAAGTAACTTAGGTCACTAATTTCACAAGCTAATAAATTTTCGTAACTTAAAAGGCTATGTTTAAGGCTAAATCTATTCTGTTAAGTCCTAGCTATTGACACATTCATACAATTCACATCGTGCAACCTAAAAAAACTATTATACAATATGTAAAATTCACACTCAAGGTAAAAACACACAACCATCCCCACACTTGAACAACACATTGCCCTCAATATGAGAAGGATACATACAAGCAAAAAAGGGGGAATAAAACAATATACGGAAGGGAAAAGAACAAAATACTAACAAAAATGAAAAGAAAAGGGTTAGAAAAACCATTATGGTGACTGAGGTGGTGATGTGTCGAAGGCAGAGACCAAATACGCTTGACACCCAAGATTGTTTCCCTATCTTATAATTGATTTAAAAAGAGTAAGAGAGAGTTAGCACTCTAAAACATTCCAAATCATTAATAACTTATTTTTTGAAATTTAAAACAAATCTAACTATGAAATTTAGACTATTAAAAAAATCAAAGGAAATAACATGAAACTAACAATCCATGGGTTGTCTCTCATGTAGCGCTTCTTTTAATGTTGATAGCTCGATGCTCTATCCTTGGAAACTCAACGGGGTCAATTATAAGCTACTTACTTCCACCATTTTTGTTTAACATTAGTTTTGTAACCCGTAAGTAAGCTACAAATTGCAAAATAATCAGAAGGACAATATTGATAACATTATGAAAACCAATTATGCTCAATAATGTTCTTTTTTTGAGTGAACTGCCGATAAAACAGGGAATAACAAAACTCCCTGAATCTTACATCGAATCCAACAGTTTGTCCTATAAGAAGGTGAGGTGCTATCTTTCTTCCTTAATCACATTTGTCTCTTTTGCTTCTTCTACTTCATGAACAGAGACTTTCCTAGCTTCTTCAAACCTGATGTCTGTTGTGATCTAATCTTTGTCCTTTTGTTCTTCAGAAGATTCGAACACATCAATTATCCTAAATGACCTACTCTCCTTCAGATTCTTTAATACATCATTCATGTTGAATGTCACTTGGTTATCATTAATCTAAAGGATAAGGTTCTTTTTGTGTACATCTACCAAAGATTTTTCACTGTTAACATATGGTATATCAAGAACTGGAGAATAAAAGGGAGGGTTGGCATTCGTTTCTTTATACACTTTCTTCGTCTCTTAGTCTTCAATAAGGTGGGGTTCAGTTTGGTTTTCCATTGGTCCTTTTAGCTCTCCCCCATTCTTAGGTGTGATAGCCTTATATTGCTCTCTTTGATGTATTTCCATATTACTTATAAAGTCTTCCACACTTCTCTTACAAAATTCACAAGAAAGCTATCTTACTTAAATCTCTAGGTTATGAATAGAAGAGGCATTATTTTCTGTTACTTACTCAGTTTTCTCTTTTAGTCTCTTCTATCCCTCTTCCTTGTCTGTGAGCTTATCTAGGATCTTGTCCAATTTAGAATCTCATAAACTAGACTCATCTTTCTGAAAACCTAATAGGTTATGATGTCTTAAGTGAGTCCTTACATTGTCGGATCAATAGGAGTGTATATGTTTCAATAAGGATTATTACTTCCCTAACCATACTGTGCCTCATTGTAGTTCCTTGCCCCCTATAATATCTATCCTCCATCAATGTTCTTTTAATTTCTTCTTGGCATCTAGCTCTTCATATATCTCATTCTCACTCTAAGATGTATTGCTGTGTTTCTACTTTACGCCCTAACTCCTCTATTTTTTTAAAAACAAAAGATAGTGCAAAAAAACCTTAGAATAAAGAACTAAACTAATCACCTCCCAGGCAACGGCGCCAAAAACTTGATCGTGGTTTTCCGATGTGTGTAAGTTTTAAATAATTAACCTCAATAATCTGCGAGGGCACAAATCGTTCGTGTAGTACCTAAGGTGTCGATCTCATGAGGAGGGATAATCTAATCTTATAATCTAAGGCCAAACAATTCGTAAAAATTCAAATGTAACGAAACTAAAACAAGAATGCAATTTAGTCAATCAAATCAACTAAAGAATCAATTACAAAAATATTAACAATTTAGCAATTACTACGCACACTTAAGAATTAACCTAAAGGACTACCAATTCAGAGAAAGGGAATTTCATCTAGTTTTAACGCTAACCTAATTAATTATGAAGTACTAGATTATTGGTTTTAGATTATCCTAAGGTTGATTACTCCCTCTAGAGTTATAACCATTAACCCTAATCTATAAACCCTATTCAGATTATGAAAGTTGCAATTTCTTAAATAATAACCTATCCAAAACCCTAATTAGATCTGAAGTTGTCTAATAAACTATCAGAAACTATTGCAAGATCGATTATTATTCTAATTCTATGCAAATAATAAAGTTGAAAATAATAGGAAATATGAAATTGATAAACGACGAGAGGCAGCGATGTCAGGAAACTCCTGATCTGGGAAGTACATCGAGTCAGCTTCTTCTCCTCTTCTCTCTTCCTTCTTCTCTTTCTCTATCTCTCGATGAATCTCTCTAGGGGGTTTCTCTGAAAGTGGCTGATGCAAAAAGCTTCTTCTTTCTGTTCTTTTTGTTTTATTTATGTTCTTTTGTGTTTAAGGTTGAACTAGGGATTTTGGGGGTCTAAAAGGTCTAAAAAATCCCTCGAAACGTGAAGTTTAGGAGTGTCTGTGCATTTTCCCAACGAAGGCCACGATTGTGGCCTACATCTAAGCCTTCTGTCATGATCGTGCACTATCAAATCATGATCGTAGGCTATTATTTCAGCCTAACTGTCTTCCAAAACTCCTTCGTTCTTTGATATTGACCCTGAAATACTAGCAAACACATCAAGGTACCTCAAAAACATAATATTTAAGCTCAAAAGCTTGTATTAACCCATAAAATACTTAAAACACAAATAATTAACAAACTACACAATTCTAACCTAAACACATACTAAATGATCAAATTAATGGCTAAACACAGATCAAACTATGCCTTTAAACATGATGCAATTTACACTTATCATCTAATTTTGAACCATTTTCACTAGACTTATCTTATTGAAATCCTGATGGGCCTTGAGTTTTTGTATTGTTAAACGAAAATAAATTTGGGTGGTTTTGCCACCCAATGTTGTACGTGTTTAAATTAGGATTGTTACTTCCCTAACCATATTGTGCACCCATGAAGTTGAATTAGTGCATGTTGTTGTTTTCCACTGTGAAGTAATCAGTTATGATATGGCTCTATTGTCCACATAGCTTGCATTTGTGCTGAATTGCTTTGAGTGGAGAGAAAAACGTGGTTGTCTAGCTTTTTAATTGCTAGGTTAGGTTGACGATCTCAACTTACAATACGATCACTGAATCTACAGAAATCATTCCTTTTAGATCCAGGAAGATTGACTGCTATCTACTTTGTTCTAATGTCCAAAGATAGTTATTAGCTTCCATCTCTTCTAATAAATCTTGTGTCAGTTACACTGGTGGTCGTATAAGTCCTTAATGATTTGCATCGAATCCTAAAATCATGAAGTTCATTAGTATCCTTTGCTCTTTGTGATGTATTTCCTCCACCATTGTTCTTTCTATCTCTTCTTGGTGTCTCGCTCTTTGGATTTCTCTTTCTTGTCATGTGATGTCAAGAGCTGGAGTTTTGTCAATCTTGATTGAGCTTTGAGTAATTCTTGTGTTCACGTAATCCCAAGGACATAAGAATGGGAAAAAATTCCTTCGATCAAAGGAATTTAAATAGTCCTAAAGCTAAATTCCCAACAATGGCAACAAAAATTTGTTGATCAAGTTTTATATATAATAAAACCCTTAATACACCATAAGTATACAGACTATATCTTATAGTATATATGGTTATCGTTTCTATGAGGATTATGCAAGGATTAACAATTTGAACCTAACTTTGTCTAAGGTTTTCAAAATGTGATTTGAATAGAAATAAATAATATAAATTGAAACAAATAATAAAAAAAAAGAAAATAAATCAAATAATAAGTAAGCTGCCAATTAAATTTAGGGTTGTGATCAAGATTAAATACTTAGGACTTATTCTTTCCTTATTTTCTTTCCTTTACTATTGTTGATCTAATTATGTGTTTGATCCTAGATTTCCTAACGTTTTAGATACTCTCTCTCAAGATCTAATCAACTAACCTCAATTGAATTCAAAAATTCTATATTTGTAACCTCTCGAGTCACAAAACTTTCACCTAACATTTTCAATTAGATCTGAAGCTATCTATTTGATAATTAATTTCTCAAATAAGATTTCTCTTCAAATAATTATTAATTCGATAATTATGGGTCTATTAAATTGTCAACTCTCATTGCACAATCTAACTCTGATTACTTTTGACAAACTCTCTTGATTTGTTGTCAAGTATAAGCATGAACAATTATCACAAACATCTAAGTATATATTGAAATCAACAATAATTAAAGTCACGAAATAAATCTAGAATAAATCCTAATCTAAAATTTAGAACTTCATGAACATGTTTAACATCTTGGAATTCAAATTACTCATCAAGAGTAAATAAATAACTAAAGTAAGAGAAGAAAGACTCTATTGAAGATATGGTGTGGAAACTTGGCATTCCAGGATGTTCTTCTTGATCTCCCATGTTTGATCCACTTTTTGGCATCGTCTATTGCATTTTTTTAATTTTTCTTGTTCTTAAATAATGTAATAGTGTATTAGGTAGGGTTGTAACTAGGGCCAAAAATACCCCCAAACTCTAAAACAAATGAAAAAAATCGTGTCCAGAAACTCTTTGTCACGATCGTGACATAGGAGTCACAATTGTGCTTCTAGGTTTTTTATTCTCTGTCATGATCATAACCAATTTTGCACGATTGTGACACCTTCATTATTCTTCCATCTTCTTCATTCTTCAATTCCCTGATTTTTAATACTCACAAACATATCAAACACATCTTGAAACATAAAATTAAGATCCAATTCTTGATAACCAAACAAACACTTAGAATACATACAAACACAAAGAATAATATAATTCTAAGCATATATACATGATAATAATCTAATAAATACATAAAAACACATTTAAACGTCTAGAAAAGCATAATATAATAGGTTAATTACCAAAAAAGGCCCAAACTTTTGTCAATGTTTCAATTATAGCTTGAACTTTCAATTTTGTCCAATTCTAGCCCAAACTTCAAAATGTGGCAATAAAATGCTCAAACTTTCAATTTCTTAAATTTGAGCCTGACGTTATCTGTTGTTCTCCCGATGTCTTCAACCTTTTTTTAGTTTGTTCTTCTGATGCTCCAAACTACTCTCGCATTATAGCATACTACACTAGTAAGCTCTCCATTTTTAGTTTGTTCTTCTGATGCCCTTAATGTGAGGTATTAGGGCTACGTAATCTAAAAATTGAAGGGTGATGGTGTCGAGAGAAAAACTGAAAATAAAGAGAAAAACTGAAAACAAAACGTAAAGTTATCGGAGCTGCGTAATCTGATTTAAGTCATATTTAAACAATAACGTTGTTTCATTAATCATCAATTGTTGTGTTAATTTCGGCTTATGTGTATTAATAGTTAAGGTTTCTGAAACATATGGCAAGCCATATCAGCAAACTTAATAGAAACACTAAAGTTAGTCTAAAATTGAAATAAATTGAAAGTTTGAGCATTTTATTGCTACTTTTTAAAGTTAGAGCTATAATTGAAATTTTTTGAAAGTTTTGGCATTTTATTGCTACTTTTTGAATTTTGAGCTATAATTGAAAATTTGACGAAAGTTTGGGCTTTTTTGGTAATTAACCCTAATATAATCTACATCTATCACACTCCTCCTGTCATCCGCTACAGTCACTCTTTAATTGCCTGACTCACCTCATAAAATCACCAATACCATCCTAGTCAAGCCTCACTAACACTGACTGAAGCTGCAAACTTTAAGCCTCAAGGTTGCAAAATGCAAATAAGCCTTGAATAATTAAATTGTATGCAGTGTGCTTAAGTATCGATTAGTTGATTTATGTTGTGTTGATTGTTGAGTGTTGAGTGATGAGTTACTTGACTAGTTGTTGTGTGTGTAAGTGACTTATGGTTGAGAGTTTAGATTTTGCATTTTGCAAATTGAGAATAGCTAAATAATGGAATGGATAGATGTGTTTGTTTTTGTTTGAAATTTAGAAATTTAGAAATCTTTTGTCATTTATGTTGTTTGGATTCTAGAAATTAGGGATTCAATCATTCAATATAAAATTGAAGTTTGTATTAATGTCTTAAATTTGAGAAATATCAAATTAAAAGTTGGTTTTTTATTATAAATTGGTTTATATATTATGAATTCAAATTTGTACTATACAAAATGAGTTAGCTAATTTAGGTTGAATTATGTGATTACACGAATCAAGTTAAAGACATGGGTTTATGATAGATATAATCAGAGAAAATGAGTTATAGTTAAATTGTGTAATCATACAAAATAAGTTATAGTTACAAATTTATGTAATCATACAAAATAGGTTATAGATGTGATTTTATGTTTGAATCATATAATGACAAAATGAGTTATATTTATGATTTTATGATTGAATTGTGTGATCACATAAATTAAGTTATAGATATGAGAGTTCATGGTTAAATTATATAATCACGTAAAATGAGTTATAATTGTGTGTTATGGTTCAATTATATAGTTATACAAAATAGTTATAATTATGACTTAATGGTAGAATTATGTAATCACACAAAATGGGTTATATATATTTAAATTTTGGGTTAAGAAACATGAGAATTTCTTAGATGTCATGTTCTTAATCATCAAATTTTCTTAATGAATCATTTATATAAGTTTATAAAGGTCACTTATATGAATATATCATATGATTGTTGAGAAACTGTTGTTTCTTTATTTTATCCTATTATTATACACAACTTGATTTTGATATGAAGTTATAGAGTTAATTTTAATATATGTCTTCATTTATTTTTACAAATAAATGGAGAGAAGTTTAAGTACACCCAATAATTCACTTGCTTTAAGCATAGGAAGATTTGATGATCCAATTTGGGCTCATGTTAAATTAATTCCTACAATGAAGAACTATACTATTTGTTTGTCTTGTAACAAGCATTTAAAAGTTGGGAGAATCACTAGATTAATTGGAGTCAATGTTGATCTGAAGCTTTGTAAGCAAGTGAGTTATGATGTAAAATGGAAAGTGAAGACTTACCTTGAAGAGTATTAAAGTAAGAAAGATAGGAGGCAAAGATTGAACTATGACATTTGTTGAACCCCATTTTTGGAGCCCAGCTATCCAGAATATCATAAAACGTGAGCTTATTACCCTGTAGGGTTATTTCAAAGAACCCTTATTAGCTAACTATCCA
>JAOQMS010000007.1:5708460-5725888 GCA_027563885.1 Erythroxylum longipes
ATTGCATAAATTGCAAGAACAAGACTCTTGATACCTCTCTCTCACTCTAGAACTCTTCTAGAGCCCTTATGCTCTCACTCGAGTGTGTAAAAAGTGGTAAGACCTTGTGTACATAAGTGAAGAACTCATTTATGTACTCATTCGTGCCATCTGTCATGATCATGGCCTACTTAAAAAATAGGCTCGTCTTCAGCCACAACCGTAGCCAATGATCCACGATCGTGGCCTACTTAAAATTAGCCATACACACTATGTTTTTCATTTGATCTTTTATATGCGTGACCCTTAGGTTCCCAGTTATTTTAGGTACTTGAATTAACTCTTAATTCAATCAAATCATGAATGGTTTCATGTTGCCAATTTTTCAAAATATAAGTGGATTAACACATGAACTCTTCGATAGTTAATTCTCTAACTTATGAACCTTTCTATAGATAATTACCATGTAATTTGTCCTTTCACCATACTATATCCCACTTGGTTCGGAGTATAGGCTATGTGTCAACTCCCACTAAACTAACTACGTCACATCTAGTCCAAGTGACGTTAGTTTTTATCGTGGGATCTCATTAGTCTATGTGTCATTGAAGACTCTCTTCATGACATATAACTGCTCTAACCAGAGACTCCTGAGTAATAACCCAACAAAAGGTCGCGAGTATCATGTCCTCCTATCAGGAGTGGTAAATCATTTATTAGTTACCTAATTACCTTCAAATACCAATAGTTGTACCTAATCATCACCTTAAGAGCGACCTCGTCTTCAGGTAACAAGGAATGATGTCAAAGCACATGATTAGTATTTAAGATATCCTTGAGTACCTCGAGTCTAAGGATATTTGCACAATAGTTATGATGAGATAAATCATTGACATTCGATAAATCATCCATATGATAATCAAATAGCAGGTCATCTGATGTACTTACTACCCTTAGTAAGCATCCACATGTTAACTCTAAACATCTCATGTTTATAGTTTGTGAGATCCACTGCTTGATCAAATCAAGGAGTATAACATGTGCTAGTCTATCTAAATTAATAATGCTCTGTCTTATTGATCCTATGACTAGGGATTATTTAGATACTAGCATAATTGCACATAATAGGAATCTCATTATCATGATCTCATCATGATTTTCTTCATGCTATGTTTTGTATCTTGGACTTCATTAATTCGATTTAAGATCAATATCAATTAATATATACACGAATATCAATTAATGAAAAATTCCTTTCACTTTATTAATCAAAACAAAGTCGGTATAAAACTGCTAAAGGTGCTTGCCTTTAGATCATTACTCTAATAATCTCCCACTTGCACTAAAGTCAATCGCCTTTGTATCTAATACCATAGGCGAGTACACAAGAATCAAATTTTATTTGAGAAAGTGGTTTAGTCAAAGGATCAGTAATGTTCTGATCAGTGGGCACTCTCTCTATCTTCACATCACCTTTATCAATTATCTCCCTGATCAAGTGATATCTCCTGAGTACGTGCTTGGACCTCTGATGAGACCTTGGTTCCTTGGATTGAGCTATAGCCCCATTGTTGTCACATTACAACCTCAGAACCACTCCAAGTTCTATAACAAACTTCTTGATCCAAACAGCTTCTTTTGCCACTTCTGCAGCTACAATGTACTTTGACTCAATCATCGAATTTGCATCCACCTCTTTTTTGGAACTCTTCCAACTGATCGTTCCACCATTTAGTGTGAAAACATAACCTGACTGGGATTTGGAGTCATCCTGGTCAGATTGAAAACTAGCATCTGTATGCCTGCTAACTATAAGATCTCTATTTCTATATATCAAGAATACATCCTTAGTGCTTCTCAAGTACTTTATGATATTCTTGATATCTTCTCATAACACTAAGAGCATACGATATATCGCGTCTTGTACATAATATAGCATACATGATTGATCCTACTGCTGAAGCATACGGGATCATACTCATGCCAGTCCTTTCATCTTGCATCTTGGGACACATAAATTTCGAGAGTTTTATCCTATGAGTCATGGGAAGAAACCCTCTTTTGTACTTCTCCATGCTAAACCTCTTTAGCACTTTATCTATGTATGTCGACTATGAAAGACCTAGCAACTTCCTTGATTTATCTCTATAGATTTTTATTCCAAATATATAATTTACTTCTCCAAGGTCTTTTATGGAAAAATTCTGGGACAACCAAATTTTGACTGATTGTAAACTTGAGACATCATTTCCTATTAGTAATATGTCATCCACATATAGCACAAGGAATATGATAGCACTCCTACTAACCTTCTTGCACACACAAGGTTCATCAGGATTTTGTGAGAAACCAAACTCTTTGATTGTCTCATACTTGGTTTTCATATATGGAATCTATTTCGGACTTCATGGCTTGAAGCCATTTTTCAGATTCTGAACTCTTCAGAGCCTCTTCATAGGTTGTAGGCTCATTGTTCTCTATGAGCAATATGTCATTTTGTTCGCTTACGAGAAATCCATATCTCTCTGGAACATTGCGTATCTTACTTGACCTACAAACATTTTGTGTGTCAGAAGGTTCAACTTTTGTCTCATCTCTGTGAACAACAATTTCGGGTTTAGGCAATTGATTTGCATTTGTTTAAGCATCATGAACTTCATCAAGTTCAACTTTGCTCCCACTATCTTCTCTTAGAAGAAACTCTTTCTCTAAAAAGACAGCATGCTTTGAGACAAACACCTTTTGCTCTAAAGCATTATAGAACTGATATCCAATTGTTTCCTTAGCATATCCTATAAATAGACATTTATCAGATTTCTCTTTAAGCTTGTATGATTGAATCTGCTTCACATAAGCCAGACAACCCCAAAATTTCATATGAAAGATAAGGCCTTTTGTTAGTCCATATCTCATATGGAGTAACTTCAACTGCCTTTGAAGGGACTCTATTTATCACATAAACAGTAATCTCTAGTACATAACCCTAAAAGGATTTCGATAGATCTGCTAAGCCTATCATCGACCTTACGCCATGTCTAATAAGGTTCGGTTTCTCCTTTTAGCCACACCATTATGTTATGGTGTATAAGGTGGAGTCTATTGGGATACTATCCCATTATCTTCAAGATAAGTTAGAAATTCCTCGTTTAAGTATTCACCACCTCGATCTGATCGAAGTGTCTTAATACTTCTACCGAGTTGTTTCTCTACTTCATGTCTAAATTGTTTGAACATTTTAAATGCTTCATACTTGTATCTCATTAGATACACATACCCATATCGTAAATAATCATCGATAAAAGTAATGAAGTACATAAAACCACCTCTGGCATGAATGGACATCAGACCGCATACATTAGAATGTATTAGTTCTAATAACCCATTCATTTGTTCACCTTTTCCTTTAAAAGGTAATTTAGTCATCTTACTTAACAAGCAAGATTCACATGTGTCATATGATTAATAATCAAATGACCCTAAGCTACCATTCTTGTATAGCTTAATCATGCATTTCTCACTTATATGGCCAAGTCAACAATGCCATAAGTAAGATGACTTTAAGTTATCTCATTTTTGTCTTTTATTGTCATTGATATTTAAAATTATATTGCACATATCTAATATGTAAATTTCGTTGCACAATGTAGCAGTACCATACAACATTTCATTCAACTTAATTGAACAACAATTGCTTGAAAAAGTTAAATGAAATCTTGCTTTATTAAGACATGAAACAGATACAATGTTTTTTGTCGTAACGAGTACATAATAGCAATTTTCCAAAGCTAACTCTATCCCACTAGGAAGATACAAAAAAATGTCCCTACGGCTAATGCAGCAACTCTTGCTCCATTTCCTACATGTAGGTTGATCTCTCCCTTCTTAAGCGGTCTATTATCCTTGAGACCCTGCATATCAACACATATATGTGAGCCACATCCAGTATCTAATACCCAAATTTTATAATCAGAAATAGTATTAACCTCAATGACAAATATCATTCCTGAAGTAGATGGTGGGGCATCTAATGCCTTTTTTTGCTTCAGTGACTCTAGATGAGCTTTGCAACTCTTCTTCCAATGTCCTTCCTTGTTTCAATGGAAGCATATCCCCTTTAAAGTTGTCTCCTTTACCTTCTTCTTGGCTACACCTCCCACTGGCTTCCTGGACTTCTTCTTCTTCTTTTGGTTCTTCTTTCGAGAACCAGAAGTAGAGTCCACTAGCATCATAGCCTTACTATCTTTCTTGACAGTCTGCGCAACTGTTTTGAGCAAATTAATTAGCTCAGGTATCATTGTGGATATTTGGTTCATCTGATAGTTAAGCACAAACTTTGAATAACTATCAGTCAAACCAATCAGAATTAAGGCTATAATTAATTCATGATCTATTATGAAGCCCAAATTGCCTAACCTCTCAATATATCCAGCCATCTTTAATGCATACTGCATTAGAGATGATCCCTCAGCCATCTTAGAATGGAAAAGCAGCCTCAAAGTCTCAAACCTTTCAAACCAAGCTTGCTCATCAAACAGTCCCCTCAGATGGTAGATTATGGTAGCGCATCCATAGCCTTATGTTGCTTCTACAGTTCTGGTAACATAGAGGCTAGCATTATACAGCTAGCCAACTCACTATCATCCAGTAGCTTCTTGTAAGCATTTTTATCTTCATTAGAAGCATCGGCAGCTGTAGGATCGGGAAGTGGTTCATCTAGGAAATATCGTAGTTTTTTGGATTTGAGAATAATTTTCAAATTTTGTAGCCAATCCAAGAAGTTTAGTCCCTTGAGTTTGTTGGAATCTAACAGGGAGCGTAAGTTCACACTAGATGAAGACATCGTGTCGAATCAATAACCTAAAAGAACGAGAGAAAGTGTTAGAATGTACATTAATGCATATCGATAAGGACTTTAATCACATGCATTATAGGTCCCATTATTTTTATTCAAATCCATAGCCTTCACTAAGAATTTAAGAAAACTTACAATTTTCTTAATGGATCGATGTCCGATATCACCAAGAATGACCTTGAGTTTGCCTAACAAGCCACCTTAGGTTAATCTATAGGTATCATTCATACCAATTGCATTCAATCATATAACTATTGACTTGTGCCATCAACTATTGATTTAGCACACTCATTGGGTTATCAACTCTTGATTTGTATACATCCCATGTATGTAACCCAAATTTGACTCTATCCACATTAACCTTAGGTTTTCCCAACAAATCAACATTTTCAGTTAGGACCAACCCATTAATCTAAAAATCTAATGTCCATGGTTTGAACATATTCGTATTGAGCGGGCTTTGGTTTGCCCAACAACCCAACTCTAAAAGAACTCTGGCTCTTGCGATATCAGTGGAAGATGTAAGTCCTAAGATTTGGTTAAGGGATTTGTTCTTTGGTCTCATCAATACTTAGATGATCTTGAATATGTATATCAAATATATACATTTGGCTTATTGAAAAATCAATTGAATTGATCCCATGTCTATAACTACCCTTAAAATGCATCTAATGCACGTATCACATAAAGGAGGTTAATTTAGGTTGTGACTTGACTATGCATCTAAAGTTCTTGATTCGATTCAACTCTTAAACCCAATCGGGTACTAGTTTTAGTCTTGGCTAATCCGAATTATGAATGTGATTCGATTAGGAACCCTAAAATTTAATTATTTTGATGTCCAGATTAAACACTTTAATCCTAGTTTATATGCCTTTATCTAGTCACACAAGAAATGATATACTCTACTTGGATTAATTCTAAATTAATTCTTACAGTTTCCAAAATTCATGTACATCAATTAGTCATCTATAATATCCCTAGGTCATCTCGAATTTATCTAAATAATTTCAGTACAAGCCAAAATTATCTTGACGGCCAAAATCGTCAAAATAAATAAGTTAACCTACTAAATACTAAAGAGACTGATTCGATATTTGAAAAATTGATGAAACCCTAATTTCAAGCACGTGAATTAAGCATGTTATTACCATCAAAATAATACATTTCTTATCACATAAGAACTTTATTAAGGTCTTATAACCGAAAGACATATACTATAAGTCATTAAGTAAGTCAACTCAATCAACTTTCAAAAAGTTGATGAATGTTAACTTTGACTTGATTTAATAATTGAATCAAATTCAATTAATTCTGGAAAAAATCCATAGTCTTATAAAAACTCTAAATGTGTCTAATAAAAAAATCCTGAGCCTAATTCTTAGGAATTATTTATTAATAAATAAGAATTAGCTAGTACATCACATGTGTATGACACTTGTCATATTACTTCTAACACTAGTCAAACATTACATCATTCATGCATAAGATAATCACTTTAACAACAGGTTTCATACATCTCATACATATGGAAACATCTCATCTTACATGTGAAATGCATAAAATTTATAAAAAACAATTTTTTATAAAAATTAATATGAAATTTACAAGCATGCATGTCCATCGCATTTCTAGAATTTCCCAGAACTTCATACGTGCATCAAGCTATAACTAAATTCGTAATAAAATAGCAAATGACATTTAATTGCATTTTATTTTTTCAGAAACATAACACAACACCTTATAAACATTTTTGTGAAAGAAAATCAGAAAATAAAATTTTCCAGAATTATTAGAATTTTTCAAAGTCAACATATGCATTTAGTTTTCCAGAAATAAACATATGAACAGTTTGGATATTAACTCGAAATAAATTAGTAAATGACATTCAATTGCAATTTTCCTTGACAAAAACATAATATAACATCTTATAAACATTTTTGTAAAAGAAAAGCAGAAAAAATTTCAACAATTTACACGAATTATTCCAAATCAACATGCATGTCAGTCACAACCCAACAAAAACTTTGCACATGTTCAATACATCATCTATTACATGCATAAACTTGCTCTGATACCATTGTTGGGTTAGCCATGTATGCATGTATCACATGATTAAGAATGCAGCAGAAGTATTGGAATCTAGATTTCGACACCATGATAACCCGAAAACCCCAGAATCATACATGCATGCATAGATATATAAAGAACATGAAATATAAAACATTTTAACCTCTTTTTTCTCCTCCTTTCTTGTTTCTTCTCCTTATTTGGGTTGTTACAAACACCAAACCCTTCCTTGATCACCCATGAACATACAAAGATCAAAAAGAAACAATGTATAAAGGTTATTTGAGTACCAAACAGGATGAGTTCTAGTAGATGCTCAAATGATAGAAGATAGATCAAGACTCTTATTGCATGCACTTTGATTCATGCAACAATTGCATAAATTGCAAGAACAAGACTCTTGATACCTCTCTCTCACTCTATAAATCTTCTAGAGCCCTTATGCTCTCACTTGAGTGTGTAAGAAGTGGCAAGATCTTGTGTACGTAAGTGAAGAACTCACTTATATACTCATTTGTGCCCTCTGTCACGATCGTTGCCTACTTAAAAAATAGCCTCTCCTTCAGCCAAGATCGTGGCCAATGATTCATGATTGTGGCCTACTTAAAATTAGCCATACATACTAATTTTTTCATCTGATCTTTGATACGCATGACCCTTAGGTTCTCGGTTATTTTAGGCACTTGAATTAACTCTTAATTCAAGCAAATCACGAAGGGTTTCATGATGCCAAATTTTTGAAATATAAATGGATCAACATATGAACTCTTCGATAGTTAATTCTCTGGTTCAGAGCACGGGCTACGTGTCAACTCCCACTAAACTGACTAAGTCACATCTAGTCTAAGTGATATTAGTTCTTGTCCTAAGATCTCGTTACTCTATGTGTCATTGAAGATTCTCTCCATGACACATAATTGCTTTGGCCAAAGACTCCTGAATAATGACCCAACAAGACGCCTTGGGTATCATCTCCTTCTATCAGGAGTGGTGAATCCTTTATTGGCTACCCAATTACCTTCGAATACCAATAGCTGTACCCAATCATCACCTTAAGAGCGACCTCGTCTTGAGGTAACAAGGAATGATGTCAAAGCATAGGATTAGTATTCAAGATAAGTACCTCAATTCTAAGGATATTTGCACCATTGCTATGATGAGATTAATTATTAACATTCGATAGATCATCTATATGATAATCTCATAGCAGATCGTCCGATGTACTTACTACCCTTAGTAAGAATCCGCATGTTAACTCTAGACATCTCATATTTACAGTTTGTGAAATCCACTGCTTGATCAAATCAAGGAGTATAACATGTGCTAGTCTATCTAGATTAATTATGTTCTGTCTTATTGATCCTATGACTAGGGATTATTTAGATACTAACATAATTTCACATGATAAGAATCTCATAATCATGATCTAATTATGATTTCCTTCGTGCTACATTTTGTATAATGGACTTCATTAATTTTATTTAAGATCAATATCAATTCATATATAAACAAACATCAAATTAATGAAAATTTCCTTTCGCTTTATTAATCAAAACAAAGTCAATACAAAAGTGCTAAAGGTGATTGCTTTAAGAGCACTACTCTAACAATTCATACATGAAAACCCAAATCCATATTCATAGGAGCATAGGATAACATAGTCAATCCCTAAAGAGAGAAAAAAAAATGAAAAAAATGCTTAATTAGGTTCTTCAGCTTCAATATCACCTCCGAACTGGGTCAAGAAAGCCTAGCCCTCCATGGGTCTCCAAAAGATGAGAGTTCTGCCCCTTTATCTCCTCCAAAAATCCCTAAATCATTTTCTCTAACTCTTTATCCCATTTCTGCCATCAAAATGATGTATTTATACTCATGAGTTGGTAGCATTTTATGGGTGTGATTATGAGTCATGGGCATGCATGGTGGTGTCACGCCCATGAAAAATCAGTCATGGGCGTGCATAAAGTGTCATACCCATAATAAATAAGTCATGGGCTTGACTAACATGCTCACATCCATGACTTTAATGTCATGGTCGTGAACAATTTTCTACACTCTTCATTCTTGATGTTTTCGATATGTACTCTTCACTTCATTCTTGATGTTTTCAATATGCTCTAATCCTTCTCCTTTTTTCTCTATGATGACAAGTAAGTGTGAATCACAAGAAAATGTCTCAAAGAATGTGCTTTTAACTCACTATAGCTCTTACGCTTCCAAATTGTACCCAATACCAAATATGAACTAAAGTGAATGTCTTAAGCGTTTCATATCATTAAACACTAAGTGTTATGGAATAAATGTATAATCAATTAAGCACATAGCACATTCCCCTAAGTGAGCCAAGCACACCTTAATTCTTCTAGGGACAAACACTGCTTTTAAAACTCTGTGGTTAATGTTGTTATTGTCCCTCCAATTGTAGTCCTTCATACTGCCTGATCTTCTTCTTTAGTTGGATGTTTTCTAATTAAAAGTTCTTCCTTTCTCCAAGTTCATTACTGGTCATTAGCTAAGTGGAGAAAGCAAGGACCTAAGAAGACACAACTTACTGAAAAAGATGTTTTCATTTTCAGATTCACTAAAGATACAAAATTGATGGGAATACTGGAGCAAGGGCCCTGGTACAATGGGGACAACTAATGTTCCTATAAAAATAGAGGCCAAGCTTGGAGTTAGATAGGAGTAAGATTGATGTCATTCTATTGTGGATCAACTTCCGTAATATACCCCTTGAGTACTAGATAAGGGAAGGATTTAGCTACATGGCTAACTCTCTGAGCAGACCATTTTGCCTTGATACTCAAACTGCTAAGATGGATAAATTATGCTATGCGAGGATATGTATTAAGGAGAAGAGGGAAGAAGATCTACCTGATGCAATGTCTATAATGAAATTGAAAGTTGCTAGGGAGATGACCAAAGCCAAAATACCCCTTACATATACTTATAAACCAATGCTTCAGAACAAGACTTGAGACCCATAGGGAGACCTTTCATAATTGGACTCTACCAATAGCTTATAAATTTAAAGGAGACTAATGGATTCTTTATTCAAGAGTAGTCATCCCTTATCATTGATAATCAGAGGGACCCTGTAATACATGAAAGAATCTAATTAGAGAGAGGGTTGGAAATGTAGATGAAGGAAAGGACCCTGTAAATCTTATCATAGAGGAATCTATCTTAACCAACTCACGATTAGAGATTGAAGTAGTAAGGATTACAAAAACCTCTAGCAATAGAGTAAGGTACAAGGATGGGTAATCCTTAGGTAAAGACTCATTAAGCTTGTAGAATTCACATGATAAGGAATCATTCCAAAATAGTTTGAAGATTGGAAATGAAGCCTTAAAACTATTAAAGGTTTCTAAAGATTAAGGGTATAATGAAGTAGACAACTCCCTAGGGAATGATTTTATAGAAGTTGGTTCCTCCTCCTTTAAAAAAAATCAAGAACGAAGGCAGGCAAGGCCAAACTTGAATGTAATTAATCTTCAAGCTCAATATCTATTTTAGTATGGAATGTAAAAAGGTTAAATAATCCTCTTAAATAGCAAGTTGTTAAAGATATAATCCTGAAGAAAAATCATGTTATTCTAGGACTTCTAGAAGTAAAAAAATAAAAACTGACAAGTTGCTTGATAGTTTGATTTTTTTGGGTGCTCAATAGCCTATCACCTCAGATCATGCTTATCACTATAATGGTAGGATTGCAGATGCATACAAGGGTTCTCAAATCCAGGTCTCTAACATATTTTTTCTGATTAAATGATACAATTTAATGACTATTTGGAATGGTCCTATAGGCCTTTTGATATCTTAGTTATTTATACTACTAACATTAGGACAAGATTATTGGGACTGCAATAAGCTTCTATAAGAACCTACTACAAACGGGCACATACACTGAATCAACAATTGTGGAGTTAAGCACATTTCTAAGTGAGTCAATCAACTAGGAGATGAAAGTTAAACTTATTAAAATATTTACTCTCAAGAGATTTAGATGCTCTTTCTAAGTGGAATCCAAACAAATCCCTAAGGCTAGATGAATTCAATGCTCAATTTTCAAAACACTTGGAGTATTGCAGGAGAGCTAATTATGGAAATAGTCAAAGAATTATTCATAAGCAAGAAAATTCTTAAGGAATTGAATAAAACATATATATGTTGGATCCTTAAGAAAAAAATCATTTCTATAAATGATTTCCACTAAACTCCTAGTTACTATACCGAAAAAGGAACTTAAATCTCTAATCAGTCCTTCATAAGAAGCTTTCATATCTAGTAGATTGATTAGAGGTAATATCTTGAAAGTTTAGGAATTTTAAAAGGATATGACTCTAAGGCCTCATTCAAAATTTTCATAGTAAAAATAAACTTCTTCAAGGCTTTTGATACATTGGAATGGAAGTTCATACGTAGCTATCTTCTAGTATTTGGTTTCTATTTATTGTTTATGGATTGGATTAATGCTTGCATCTTCTCTTTAACTTTAGTTTTTGGTTAATAGTACTCCTAGAAAACCTTTAATGGAGAAAGGGGAATTAGATCAGGGGACTCTTAATCTCCTTATTTCTCCACCTTGGCCATATAAGTTGTCACAAGGTTAATAAAATTCAACTTTGCAGCCAATAGTAGGTTTGTTTTCCATTATAACTATAGAGAATTATAAACCAGTCATTTAGTTTTTGCAGATGATCTTATATTATTTTACAGATCTGACGCCCAACTCACTTTAAACCTTGATGAACTCCTTGAATATATTTATTGCATTTTCTGGTTTGAGACTCAATTCAGAGAAAATCAAGATTTATATCTCTGTGGATGTGTTGAATTCTCATCAACTTATATATATTTGTGGTTTGACAATCCATCATACTTCCTTCAAATATTTAGTATGACTATCTCTACTAAAAAAAACAAGATTTATGGAATGTATCCTTTTATTGAAAGTTAATACGACAAAATCAATTATTGATATAAAATATTTTTATCTAATGGAACCAAGCTTCAATTAATCTCTTTAGTTTTAAGAAACATTCATATCCATTGGAGTGCATGTCTCTTTCTTCCTCAGAAGCAAATCAAAGAAGTTGAAAAATGCATAAAAAACTTCTTATGGTCTAGGAAAGCTAAGAATTCCAAATATACTAAAATCAAGAGGAAGGAACTATGTTTACCTAAACAAGAGGAGGACTTGGGATAGCACCCATTTAGGTGATGCAATCTATTATGGTGGCAAAAAGAATATGAAGATTATTCAATGGTAAAAAGGCATTATGGTCCAATGGATGCATAAGTGCTATCTCTCATTCTAACTTCTATCAACAAAAGGCTTGTAGAGAACACTCTTAAAGTCTGATTCAAATGCTTAAAATGAGGGACCAACTATTCCTATACTTTAAGAGCTTGATAGGTAATGGAAACAACACTTGGTTCTAGTTTGATAGATGGTCCAATTTGGGCCCTTTGCAGGGAGGAGTTAACTTAACTCATATTAAGAATTTCACCTAATGATAAAGTTAGTGTAATAATCACTTATGGGAATTGGGGTTGTAGTTTTAGGGAATAAGCTTGTGTTGCAGATAACTTGACCTTATACAATCTAAATCTCCTAGATGATGATAAGGTTATTTAGTTGAATGAATCTTGACACTGATTCTCCATTCAATCTTGTTTTCAGCTTCTCGGGCCATACTTACAAAAAATGTTTTGGGCTAAATCTCTTATTCCTAAGGCTTCCTTCATTAATTAGTTGGTTACTAAACAAAGATTGAAAACCAAGGATAAATGCTTTAGTAGCCAAGACACCTTATGTCTTCTTTGTAAAACTTCCTCAGAATCTATTGCTTTTTTGTTCTTTCAGTGTACTTACTTACAAGTCCTGTGGTCAAGAGTCCAAGACCTCTTACAGATATATTATGGGGTAACATATTGGATTAATATTCTTAAATGGGTAAATGATATAGTCAAAAGAATGAAACAAAATACTTGCTTTTTTAGAACAACCTTTAATTATTTCATCTATGCACTTTGGCGTGAATGAAGTAATAGGTTTCATAGAGATTCTTCTATCGATAAGCATGCACTATCTAATAGAACTATTTGTTAGATTAGGGAAATCTTATTAGCTTATAAAGCTTATGAAGGAGCTAGTAAATAGATGATGAGCAATTGGAACTTAATGTGAAGTATTTCTTTTGTTTCTTAGTTAGCTTTAGCTATATTTGGAGCTAGATGTTATATAATGTAGCAATTTTGACCTCTCATTATGGTGTTGTATAAGCTTTAAACTTAATTTAATAAAATTTTTCAATTAAAAAACGTTTTTATTAAAATAATATGAGGAAATCTTTTTCTTTTAAGTTATGTACCATTAATTTTATCAATTTATAACTTTAAAATATTAGGAATCATTTAGTTCTACTTCTCTTTTTATTGTGGCTTTTTATTTTTATTTTTTGGTTAAAATATAAATTTCTATTCAATTGATAATTTAAAAAATAAAATAAAACCTATTTAGCTGAGATTTTTAATAAAACTTTGAAAACTAAACATGGTAAAAACCTATTTAGTTGGGATTTTTAATAAAACTTTGAAAACAAAAACATGAGTATCACACCATGTTTAGTTTGATATGTTTAGTTCATTCGTGAAAATGGAAGTAGAAGCAATATGTAGGACAATTTGATTATCACACCACAATTTTTATAATAGGGAGACTTTAAAACCAATTTTGTTAAGAGTTGGTATATCTACATTATCTCACACGATGATTATGTCATATCTCTATATTCGAACTCTATAGTAGATCTAGATATGACATGTTACTTTTTACTTTTGATGATATTAAGTTTCCTCCCAAGGCACAATAGTCAGTAATGGATTTTTTTAATCAATTTTAGAACCTTCCTAATCAACATTTGGAAAAAAAAATAATAAGAGTTTGTCCATAATTTTTATATGGCATCCTTATACCATAAACTCCCTTTAGGTAACATAATATTTATTCTATAGCAGACCAAAGATTAATGGTTGGAGAAGACATAAATTAACTTAAAATGTTACTATGAAATAATTTAATTTTCCAAACTATCTCTTATATTTCTCAGGGTTTTTAAGTTGTAAATGGATCATTGGGGCACTACATAAAAGAGCCCTTATCTTTCCACTTTTAGTTAATAGATTAACTATATACTTCCTTTGTGATAAGAGAATACCTTTCTCATTACTAGTTAATTCCCTCATAAAGTACTTCAAAGCCCCTAAATCTTTTGTATGAAACTGACTGAGAAAGGATTTCAAAGATGAAATTCTTATAGTATCACTTCCAATAATGACAATACATCTACGTATACAATAAAGATAATGATCAAATTTGCTCTTAGTCATGCCAAACTTTTGTATAGCTTGACCAAATTTTTCGAACCAAGCATGGGGACTTTATTTTAAACTCTATAAGTACTTTAAAGATGGAAAACTTTCTCGTTCTCCTCTTGAGCTATAAACCTAAGTGATTACTACATATACATTTTCTCTTAAAGGTCATCATAAAGAAGGCATTCTTAATGTCTAATTGATGAAGGCTCTAATTGATCAAATAAATCTATAAAAAGAGTATCAATTTCAAGGAAAACTTATATAGAAATGAGAAAAAACTCATCATAAAACTCTAAACAAAGATATTTTATCAGGGAAGAAATTTCATTTTAAGCTTCATTATCTTTAGTAGTAGAATATGGTTGCATGTAATCTTTTTGTAATCTCATAAACTTTATATTTTATAAATCTAACAAAATTTCTGTAAGTTTGAAAGATTAAGTGAGGTGAGTTTTGATAAGAGTTGACATAACTTGTTTTTCTTTCTTATTAAATGTGATCTCCATTGTACCATATGAATCATGATGGATAACTCTCTACAAAGATTACCAATGATACTTGCATAATAATATTATTAAGGATTATGATGGAGAAAGAGAGAGAGGAATTCAGATGTAAATGCAATGAATCACATGGGAAGTGTGGAAAGTGGAAACTAAAGTCTAAATTGATGAATACAGTTGGATAAAAAGGAATGTGTTCCTAAAGTTTTGGAAGGAAAGATTAATTAAAGACCTCATAAAAGTGTAAAGAATCAAACAAATTTTCAAAACGTTTATGGAAAAAGAAGATTCAAGGAACAAAAATACATTTTAATAAGGAATCTAAAACAATCCGTTTAATAAAAAATAACTTGTTAAATATATGTTCAAGTTTAAGGGTATTAAAAGATAAAAAGAAAGATGTAAAAGGGTTTTATTTCATAGAGAACTATTAGAAAACATTAAAGAAAAATGAATTGAATGATAAAAGTAACAAGACACAGTACCAAATAAAATAGAAGGCTATTATGACATTATTTGTTTTATATTTATTCATACCTTCAAAATTCTAGGTACGACAATGATTGTTGCAACTCCAAATGGGTGAGACAGTATCTCCATCATGACATTTTCTAAGTATTTTATGATAATAAAAGTTTGAGGGACAAATTGAAACAATAAATGCAAATTTCAACACATCAAAAACTAATATAAAAAAAATAATTCAAAATTCAAACTATACAAACGCATGCTTATTAGGTTATAAAAGATGGTGGTGTAAACATCTCGTTTCCATACAAAGGATTAGAACCCTAGATTTCTATAAATGAGAAATAGCAATGAGAGAACAGAAAAATGCATTTCATGTTCATGCAAAATATTAGCATACACACAGTTGATTGTTGAAAATTGCACACATTATAATGATTGTTGATGCACTCATTTGACATTTACTACGTATAATTGATTTATGAATGTGATTATATGGTGAATTGTGGATAATATGTCTTGAAAATTGATTTGGTGTGTATAAGTATTGATTTAGAATTTTTGGTAAAAATTTAGGAAATGTCTGAAATTTATATGTATTTTGGAACTAGGAAAAATGCCAAGTGGCAAGATAATTGATAAATGATAGTAGAATTAAGTGTCAAATGGTAGTAGAAATAACTGATAGGTGATATTAGGATTTAATGAAAAATATCATTGAAAATTGGGAGACAATTGGATTAAAAATTAGAGACAAATTGACTAGTTAAAAAAGAGAACCAAGTGAGACCATAGGAAGTGGACATATGGCAAATGACAAGTGTCACTTGCCAAGCCATGCATCCACCCCCTACAACACTCTCTCCCAATTGAAAGACCATCTTCATTTTTATTTGTCTTTCACTTTATTCATTTGCTCTCACCTCTTTGTAATTTCTCTTCTCATCTTCTTCAATCTTCTTCATCTACGATACTCAATTTTCACCCTCTCAACGTGAATCTTGTTCTCACCTTTCACTTGCTACTTTCATTTTCTTATCTTCTTCATTGTCACCAAAAGACCCTACAACATGTTTTCTCCCTACATTGGTGATGACCATGTGATTTAAGGAAAGCTAGGGTTAAATGAGATTTTGAAGATCTTGAAGTAAACAAGTGAGTATAAAGCATTACTCTTATTTATTTGTTGAATGAAACATATTTTGGTGATAGTTAAGAGTTAAATGATCATAAAATGAGGATGTGTACATGACAAAACGTGAATGAGAAATGTGGGTAGGTTCACGTCTTGATTTTACATATATGATGATCAATATGTCATAGATTGTTGTTGAGATTATTTGAGTTAAAATGATCATTGAAATAATGTAGAAATTGTGCAGAAATTTGATAGATGAATGGATGGTTTTTATGTTCTATTTTCTTGGTGCATAACGTGTATCTATTTGATTGTTATAGAGATGAGTTAAAATGAGTTTGAAGCTAATGAAAATGAGAACTATGGTCTCTTGAAATGGGAAGAATTAGTGTGATAGTTTAGAAGTGAAATGAATGTGATAATGGAGTAAGATATGTATGTAGAAAATATGATGAATGTGTATATATGATATGTTCTGTTTTTGGTGTTGATGATCAATCATAGAATATGATTTGTTTGTGATTGATATTGAGCTAAAATGGAAGTAGGAATGAAGAGGAAATAATGAGGACATGAGATAGAAATGATAGACTAAGCAAAAGAAATGAACTAGGATGAAAATGAAGTTAAATGTATGCTGGAATATGTTAGATGGAGTGTTTTCACTAAATAGGCATCTGTATTTTGGCCATATCGTGATCTATAGATATCCAAATAGAATGATTTTTAATTAAGATTAAACTAGAGACATATGGATACAATTTTCATGAAGGAATTGAATTTGAATTCTATCTTAAGGGTTTTGAAATTTGGCTTGAAGTTGAGTACTGGGTGCTATTACGATTTGAGAATAGTCTTTAGTATTTTGGGTATAACTCATATAATACTGAACCAAACTGCATAAATTGTAACATCCCGTTTCCATATAACGGTTGAACCATAGAAACGGGTACATGGGTGATCAATCGAGAAATTAGGAAAAACACATCTCATGCTCATGCAATTGTGAATAGTGATTTTTGCACATGAAAA
>JAOQMS010000007.1:5735699-5749272 GCA_027563885.1 Erythroxylum longipes
TTTTATAAGTTAGACTTAACTTTGAATAATCTAAGACTTTCGACAGAGGATGAACTTTAGAGCAACTAGTGTCTACAGCAACAGTAGTATAACAATGATAGTGAGATAGGTAAGATGGCCTTTTAATTACTCTAGATGCCTTTGATGAATAACCACCACCAGCCTTTGACGAGCAATTATCACCAGCTGGAAGAGAAACATCAAAACCAAAATAGTTGTCACAAACACCAACATTTAGCAGCTCATTTGGTTCTCTTCATCTACCGTTTGTATAAAGACCAGCGTTACTTTCTTGATTGATGTAATAATCAATTTTTTATGAATAAGAGTTCTTCACTTCTTCCATAAAATCTTCTTTTCATCAATCTCTTCATATTGATTTTTCCGGCATGGTATCAGAGCAGGTCTGGTACAGATTATTAATTTGCCAGTTGTTCATCTAGATGTCCAGCTCCAGCGGCCTGGTTCAGTTACCGCTGCATTTATTTCAAATGACAACTAGATGTCCAGTCCCAATTGCACTTGAGAGAGAGTGTTAGAGTATCTCACATTGATTAAAAATAAAAATATTAAAAAGTTAATCAATAATAAAGGTCAATTAACCAAATGGCTAGTTTTAGTCATTTTGGCAATGGTTGGACCTAAGCCCAATTCTTATTAATGGATTATACGCTCTATCCATATTAAAAATTCTAATAATTTTTAAAAATCATAAATAGCATACAAAATAGTTAAACCCACGTCATCATTTTTCCACAACCTAATAAAACAAACAAGTATATGTAAGTAGTAACGGCGAAAAAGAAAGTGACAAAGACCTAGTTATGGGTTGTTTAGTTCAAGGAATGGAATAGATAAAGAATAGAATAGCTATTCTTAGAAATAGAAAAGATGAGGAATAGAATAGAATGGGCATTACTTTGTTTGATTCAATGAATGAAATAGATAAGGAATTTCTATGCCAATGTTTAGTTTGAAAATATAAACTTGGAATGACAAAGAAATAACTAACAAAAAGACCAAAATATCCTTATCCTTTATTTATTATTATTTTATTATTATTATTATTATTATTATTCTAACTATTCTTATTATTTTTATTTTTACTATTTTTATTAATTATATTTATTTTATTTTTATTAAATTCCTTATTATTCTTAAATTTATTCTTATTTTTATTATTTTATTATTCTTATTCTTATTAATTATTATTATTGTTAATTTTCGATTTACTGTTAAAAGTTGTTATTATTATTATTATTATTATTATTATTATTATTATTATTATTATTATTATTAAATTTCTTATCGCTATTAATTTTATTTATTATTATTATTATTAAATTCCTTATTATTATAAATTTTCTTATTATTATTATTATTAAATTCCTTATTATTATTAATTTTCTTCTTATTATTATTAAATTTATTATTCTTATTAAATTTATTATTCTTATTAACTTTCTACTTATTATTATTTTTATTAATTATATTTATTATTATTATTATTAAATTCCTTGTTATTATTAATTATATTTTTATTATTAAATTCCTTATTATTATTAATTTTCTTCTTATTTTTATTAATTTATTATTGTTATTTATTATTATTATTATTAATTGTCTACTTGCTATTATTATTATTATTATTATTATTATTAATAAATTCCTTATTATTATTAATTCGCTTCTTGTTATTATTAATTTTATTAATTTTATTATTCTTATTAATTTTACTATTTTTATATCCTGGATGGAGAGGAAACCCAAAAGCTTATTAAAGCTCTTGATTTGTTGTCAGTCCATGTATCAACAATGATAGTGCAACATGTAGTAGCCCACTCTTTTTCTATATCTTTCAGTTGCAAGCTCACTTCAGACTTCATCCTCTCCAACCACATTGTCTTTAACATTTCTGTTGATGGGCCTGTAAATCCAGCACGGCATTTCATTATTGCATCAATCATTAACTAGTAGGATGGAGAACGAGAAACACTTAAATCCAACTTATTTTCAAAGAGGAAAAGAGCAATGCTTCTCTCAACACTCTCTTGGTTGCTTAATGACGAAATAGCCATTGGTGCCACAGTGAGGTAAACTTTTTTACAACCAGACACGGTGCCTCCACAGGTACAAAACTTTTACTTGCAGCAGAAATGCTTCTAAGAGATCTAATTTTTGCAAACCTTTGCCTTTTGGTACCAAGAATCTCTTTAATATCCTCCTTTGATGTTATAATGTCCCTCACCCTATCAGTAACATGATGCTCACTTTGCTACAAGGATTGACACCTTTACTTGGTAGTTGGGATTGATGATGCTTTAATCTACTGATGCGACCATTCAAAACTCTTTTGCAAAATCTACATTTCACCTTGTTTCCATCTAATTTCTCAGCATATTCCTAGCAAACATCTTTTTCTCGAACCACTGGTAGTAGATCAATGTACCATCAGAATGTGTTTTAGTATCTTAATACTCTCTGATTGAGACAAATGATAGAATTGAGAAATGTACATTAGAAATGAAGAAACAACCTACCGTTAACTGAAAAGATTAATGGGAAATCAATTCTTGAGTTCATCAAAAAGGAGATAAGAAGGCTGTAATGGGCAGATTGTAGATGGAAAGTAATCAATTAAAGCCATTAGAATATTTAGAAACTACAAGCATGTGGTTAACGATAAAAGAAACAAAATCAAAACTTCACGCACTAAAAGAATATAATTGGCTAGTATTTCCAAAGTCCGAACTTACTTGTTACAGGATTTTTATCTTTTGAATTCCTCCACACTGACTTCCACCCGAAACAAAAGCAGAAGGCATCTGTAAGAACTTGAAAAGGTATATTTTATTCTGTTGTCTAGAGCATTCATTACCTAAAACTTCAAAAGTTTTCTATAATCCTGAAAAATGAAACAAGATAGCTGGCCCGAAGTAAAGACATTCTGAGAGCTGCAAAACAACTGGATTGAAGTTGTTACTTAGACCCAAACTGCTGACTCGTCAAATAATTTACTGAGAATACATAATTTACAGATTATTAAATACATTCAATGACTCATTCAATAAATATCTAAAAGATAACGAGTTCTATAATAGTAACTACGAATTAAAAGGTTAATGAACATACCAAAATATTGAGTTTGAAGACTTCTACACGAAGGTTCACGGTTTTAAGCACTAGACCGTGAACGTATTTGATTACACACGCAAACATGTCAAGAAGATGCACAAATTTTAGTCAAAAGCTTTTTGAATCCTTTCAGTTAGCCAGTCCACATGAAGATGACCATGCAGAGTAAACCTAGTACATCCTATCACTCAAAACACCTCGTCTTTATCACCTTATACAAGCTCAAGTTAATGACATTACATTACTTGCAAATCAGTGCCCACCTCAGTCCATTGTTTAATGAACTAAATCATTAAAACATCAAGATTTGAATCAAGAATCAAACCAAAACCTGAGCAATTCAACATTTTTCACCAAGGGGTGTTAATTTCAGGTTTTAGTTTCACTTTATTTTTATAGAAATTTCTTAAAAACACCCCATTTCTGCACAGTTTAATTTTCCCTCAATTTCTCGACAACCAAACAAGGGTCAAGCATCACAAGTGCCAAACACTTGAAAATTCTTTAGTGTTCTAAGATGAGAAAGGTCGTAGCTTTGGAGTTTTAACGGGATAATTAAATGAAATCGTGTATCGAATTAAAAAGGAAGAGAAATAGTGAGAACTTACAGAGACAGAAGAAAAAAAAAGAGAAGACAGAATCTTAAGGTTATCAACAGAGAGATAATTGGAAGCTTGTAAGTTGTAGAGAGAAAGGGCCACTGAATGAGAGAGGCCCGCGTGAAGAGCAAGAGAGACGCCCGCGTGAGCCAGAGACGAAGCGTGTGCTACTGCGTGAATGAGAAAACGAGGAGTAAAGCTTGTCCAAGAGAAGAGAAGAGAAGAGAAGCTCGTTTTAACCTATTCCGGATGTATACGGATTAGGTAAAGATAGGGGTAAGTGTCTTTGGCTATTCTCCCGCCTGCAGAATATGTAATGCTTAGAAATAGTATTCCGCGGGTCACTTTTAAACCAAACAAAGTATTAACTAACACACAGGAATAGATGGGTCAACCAAACAGCCGTGGAGAGATGAAGAGACAGAGAAGAGCATAAGAAGAGGTCGTTGGATAAGTAGAAAAAATGAAGCGAAGAACAAAGGGAGTTGTTAATTGAGGAGTGCAAAACAAAGGAAAGAAAACATTGCTTTTCCTTTTTATAACGTGTTGTCACAATATAGAAAAATGATTTTTCTATATTGTGAAAAGCAACGTCAGGAAAGAAAACTCGTTTACAGATCAAAATGCATTGGAGTTTTCTAAAAATGAATCGAATATATTATTCTAAGATTGTATTATTTATGATATATATATATATATATATATATAAACAAATTCCAAGAAAATTTAATGAAATAAGAAATTGAAAACTCTTCACAAAAAGAGTTCACTCGTTGAAATCAACAAAAATATTTAAGCATCTCTTTTTTTTTTTAATCTCTTAGAATTCATCATCCAACATGATGTTGTTGTAGAAAGAACATAAATGAACTTTTAAGTCCATTGCCCCAAAATTAAATTTTAAATGACCATAAGTTTTCTATGATTTGCTTCTTTTTTAGAAGAAAAAAAACTTATTATACTTTTAAAATTTAAAATAAAACTCTTATAAATAAGGAAAAACCCTTCTAATAATTATCATACTTAAATTAGTTAATAGAGAGTCCACGTAAAAACACTCACGGTTGATTAAGAATTAGTAAAAGATATGAGAAACATGCATCAAATAAATTAATTTATTAATTTTATATACCAGTACTTATATTAATATTAATTAAAAATCAAAACTAATTATATCTATTAATTATTAATATTATATTTATTAGTTTAATATAATAGAAGTTTTTCACTAAATGTTTTATTATGTAATCATACTAATAAATAAGATACATAATTTCTTATTTTATTTATAATTTATATATTTAAAATAATTTATATTTTTAGTAAAATAAAATTTTATTATCATTTTATTTATTTATTATATTTATACGATTATATCTCATTTCTTAGATCACAAAGTATACATAAATATTTAATATTATCTTAATTTATTAATAACAGATAATATGTTGATTAATTTAACATGATAATAGACTAAGTCTTTCATTGAATTTTTATTTTATTATGTAGTAATGTTAATAAAAAGATTATCAATTTCTTATATTTTATTATAATTTACATTTTTAATATATAAAATTAACTTATTAATTTTTACTAGTTATCAATAATTATTGATTAAGTTTTTTTATATAAGTCAGTATTGATTAACTTTTTTCTATCATTAACTTTTTAAACTTAGTATTAATGTTAATTAATTTTTTAATATCTTATAGCGTACTAATGAATGATTAACGTTTATCATCATATTGGCCATTAAACTTAGTGCATGTAATGTTTTTGGTGTCATTAGTCTATTAGACTAGTATTGAATAATCGTATAATATATAAAGCATTTATAAACATATTTCTAAATTATTTATAAATAAAAAGTATAAATAAATTATGTACAAACAAAATAAAATATTAATTATGACATTATTATTATTATTATTATTATAATAAATAAAATAAATATTATTACACATTGTTAGAATTTTTTTAAAATTTAAAACGGAGATTATATTTCCAAAGCTGAAACTTATATACAATCATTTACAAGGGTATCAAAAAGAAATTAAACAACAATAACAACACAAACAATACATCCGATAATCATAAACACATATTAGATCAACCATATCAGTCTAAGTTCTGGGCTGCTGCTATCTTGCTTTCCTTTGGCTAACATAATTTTTCTAATCAAGTTAACTATTGTCTCAGTAAGCTCATACATATGTTGTTCTTCGTTCTTGTAGATTTTCCTATTCCTCTCCCTCCATATATAGTAAATCACTATCTGAAATGATGTCTTAGTAATGAGACTATCCCTCTGGCCTGATTTGGAGTACTGCATTATATCGTTTAACACTCCATTCCATTGAAAGGAGAAACTCGAAATTCTAATCATAACCAAAATTCTGCTCCACACCGCTTTGGTATACTGACATTCAAAAAACAAATGATCTCTACTCTCGTTTACATGTTTACATAAAACACAAAAGGGGTCAAAACTTTCGGACCATCGATCTTTCGTTCTCAACTTATTCTTAATAGTTAACCACAAGGAAATAATACATTTAGGACTTAATACCTATTTTCACACTAAGTCAACCCACGGAACTTCTTCCAAAGCTGCCCTCTCTATGGCGTGAGCAGATTTGTTTGTGAAAGCACCATTATTATGAGCAGCCCATGTAATCGTATCAACCCTATTGCTTATTTGCAGTTCGTAACATAATTGTCAAGGAGGTGAAAGTATCTAGAATTGTTCATCCTATCCCTCTCATGAAAAAACCAAGCAACTGTAGGCTCCTTCGGAATCCTATTACGAATAGCATGTAGGTCATTTCGTAACCATAGAGGACTGAAATTTGACCAGTTATTAAACCAAATTCTGACATATTCACCATTCCCTACCCTGAACTTAATGAAAGGATAAATCTTTTCCCTAAGTTGCAACATATTCTTGAAAATCCAAGAATGGTCACACATAGGTTGGAGATTCCAAAAACTTTGACCATTAAGACGGTAAATTTACATCCACTCAACTCACAACGCTTTTTTATCAATAAACAATCTCCAAATTCTCTTCATTAATAGTACCCTTTGCATTTGCGTAATCTAGATGATTCCTAATCCCCTTTGTTTTTAGGAACAATAATATCACTCCGTTTTACTTTTGGCCCCTTACTATGATCAAGTTTCCCGTTCCATAAAAAAGATTTCAACAACCTCTCCATTTCCTTGATAACTTTCCTAGGAATTACCACATTAGTAGCCAATGTATATAACATATTAATCATTTAGTTTATTAGTATTACTATTATATAACAAAATATAAAAAATCAACGAGAGACAAACATTAGTATTATTCTAAATTGATTAATACATAATTAATTATTAATAAAATATAAAATATTAATTTGTTATTAATTATTAATAGAAATAAATAACCATTTGTATATCAAATATTTGTTTGTACTTTTGAAATAAGTAATGATATATAAATATCATAAAAATTTTATTTATTGACAGTAAAATCAATCAATAATATTAATTGTTAATTATTTATAAAAAAATAAAATTTTTTATAGATATTGATAAGTAAAAAATTAATTTATTACCACATTAAAATAATATTATTAACCTTTAACAAATATAATCAAATATATATAATAATTTTAAAATATTATTGTATTCTAAATATAAGTAACAATAAATAATTAAATATAATAAATTTATTTATTTACTTCTTTGACATATGCTATTAATGTTCTACTCCTTCTCAAATATTCATTTTAATATAGGTTCAATAATGCCACGTATATTGTATAATTTTCGCATGATCTGTGACATGAATTATTTGTTGACAACTTTAACAATGATAATTAATAGAATAAACCAAACAAAAAGTAAATCGGAAATCAATTGGCGTTTTTCTTTTTTGACACCTAATATAGGAATGAGATCACTAAATTAAAAAAGAAAACATAAATCTAAAATCTATTTTTTGAGTTATAAACTAATATACCCCTCTTCCACCAGCGTGTGTGTGTGTGTGTTTTTCAAGTTGCACGTGATAGAGCTTTGATTTGTTTTTACGGTAGCTTCTTATATTTCTTCTTCTGGTGGATTACAAATCACGAACATCACGCAAGTAAAACCTAGTAACTCCAGCCCCAAGAGGATTCGCTCTGGGTTTACACCTAACCCTTTCAAGATGACCAATGAGAAAGTCCACGTTATGGATTGGGGTTTTATAAGTTGGTCGTCAAAGTAGTGTTGGTTATACTTTTAAGTTTCTGCTTTCTGAGTTGGAACTGCCTATTTCTAAGATCAAATCTATTAAATAGCACTTTTGTTTCTAGTTTCTTGATTTGATTTCACGGGTGGGATTAAACATTCTACTGATGGTGACAGTGTGACGCTGGACTTGCACGATCAAAGTAATATCTAATTATCTACCATGTGAACTTTCAAATCTAGACTACTAAGCTCATGTATTTCTCTAGTGAATAATTTATTCCTCTTATTCATTCTAACAAAACACATCTTCTTTGTAACAATATCTAAAACACCATATCATATGTCAAAGACTGAAAGACAGAAGTTGTAGATTGCTTGATTCTTTTCTAGACAGTATCTGCTTAAAAACATTAATTGAAGTAAGCGACAGAGCTTTTGGGATTATCTCCCACCGATGGTCTAAAAAGGAGGACAACATCACATTCCACGTACTTAGCACGTGATGGACAAATAAAAAAGACAGATCTTAGAATAAATAATTTTATCGTAATATTTTAATTTAATAATCTGACACAAATTTTAATTTTCAGTTGTCCATATCATGTGCCAAGTCTACTGACATACCTTATTAACATTGTTAGTTTAAGAAATACTTTTTAAAAAATTAAAAGTTTTTTTGTGTGTATAATTTACCCTGTACAAAATAAAGAATACAAGCAAAACCATCCAATATAAATTACGGCCCCAACTTAAAAACATAGTACGTGTATGAACAACCATAAGCATCTTTTTATAACCCAATCAATGACACTTACTTTAGTACCCAACTTAGCCACCCTATCCAAATCCACTAGTTTTTGCTTTTCTTTGTTAAATTAAGCTTTGAAAAAACAAGAATTTACTTTGTAATCTCAATCTCATTATTATCTCGACTGGTCTATCTATATTTAAGGTATCCTTTACCATTGGTGATATCCGGTACTTTCGATTAGAATGCTTAGTGGTGATGTGTTATCTTTGTCTCACTTGGTACTTGCTAACATCTAGGACTCAGTTACAAAAAAAAAGAAAACACAAGCATGTAAATTATATATATATATAGACGCAAACAACATGAGCTTTTAAATCTTGTGCTTTCAGCCAAGCATGTTCAATTTGTTGAGAGCGAGGGAAAAAAGAAAAAAGAGAGAAAGAATAGAGCACATTGCCTAAGAATCAACCTGTCAATTATGATCTCACAATGCTACTCCCGCTCCTAGCACCAGCTTCTAAGTATTACAGACCCCATGTGGTCGCAAGTCAGCATCAACAATTGTCAATCACCCATGCAATTGAATCTAAACTTCGAAGCCATTTCCATATGAAACCAACAAAAGGAAGCCCAATACCGTCCATTTGCATGTTGCGTAAGAAAATCGGATTCTACTAGACCACAGATTAGAAGAACCAACATCAACAGTACTTGAAACAAATAAAATGAACTTGGGGATAGGATCCAGTACAATTTCATGTGCATCACCAGCGTGACGTGCCGCGTCTCACCGAACTACCTTTAGATGAGTTGACACGTGGCCTCTTAGGATCCGTAGGATCATCATGGACGTCAAAGGTGTCCCGGCCATCTCCGCCAACCATTTCCACAAGCATCCTCTGAAGATCTTCAAAACTATCTCCCTATGAAGATACCAACCGACAGATGAACCCCGTCGGTGGGTCCCAAATTATTACCATTACACCCTCCGCATCACATAAAAAGGGCATATTTTCAGGGGTACAAAGGGAATTAGAGAGAAGATGGAATTAGATACCTCGTCTTTCACGTTATTCATCATGCAAATCATCTCTTGCATAAAGTCGCAAAAGTCCTGATTTGAAAAAATTCATAATTTCCAGAGTCACATACGAAAAATTGATCATTAAAAAAAAACCCCACACAGTCGGTTAATCAATTGAGAGAGGAACCAACTAGACCAATGGGTAAGACTAAAGCTAGATAAATATCAACTTTTGGAAAAAAAATAATAATAATAAAGGAGTTAAGATATTTATTTAGAACAAACTTGGTCTTCTTCTTCTAGTGGATCGTAGACCCCTGCATCGTACAAGGACCTCTTAGACTGATCGGAGAGAACTGTAAAAATAAACGGACGTTAGTCAGAAACGACTCAACAGAGGATCACGGCGTTAAGACTTTGAAAATCAAAAAGACTAAAGAGGAAAAAAGTTGTTGAGGAGATAAGTCAATAATAAAAATACCGGAGTAAGCTTCTTGGATTTGCTGAAACCGCCGTTTTGCATCTCCGGCAACGCTCGGGTTCTTGGCCCACTTGTCAGGATGCCATTTCTCCATTAACACAAAAACGAAAACAGAAACTCAAACTTTTGATCCGAAAAGATAAAGAATTGAATGAAAAGTTTAAATAAGAGAATTACCATGGCGAGTTTGCGATAGGCAGTGCGAATATCGGAGAAGGAGGCGTCCTTGCGAATGCCGAGAACGGAGTAATAGCAAGATCCGGCGTTGGATCCTCCTTCCCGCTCCATCTCTAATTCACCCAGCAACACTCAAAACCTCAGAAGAGAGCACAAACTGTCGCTCTCTCTAAATATATATATTTATCTATATGACAATAAGACGATTGTTATAGTTGTAGTTGAAATTGCTGTCGTCTATAGCAGGCAGCCACTAGTTTTAGTAATATCTGGGAGGAAGAAAAATTCTGGCCGTCTTTCTTGGCTGTTTATTAAGCACGAGAGAGAAAAATATCTTCTGGGACTTTGAGAGGGAGAGAGCGAAGGGGCTTTGTGGGTGCGTTGAAGGTAGAACCTTCGAGAGTATTCGGTCTTTTACTTTTTGATATGTCTACCAAGCAGAAAGGGTTAGATATTTTCTTGCTCGTTTGCATAATTGCCACTCGACTTTGTTATTATCTACTGGTTTCGCCTTCGGGTTATCGGATTTCTTACATGTCGGGGTTGTTACCCGAATTGCTTAGCTGTCCATTTTCCGGAGGATAAAGGACGACTCCAACTATTGAACTTTCTAAAGATTTTTAATAAAAGTGTTAATGTAAAAAGAATAAATTAAATTCCTAACCCTTTTAAAGTCCAATTTATCTTTTAAAACTTTAAATATGTATTTTTAATAAATAATAAAAGTGTCAATTAAAGAAGGATAAATTAAATTCCTAACCTTTTTAAAGTGCAATTTATCTTTTTAAACTTTAAATATGTATTTTTAATAAATAAGATAATATTTAAACGATGTTTTCAAAATTAAATATAATTAGTCAATTTATCTTGGTATTACAAAGAAGGTGTTAAGACTAATCTGTATATATCTTACGTTAACGAAATCTTTTATATTCCAAAAAACAGGTGTAAATTGACTTATAATGTAAAATGTTTGGAGAAGTGCCAATTAGGGATATAAGACTACTCACTAATTATCGATAAAATGTACCATCATTAAGAAGATTTCTGACAGTAGCCAGAGATGTCAATTTCAGCCCGGCCCAGCCTGATCCGCCCCATTTTTAGCCTGAATTTGACGGGCCACAAGCTGGTCACGGGCCAACCATTAACATCCATAACAATAGCAAAAATGTTATTGCTAGAGTCAAGTGGAGCCCTAGTAGTCTCGATATGAACGAGGCCAATATGGGAGATAAGATAGTTAACCAGAGTTATCATATGATATTTCAAAGCCCAAAAAATAGGTCATGCTGCTTAAGTCTTCAAAGCCCAAAAGATAGGTCATGTTGCTTAAGTCTTTTATTTCAAATTATTGATGGAGAAAAGATTTTAAAGTAGAGATAGCCTGTGTGACATCCTCATTTATTATTAACACGGGGAAGAAGAAGTGTTCATCCTTGATCTGTTTTATAAGGAAATAAGACATGATTATAAAAGATAAATTTAAAGCCAAGACAGGCAATGGTAGTGTTGAATTTGATAAATTTTAGGCTAGAAGAGCTTGCTTAGGTCCTTACAATGCTTTACAAAGGTAACAAACTTTATTAGGTGTATGGTCATACGTAGGTGGAGATTGCATATAAACTTCTTCAATAAGATTACCATTAAAAAAGACATTCTTGACATCCGTCTAGAATAGTTCCCAACGCTTACTGATAGTAGCTGTAATAAGATTATAAACTGATGTTAAATGAGCTATAGGAGAAAATATCTCTTTATAGTTAATTCAATATTCCCAGGTAAGCCCTTTACCAACCATTTTGGCTTTTTTTCTTTTAACTGAACCATTAGCTTAGGTCTTGATTTTATAGACCCATTTACAACCAATAATAGACTCGTATAGAGTTAAGTCAATCAAGTCCTTGGTATTGGTGTTGAAGAGAGCTTATAGTTTTTTGGCCATTGGTTATTGCCATAAACGGTCAGTGTTGACCTCGCGGTAGGTGAAAGTTTCATATAAAGAAACAATAGTGGAAATCTTTACGATAAATAGAAGGTTAACTTATTTGAGTAGAGTGATGGGGAAGTTGGGGAAGTTGTTGAGACTCAACATATTTTGATGGAGGAGTATATTGGGAAAGGTTTTTTAATGAAGGTGGAGGATCCATATCTGAGGAAGATACAATGGAATTAAGTGCCTGTTTGAATAGGCTTATATCAGTAGAGCTTTTGTTAGTAGAGCTTTTATGAGAAAAGCTTTTCTAAGAAGCTAGTTGACTGTTTGACTGTCAATTAAAAAAACAACTTTTTTGAAAGAGCTTCATCCAGTAGACTGTTTGGCAACATAAAAATAAAAAGTACTTTTATGAATTTTAACTATACTTTATTTTGTAATAAAAGTTATTTATGCATATAAATAATATTTAAAGTATATTACACAATATGCAAAGCACAATATATATTATGTTTACATTTGGTTTGAAATAATTCAACTACTATTAGGTCTTTCATGAATGGAATGGGTTTACATTTACTTTATAATTGTTTGAAAATTTTATTTCCATTTTGTAGGAAATTATTTAAAGAGATGTCTCATTTTCTTGTAGGAAATAAAACTAATATCAAAAATAAATATTAAAACATATAAAAAAGCTAAATAATATTATAATCCCAAAATAAATATTCAAGTTGAGTAAATAGTTAAAAAATAATAAATTATGCATTTTATTGTAATACAAGAAGATTTGCAATATGTTCCCTCGCATCATTCATCTCGTTATTTGTGGCTCGTCTAAATGATTTTCTTCAACGTCTTTATTTTCATTGATTTCTTCATTTGTAGGAAGTAATTCATCATCTTCATCACAGGAAGAAAACTCTCCATCCTTTTGAGCATTTAACCTTATAAAATTATGAATGGACATTGAAGCAATTACAACTTTAACTTGTTTTGGAAAAGGAAAACTGGGCATTTGACAAAAAAAATTTCACCTATTTTTCTAAACGCCAAATATTCTTTCGATTGTGCATCTTAAAAAAGAATGTGCATGATTGAATATTTCTTTCTTCCCTCTTGGAAGACCAGCACGTCAAAAATCAGGAAGATGATACCTTTCAACTTTATATGGTCCTAAATAACCTTGCATGTAAGGATATCCTGCATCTACCAAATAATATTTTCCTACATTCCAAATTAAAAA
>JAOQMS010000007.1:5749372-5765935 GCA_027563885.1 Erythroxylum longipes
CTACAGCCTCTTCTATTGTTACTTCTGTACCTTTCTTTAATCCATATGACTCATTCAACAATTTACATAATTTGATAGAAACGTCCTTTTCAATTCTAAATTGTTGATGGCATCTATCTCTATGGCTATTAAGCATCTCTATTACAAACATCCATCCAATGTGAGGGGATGTTCTACATAGTTTTTTAATATAATATTTAATATCATGGTCTATTGTTAGTGCTACTCTAATTTGAACCATTTGCAAAATTTCTTCTTCAATCTCTTCATTATATTCATGATCATTGTCAGAATCATTATTAGAAGATGACATCTGTATCAAAATATATAAAAAATAAATAATAAGCTTATTGTATGATAAGGTAATATAGCAATAATCAGAACACAATAATAATAAAGTACAATTTAATTCATTACAACAAAATTAACCAAATAGAAATCCAATACAACACATTAAAAGTAGCAAATTCCAATAAATCCAATACAACACATTACAAGTAGCGAATTCCAATACAACACATTACAAGTAGTCCAATATTAGTAACCAAGTATATGTCTAATTCATTACAAAAATCACAATCATTTCATTTTCTTAATCCATTTGATTTGAAGATCAACATCCTTAAGCGCAACAAACATCTCTCTATTTTTCTTCTTCAAAAATAATTTGGTAGCTAACATAAACAGCTCACCTCCGCTTTCTATTTCATTTATACTTCGTAAGATGTCTATCACCTCAGAAATGCTACAACCAAGTTCATCTCTTTTAATAGAGGTTACTGAAGTTCTACTGTCTACTACATCACATATACGGTCCAAATATTTACATAACCTTTCTGTTGCCCCTGTTCTAGTATCGTGTTTCTTTCTTTTTTTCCCCTTTCCTTTTATAGAAGTTCCTAGAGGTGGAGTTGATGAACCAATCTCTTTATCAATATTTCCAATTTCTTGATTGACAATAAAGTCTTCAAAAAAGTTATTATCAAGATCAGTATCAACTAGGCTTTCTCTAGACGGCTCATAAGAATCATTTGGTATAAAACCTGAAGAAGGTGTCCAATCTCCTTTCCCTGTAGCTGCAACATCTTTAAATAAAATATTCAGCTATTCAATATATTTCAAACCTTTAGTTCGAAATTTGGTAGCCTCGGGATTTTCCTACAATAATATCATTTAATTTATTAAACTATCAAGTAACATTAGAACGTTATAAATCTAAAGCTTAAATGCTTATCTTCAATTTTTTCCCACCATTCGTCACTTGCATCAATAGTTTGATTAGTAGGATCCCATCCTATTTCAATTTCCTTACCTACTAAATTTGTCCAAAGATGCCAATCCTTTTTTAATCCATCCCATTTATTCTTAAATTTTTTGTATTCATAATTCTTCTTAGTGTCATGAGCAAACTTTGAAACTATATTTTTCCATCCAATCTTGTTAGAGTGACCATTTGATTGATTTCCAGCTAATGTCTCTTCCACAAAAATTTTGATTACAATTTCAAGAGTTCTATCATTCCACTCCATTTTAACCCTTTTTTTCAATTTATCCCGCCTTGAATATCTTGACATGGATTTGACATTTTCTATCAACAACAAAATCCCCACTGCATATAACAATGAATTAAGCAAGTATAAGAAAATATAAAAGCATAACCGTAGAAGATCAAGCATGTCAAAGAAGGTCGACGATAAAGTTGAGATCATCAGAAAAGGGTCGATAAAAGAGACAAACACATAAGTTTTAAAAGATTAGTCATATCCAGTTTGATTAGCTAAAGGTATAAGAAAAAGGAATGAAACAAAAGATGAGTGAAAAAAGGGGTGTCTAACAAAAGCAGAAATCATGTGACATATGACAATTTTGAGGACTTTCATTTTTCTTGTAGGACTAGTACAAGAAATCTCGAAGCTTTAGAGTAAGAATCTGAAAACCTGTTTTGACCATTACTCTATTTTCTAACATTTGAACGTGTACCAGAAACCAATGGATGTGGGGGAGCTTGACCTCATAAATTAAGTTAAATAGAAAATAGAAGAAAGAAGAAAAAAGGGAACCACAAGATGAAAAATTGAAAAGGGTCACCTTTGGTTTTTATCATTTTTTACATTTCAGCGCATGGAAAGTAGCAAACTTTGGCCATTTTTAAAACCAACTGACTTGGTCAGTGTGAATTAGAAATATAATCAAACAATTGGCATGCAACAAGTCATTTATTACAGAGAGTTGAAGGTGACCTTAGCAAGCGTATAGGAGCTTCGAGCTCTGGACTCAGTCAAGCAACAAGCAACAGATGCATGGTCATTGCATTCCAAGAAGGAAATGATGAACTACAAACATCATGTGATAAGGAGTATGAACACGCGTCTATGGAATTGGATTACAGGACAACTAGAAAAGTGTCATATGTCGTAGGTAGAAAGAATAGTCGGAGATATAACAATCTCATTCCTCAAAATACAATCATACATTAGTGAATAAATGATTGACCCAGAAGGTCACGACAATTATAAGATTGACCCAGAAAATTGATCTCACTCAGACCCAAATACAAATTACTCAGAATGTAACACAAAATCTTCTACACTTAACCACAGTTCAAATAAGAACAAAAATGAAACCAATAAATCGAGAAATGGAAGCAACTAACATCAGAAAAAATGAAACTAACAGATCGAGAAATGATAAAAAAGAAAAATAAACCAAGTACCTGAAATGAACTGAGTGAAGATGGGTTAGCTGTGTCCCTTGAGAAATTTGTGGTCACTTTTTCCCTTGTAAAGATCGGTTTACAAAACAACTGCAGAAAATCTGTGATAAACGTTAAACGTTGGATATATTATAAACGTAAGTGATGGAAAAAAGTATACCTGAAAAAGCTAAAATGAGGGGCTTTCTAAAAAGCTCCAAATTTGAGCTTCTTAAAAAGCTGTATTTTAGCTTCTAAAAAAGTTATTTTTATTTAAAAAGTGCTTTTGGATTCTACGGTCAAACACTCATTTTTTTTAAAAATAGCTTTTGCGGTGGGAAAAAGTGCTTTCCCACCTTCCAAAAGCTCAACTAAACAGGTGATAAGTGTTGGTTATGTTGAATTGGTAGAGTTGTAAGATGGACTTGCAGGAGAATGCTAGGAAGCAAAGATATGGTAGGGTAAAAAAAACTACCATAAGAATGTTCCCAAAAGGTCATATATCGAGAGAAATGAATTCTTTTAGATAGGGGATCGCAACATCTAAATCCTTTGGATTTTATGCCATATCTAAAAAAATAGCATAAGTGTCCTTTTGGTTCTAGTCTAGTATACTTATGAGGTTAGGGAAGAACAAAGCGTGCACAACTGAAAACCTTAAGAGACTGATAGTCAAGAGCACAATTATATAGGCGCTTATAAGAGAGATGTTGCCTATGATAGGGGAAGGAATACGATTGATAATATATATAGTAGTAAGAGAAAAATTTCCCCAAAGGTTTCAGGATAAGAAGAGGAAAGGAGGTCTTGAACTATATTAAGAATGTGTTATATATTTGTGTTCAACTCAACCATTTTGTTGAGATGTATTTGGGTAGGATCTTTGAATAATAGTCGCTTGTTGAGCAAATAAGTGGGTGAACTTTGTACCTTTGTATTCTATTGCATTATCAATGTGAAATATTTTAATCTTGTAAGAGAACTGAGTTTGGATCATACTAGCAAAGTGAGAATAAATAGAGAATAGTTCAAATCTCTAAGAAATTAGATAAATTCATATATAGTGAGAAAAATCATTGCCAAAGATCACAATATCTCAAACCACCTATAGTTTCAAAATCAATCATATGAAACCAAACATTGGACTAATATTCTAGACATATCAGTTCAAGAATATAAACGTATAATTGAGTCATAACAAATCAATAAATAAAACTGCATTGAATAAAGACTATATCATATTATTAATCCTAATTTAGGGTTCATTACACCTAGACACTATGAAAATTAGTTCATAAGTATAGAAAACAAATCCATCATCAAATATTCAGAAGAAAAAATATAAATAAAAAATTCATAATCTATATCCCTTTTTATCTCTAATGAAGTCTTCTTGAATTTAGATCAAAGGTTTCCCTCCATCATATCTCGTGCTGTAATCTTCATATTTTTCCTTCGTACTTTGTTTAGAACTGCCTCTTCTTTGCTTTTCTAGTGTCTAACTTGACTTTAGTAGCTTCCTCTCCTAGCTCTATCCTTTATAATTTCCTTTTATAGCAAAAACTATAGTTTCTGTAATATACATGATCTCTTACATGACTATATATTTCAAAATACCCTCTAAATCATGATTGTACACTATCACAAAAGCTTACATAGGAAATATAAAAGGTCATGTATATCAACATATATGGACATAAACAATATCTTTGAAGCTTCACATTTTTACAGTGACTTACGCTATCCTTATACACGACCATGTATCTCCAAAGTTGATTCAAATCTTCCATTTTATGCCTCAATTTTATGCAAATTCTTCTCCTTGTGGTCTATAAAGGCAATTATGACCTAAAAACACACTTGAAAAAAATAAATATTAAAAATAATATAAAACTATTAAACAATAAGCAAAACACACTAATTATGGTTATATAAATATAGTCAATTAATCATTTATCAAACATTCCTACACTTAAGCTTTTATTTGTACTCAAACAAATCATAATCTAAAATATCAAGTTTACAAACATTCACCCCTTATTAACCTCAACCTATCCATCCACACTCTAAATCATCATATCATATCAATCAAATTAACTTACAATTAGATTCAAGTCATCCTAGAACTAGCCTTTATAGGTTAATATTATAATAATAACATAAATAATATTTTTGAAATCAAAAGTGAAAATTTTCACACCCTTGATAGTAGTGTTTTGTATGATATTTTAGGATTTAATTTGTTATGCATTTTGTGTTAAATTGAGTGTTAAGTATGCATTTAGGGTTTAATTAGATTAGTTTTATGTTTAAGTGTTTTTACGGGTTAGTTTGAATCTTTGAGCTAAATTGTATATTTTTTAGGCAACTTGATTTGTGTGCTAGTGTTGCAGGGTAAATAGGGAAGAACGGTGAAGATCTGAAGAGTTTCGGGCTAAAAGACACAAGACATGATTGTGCACAGTGGCCACGATCGTGAAAGAAGAGGAAGAGTCAGAGGCAGCCAGGCCACGATTGTGCACCAGGAGCCACGATTGTGATAGAGAGCGTCAAGTCAGGCCACAAACGTGGACTTCAGGCCACGATCGTTACAGAAAGGAAAAAGTGCTGGCCACGATCATGGCAGGCAGGGCCACGATCATGCCCTACGTCGAGCTGACATGAAAACTCAAAATTTGAGTGATTTTTTGGACCATTTTGACCCCAAGTTTGACCTAAGGCTTCCACAGAATAAATAGAACAATACCTAGCAGCAACAAGGGGGCATTAAAGAGCCGAGAGAGCTGAGAAAAAGGGAGATTTTGTCAAAAATTTAAGAGAGACCTAGATAGAGATTAAGCGATCGAGGAAGGAGACGAAGGAAGAGAGGCACGGAGACACGTTTGACGCGACGTACTTCCCGAAACAGGTGGTTTCTTATACTGGCGACCTCTGAGATCTATTCCGACAGTATTTTCTAGTTTTTATTTCGATTTCATTGATGTATGAAATTTGGAGATTAATTAGAATTATTGTTGTTAAGTGTTGATTTTTCTGTCTAAACTCACCTTCAGGTTTTTATTCTTAAGATTAATAAAATTGATTTGATTATGTTTTATTCGGTTTAATTGTGATTCGATTTGATTCTTCATAACTAGGTAATAAACTGAGTGGGTGAGTTGGTAAAAATCATCGATTTAGGTTAATGAGAGTTAGGTAAATCGATAGTTAGAGAATTGAATCAAACCGATAGAGTCGTGTAACAAGAGATTGAGCATATATTCCCGGTAGGTTAATAGACAACGTTAGAACTAATTTAAGTTTTGGACCAAATGTGGATCGAGAGATTGCAATCTCTATAATTTGAATTAGGGATTATCAATTAGGGTTAAAAATTATAACTCGAGAGAGAGTAATTCACCTTAGGATTTTCTAGGCCCGTTAAGTCAGAAATTTCATAATTAGATAGTTTTTCTTTAATTCCGAATAAATTCCCCCTTTCTCTCAGTTGGCCACTTCTAGGTTGAAATTCGGATTATTGGTGTGTGTTGGCTTTTGTTCATTCCGTTGGTGCTTTAATTTCTCATATTTGATTATTGATTGATTTTAATTTCTGCAGTAGTTGTTAATTTAGGAATTGCAAACTTAGCTGCCGTTAGATTTGAGGACTAGTTCCCTTCCTTATGGGATCGACACCTTAGGTCCTATGTAAACTACTCGTGCGCTTGCGGAATTTACCGAGGTTATAAATAGTGAAACTTAGTGCGTGTAACCTCAGGTAAACAAATTTTTGGCGCCGTTATCAGGGAAGGCAACTTAGTTCTATGGTTTAAAGTGTTAGGATAGTATTTAATTTTTGTTTTAGTTTTGGTTAGTTTTACTTAGGAATCATGCTCTTGCATGAACACAAGAGTCACGAGGGGTTCGAGTAGCGCAATTGAGACGTTAGATTTAGATATAACACGTTTAGAACGACCTTAGGAAAGCTCGGTGAGAAGAAGAAGAAGAGTTCGAGAAAGAGCAAATGGCTGAGGGGTTCCAAAGAAACATGGATCAAAAAGTCAACCCTGGTAGGCAACAACAGAGGACCCTCATGGATTTTATGAGGCCAGGATTCAATCCTGCAAACCAAGGAGTGGCTAGACTACCTATTCAAGCGGTCTCCTTTGAAATTAAGCCAGCCTTCCTGAACATGCTTTAATAGAACGTCCAATTCTATGGACTTGCAAATGAAGACCAGAATGCTTACATTGTGAGTTTTCTCGAGATCTGAGATACTTTTCGGTATCATTAGATGTCAGAAGATGTAATGAGAATTAGGCTGTTTCCCTTTACGCCTAGGGTTAGAGCGAAGACTTGGCATCATTCACTGAGCTCTACTAATATTACAACATGGGACCAACTAGTGTGTGCTTTCCTAGATAAATACTTCCCACTAATAAAGACCACCAAAATTATTAAGGAAATTACAAACTTCCAATAAGGTGATGGGGAGTCTATTTATGAAGCATGGGAGTATTACAATGATTTGCAGAGGAGATGCCCACACCATAATTTACCCAAGGAGTTCCTGTTGCAGACATTTTATAACAGAGTAAACCCACAGACTAGAGGCACCATCGATGTGACGTCGGGAGGATCTTTAATGAGAAAGACGGTCGATGAAGCAGAGGACCTAATAGAGGATATGGCTAACAATAACTGCTTATAGGCAACATAGTAGGCAACCTACTAGCTTTAGGGAGCAGAAGGGAATTGTCACTGTTGATTAGATGACAGAGATGTAAGCTAAGATCGACAACTTGACGCGACAACTCAGCAATATGAAGGCATCATCCTCAGCTACGGTAAAAGCTGCGCAATTGAAGTGCGAGCTATGCGGCTAGTTGGATCATGATACGATGGATTGCTTTTTGATTAGACAAGATAACCAGAAGCAAGCTCATTACATGGGAGCTCAATTTAGACGTGGAGGGGGTAATAATCCCTACTCTAACACATATAACCATGGGTAGAAGAATCACCCAAACTTCTCATGGTCGAATAACAACAATGGAGGGTAGTTCAGACCCTAAGGACAATCAAGCTTTCGACAGGATAAAACAAGCTCGATGGATTTAAAATTAGACAGAATTTTAGATAAGATAGGAGGAATAGAGGAAACACATAGGAGGCTCGAGAGTAAATTTAAGCAAGTCACAAAAAATCATGCTTCATCTATGCACAATTTAGAAGTCCAAGTGAGGCAGCTCGCGGAAGCAATGTCAACTCGGAATGATGGAACTTTTCCAAGCAACACTGAGTCGAACCCAAAGGAGCATATCATGGTTATAAGCTAGACTCAGGACGAGGAGTTGGAAGAGGTAGACAAAGGAGAAGGTCAAGTAGTCAAAAACGATCTTCCAAGCGAGACTGTGAGCAATTCGGTGCAAGTAACTCGACAGGTATTCTTGCACCAATTTTTTGCTCAGAAGGAATTATATGCTAGGAAAGCAGCAGGAACGTTACAAGAAATTGAGTCAAACAAAGTCGAGGAAGTGACAGAACAAATACAATCTAAACTGAAATTACAAGAGTCTATCACAGAGAAGGGGAAGGAGCAGATACTGGAAGACACCCCCAATATAGTGAAGAAGGATGATCCAGGGGACTTTTTCAACCCCTGCAGTATCAACAGGATCATCATATATAGGGCATTCGCAGACTTAGGCGCAAGTATAAATGTGATGCCCTACACTCTCAGTCTTGAATTGGGGTTACGAGAGTTAGTGCCCACAAATTTTTTGGTTAAGACGGCTGATAGGACTTCACTTAGACAGATGTGAATCATACAAGATGTGCCAGTCAAGGTCGGTAATTTTATCTTTCCCACATATTTCTATTTTTTGGATATCAATGAACGTGAGGATACTCCGATGATTCTTTGAAGACCGTTTTTAGCTACTGTGCGCTCAATGATTGATGTGGATGGGGGCGAACTAACTCTACGAGTAGGGAAGGAGCAACTGACCTTCAAGGTGATTGTTAGAGAGTACAGAGCTTCTTCAACTCCAGTGGATCGCAACAAACTTGAACCTCAAGGAGAATGGGAAGACATTGAGAATCTTATAAATGCTTTCCGAAAGAAGCGCTCGCGAAGGAGAAGGCAAGGCAAATAAAATTCCAAGGAAGGTGGTAGTTGTAATATTGTAGCAAATATTTAGACTTTGAGGTTAATAACGACGCTACCATTAAATCAATCATTCCAACCACCGTGAGCTTTAAAAGGAGCATCAAGCTACCGATATTAAAAGAAGCGTTACATGGGAGGCAACCTATAGAAAAACTTAGTTGAATTTTGTAGTTAGGCTTATTCTTGTTCTAGTTTAATAAAAGAAAAAGAAGAATAGGATTTCAGAATCATGGGGAAGAGTACGCAAGCGTATTAAAAGAAGCGAAGAATAATTACGAACTGAGAGACGAAAAAGAATTGGAAGAGGAAGATCTTGGTGTCAAGATATAGGCACTGGCCACGACCGTGACCTGTCAGGTCACGATCATGGCCTACGATTGGGATTTCCTTTTGTACTATGCCGCATAACACGATTATGGCATAGCAGGCCACGATCAGGATATAGGCACTGGCCACGACCGTGACCTGTTAGGTCACGATCGTGGCCTATGATTGGGATTTCCTTTTGTGGTATGTCGTATAACACGATTTAAGCATAGCAGGCCACGATCGTGGCCTGCATCTATGTACAAAAAGGGGAGGATGCAAATTTTAAGTGACAACTTTACCATTTTACCCTTTTTGCCCCCTATTTATTCGATTCTTACTTAACTTTCACTTTCACCTTCACTTTCATTTTTACTTTATCTCTCTAAAATTCCAACTTTCAAACACTCCAACATCTCTCTAGAATTTTTGCAATCTCTAAAATTTTCCAAATTCAACCCAAACATGTCTCGTATTAAGCAAACCGCCCGACGGGAGCCTTACGGAGCACAACAAGTCATGGGACGGGGGAGACAGAACCGAGCAGCGGACTTTGGAGCTTCATTTCCCATTTACATCGAGGAAGAAGGTATTCGTTTTTGTTCCATTCGTTCTCGGCAAATTTTTGTGTCTAAATATTTTGATTTCGATACATTGGATAGAATAGAAGTGCGTGAGCGAAGAGTAAACTTAACAAAGAGGATCTGGTGGGATTAATTTATTAGATTCCAATTTCCTGTTTATGAAGAGCTTACCCTAGAATTCTTCACGTCCTTGATCTTTGACCCCAATAACACTAAGGAATTATGCTTTAGATTGAGTGCGAGCTTATGAGTTAATGGTAGAGGTTATGTACGACATATGTGGATTCCCTGAATTTACTATTGTCGACCAACATGATGATTTCCGTCCCTCCCAATATTGTCATGAGCTAACCGACATTAAGCATTTTTATGCCAAAAATGACCACAACAACATTATCCGGTCTCATGAACACTTCCTGCTCCACAAACTTATATGCCAGCTAGTCTTTGATAAATCAAAGACTAACAAGTGTTCAACTAAGGAACTGTTCATACTGTGGTGCATAGACCATAGTATTCCGGTATGCACATCCACGCATGTGTTGAATGCTCTTGCTGCAGTTCCGCGAAAGTAGAGCACCCATCTTGGAATGGGGTACCTGGTGTCTGCCATTACAGAACATTTTGGTGTGGATTGGAAGGGGTTAATAGTGCATCTACCCGAATTCCTTGACCACCATCATCTACTTCAGGCAGAAATCATTCACTCCACCAACATGAGTCTGCGGGAAATAAATGAAAAGACACATGTGTGGACTAGGACTAGTCAGGCAAGCTCGAGCTCTGTGCCACATAGGTAGGCATGGGAAGCATCAACGAGCGAGGAATCAAAAGAAGTGGAAGAAGAGGACCAATGCTGGACAACGGTTTTAGATGCAATATCCGAAACCAGCAGAACATTAAAGGAAGTGGTGCACACACAAAGACGCTAGAGCCGAGAGATCCGCCGACTTCATCGGTATTTCGAAGCTTAGGGTATTCAATGACCACCTCCTACACCGTCATCGGTATTTCTCCATTTCTATTTTGTTTTGTGTTGTTTATTTTTTCAATTCTTTTTATTTTTCATTTTTCTTTTTGTCATTAAGTTATCTTTTCTTTGTTAGTTTAATTTTTGTTTTCACATTTTGTTTATGTATTTGTTATGTGTGTTTCCTTCTCACATTGAGGACAATGTATTGTTCAAGTGTGGGGAGGGATTCTGTGTTTTATTTTTGTATATGAATTTTTCATACTGTATGATAGTATTAGGTTGCATGTAGTGAAGTGTGTGAATGTGTCAATGCCTTAAATTTAGTGATTTTTAAATTTTGGACATGGTCTATTAAGTTGTGAACAATCATTAGAGTGCGAAATTAGTGAATTAGGAGGCCTTTGGATAAATATACAGCCTAATTCGGACTTAGTGTAAATTTAGCACCCTATAAATTGTCATATTCATTCATAATTTGAGGCCTTTTAGGTTAAGTAGCTCAACTAGTATTTTCATTGAAATGAATAGCTAAAAGCAACATGGTAGACAATAAAAAAGGTTTAATAATAATCACTATTCTACTGACCTTTGGGTTATGAATAGAGCTAGTAGCTAGTTGAAAACGTGATGTAGCTGAGTAACGGGATTGACACGCATCACAAATGTGTGCTTTCATGTAAAAAGGCTGTAATGACGTTTTAACCAAGCTGTTAATACACGATTTAGTCGAGTAACTGGATTGACATTCATTACAAATATTTTCCTCCGAGTAAAAGGCTAAGCCCTGGGTGTAATAATAAATAAATAAATAAAAACAAAGTTGCATGTTTTAAATAAAAACCTACCTGACTTGTAATAGGCTTGAATTTTCATGGAACTATACCTAGGAACAGTTATCGAGTCTGAGGGACCAAAAAATAATTAATGTGTGTGCACGATTGAAATAGGTGAATAGTTTACACGATTGAAATAGGTAAATAGGTTAACACTTGGTCTGGTTTTAGTTGTATATTTAGTTCCAAGCCCCTAAACATATATTTTGCATGTTAATGATTTGACTTAATTCGAATGAGTGTGTCCCAGATTAAATTTAGTTCATGAAGATTAGAGCCATTGTCACATTATTGCATGGTGTGTTTATTTTGTTAGGTGTTGTTGTTTTGTTTGCTTGAGGACAAGCAAACATTTAAATGTGGGGATGTTGATAGTAGTATTTTGTATGATGTTTTAGGGTTTAATTTGTTATGCATTTTATGTTAAATTGAGTGTTGAGTACGCATTTAGGGTTTAATTAGATTAGTTTTGTGTTTAAGTGTTTTTATGGGTTAGTTTAAATCTTTGAGCTTAAATTGTATATTTTTGAGGTACTTTGATGTGTGTGCTAGTGTTGCAGGGTAAACAGGGAAGAAAGGTGAAGATTTGAAGAGCTTTGAGCTAAAAGACAAAGGCCACAATCGTGCATAGTAGCCACAATCGTGACAAAACAAGAAGAGTCAGAGGCAGCCAGGCCATGATCGTGCACTAGGAGCCACGATCGTGACAGAGAGCATCAATTCAAGCCACGATCATGTACTTCAGGACACGATCGTGATAGAAAGGAAAAAGTGCTGGCCACGATCGTGGCAGGTAGGGCCATGATCGTGCCCTGCGATGGGTTAACAAAAAAACTTAAATTTTAAGTGATTTTTCAAACCGTTTCAACCCTGAGTTTGACCTAGGGCATCCACAGAATAAATAGAACAATACCTGGCAGCCATAAGGGGAACATTAGAGAGCCGAGAGAGCTGAGCAAAAGGGAGATTCTGTTGAAAATTCGAGAGAGACCTAGATAGGGATAAGGAGATCGAGGAAGGAGACGAAGGAAGAGAGGCACGGAGATACATTTGACTCGACGTACTTTCCAGAACAGGTAGTTTCCCACAGTCGCAACCTCCGAGATCTATTTCGACAGTATTTTCTAGTTTTTATTTCGATTTCATTGATGGATGAAATTTGTAGATTGATTAGAATTATTGTTATTGAGTATTGATTTTTTTGTCTAAACTCACCTTCGGGTTTTTATTCTTGAGATTAATAAAATTGATTTGATTGTGTTTTATTTGATTTAATTGTGATTCAATTTTATTCTTCAAAACTTGGCAATAAACTAAGAGGGTGAGCTGGTGAAAATCATCAATTTAGGTTAACGAGAGTTAGGTAAATCATAGGTAGAGAATTGAATCAAACCAGTAGAGTCGTGTAACGAGAGATCGAGCACAGATTCCTGGTAAGTTAATAGGCAATGTTAGAACTAGTTTAGGTTTTGGACCAATTGCGGATCGAGAGATTGCAATCTCCATAATTTGAATTAGGGATTATCAATTAGGGTTAAGAATTATAGCTCGAGAGAGAGTAATTTACCTTAGGGTTGTTTAGGCCCATTAATTCAAAAATTTCATAATTGGATAGATTTTCTTTAATTTTGAATAAATTCCCCCTTTCTCTCAATTGGTCACTTCTAGGTTGAAATTCGGATTATTGGTGTGAGTTGGCTTTTGTTCATTTTGTTAGTGCTTTTATTTCTCATATTTGATTATTGATAGATTTTAATTTCTGTAGTAGTTGTTAATTTAGGAATTGCGAACTTAGCTGCCATTAGATTTTAGGACTAGTTCCCTTCCTCGTGGGATCGACACCTTAGGTACTACGTGAACGACCTGTGCGCTTGCGGAATTTACCAAAGTTATAAATAGTAAAACTTAGCGCATGTAACCTCAAGCAAACAACCCTCACCAAGGGTTCACTCAATGCACTCAAAGTGTTTAGGGTGAAAAGTGTAGGAGCTCTCAAATCAATACATAGGCAGATTCTTAAACATAAGTAAACTAGAAACAAAAATTAAAAGGTCTTGTTACAAGGTTTTATTGAGGCTTAGGTAAAAATATGATAGGGATGATAAAAAGGTTAATAATATTGAAGGAATTTTATATAAATGAAATTACATAAAACTTAGTTCTTCACAACATAAGTGTTTCACACCATAATTCCATTGGTTCAATAACTTTAACAATAATTTTTTCTATGCTTTGCAATGCTATGAATACTGTACATCAGTACCGATCAATACCAGGTACCATTTTGAGTAATTTTTAATTTTATAAAATAATCCTTACTTTTTAAAATTACAAAATAGTGCTTTAATATATAGTATTGTATAATTTATAGTTTGACACTCTGTCTCCAAAAATCATAATAATAGAAATTTAAAATAACAACAATTTATTTTTTATTAACATTATTTTTCACATATTTCATATATAAATAATAACCACAATTAATATGAAAAAGATCATTTAATCATCATACAAATATAAAATTAAGAAGAATACAAAGTATTTAAAATATTACAATTTCAGCATATAATAAATAATAATTACATCAAAGCATCAAATAAAAAGAATAATAGATATCCATGACTCTCTACCAATTACAACGAAAACCTGAAACTTCATTTAATCAAATACCTACTCAAAGATCAATATTATCAATGCAAATTGGATCTATAAAACTACTTGTTATATCAAGAGTCCAGTCAAACAATAAAATTAAATTATTAAGAAAGTGTACGTAACTTAATAATGATAATAACATACCTTTTTCAAAGCCTTAAATTGTATCGAACAAAGACCAATACATTAAATTTTTTGTTCTCAAATCTATTTCTTTTCTTAAAATGAATGAATTCAAATATGCTCTAATTCCATTTGCACCATATTGCACTCATACATTAAGTTAGAATTCGAATTGCAAACTGTTGCAATTCTAAAACACCACCTCTGAATTGGTCCCACTAAGCAATTGTAAGACAATAAAAGTAGCATATAAACAAAATAAAGTGATGATTAATTTTCAGGAAGTAACAAAAGTGAAAAAAATATATAATTGAATTAAGTTTGTCTCTTTTATGAAAAGTATACCAAAAGCATCATTATAAATCTTTAGTTGTGAGCTCAAGAGATCTTACATCATTTCATGGGCAACAACTATTGTAATAGTTAATAGCATTTCCGTATTAACTTTGTCTTTCTTTATAAAAAATGGTCTAAAATAGACACTAGGATTTAAAAATTCCCTAGCTATAAACAACAAAGAGTACAATTTACTTTCTCATCTCTCGTTGATGACAGAAAGATAAGGTGTGTAAAAAGAAGGCCAATTTTTTAGATTAACCTTAATTGTTTCCTTCGCTGTCTCTATGGCATCATAAAAATAACTTATTATTGCCTTCTCATCACTATTAGCTAGACGAAGTACCCTCACCAAAGGCTTACAAACTTGGACGAAAAATTGACATTGGGATCAAAATTCATTATCTTCAAGAACAATGCTAGAAACCTCTAATCAAGCATTAGACCTAGCATGCTGAGATGTAACTCGTTTATCACTTGTAAACATTTTCTTGAACTCTTTCTTCATTATAATAAAACATTAAAGTGATAATAAATTTATTACAAATCTTGCAATAGCAAGACGAAACAAATTCCTAACATCGGAGAAATCCTTTCTCATTAAGTTCAAAACCTATGCATGATTGTAGATGAACTTGGTCACCTTTTTTGATTTTTGCATAGTCTCATCAATAATAGGAAAGTACCTACCATCCCCTATATTTTTCAACATCAAGTCAATGCAATGTGCAACATAAGAAGTTCAATAAAAAGAATTATACTTGCTTTATAATCTTCTTCCAGTCGATTTATAAGCAAAATCATTGTCAATAATTAACTGAACAATATTTTTTAGCACAACTTTAACCATAACTTCGTCAAATATTTTAAATAAAGTATCAACATTCCTAACAAGGCCAAATGCATCAATCGACATCAAAAACATTATGCCCTTTACAGAATAAATCAAAAAAGTTAATAATAGGCTCATTTTTTCTATTTATAGAACCATTCACATATGATTGAACACCCAAAAGTAGCACAAGTCATTCTTTTTTCATAAAAATAAATTTCAATTTCATAAATAGAGCTACTAAAAAATTGAAGGAGCTTTTGTTAAGTCAGGAGGACTTGACAATGATTAATTTTGATGACAATCAAATAATAATAATGTTAGAAATAAATGAACTAGTTGATGAGTGTGTTAAGCATGCAGAAGTACAAAACACAGAAGACGATACAGAAGAAGCACAAAGACACAGAAGAAGTAAAAATATAGAAGAAACGCAAAGACACAGAAGAAGTAGAAAATAAAAAAGAAACGCAAAGACACAAAAGAAGTAGAAAATACAGAAGAAGCGCAAAGACACAGAAGAAGTAGAAAATACAGAAGAAGCAAAGCACAGAAGAAGCAAAAGATACAGAAGAAGCGAAACACAGAAGAAACGTAAAGACACAGAAGAAGTAGAAAATACGGAAGAAGCAAAGCACAGAAGAAGCAAAAAATACAGAAGAAGCGAAATATAGAAGAAACAAAGTACAGAAGAAGCGAAACACAGAAGAAAAAAAGCACAGAAGAAGTAAAGACACAGAAGAAGCGAAACACAGAAGAAACAAAGACACAGAAGAAGTAAAGATACAGAAGAAGCGAAACAAAGAAGAAACAAAGCACAGAAGAAGTAAAGATACAGAAGAAGAAAAACACAGAAGGAAGCAGAACATAGAAGAAAGCAAAACACAGAGGAAAAACACAGAAGAAACAAAGTACAGAAGAAGTAAAGATACAAAAGAAGCAAAACACAGAAGGAAGCAAAACATAGAAGAAAGCAAAACACAGAGGAAAAACACAGAAGAAAGAAAAACACAGAAGGAAGCAGAACACAGAAGAAAGCAAAACACAGAAGAAAAACACAGACGATACAAAGCAGAAG
>JAOQMS010000007.1:5767423-5816755 GCA_027563885.1 Erythroxylum longipes
AAGGTAACGAGGAATGGAGTCAAAGTATAAGATTAGTATCCAAGATATCCTTGAGCATCTTAAGTCTAAGGATATTTACACCATTGATATGATGAAACTATCATTAAAACTAGAATAGATTATCAATATGATTGTCCTATACTTTATTGGCTTCTCAATTACCTTCAAATACCTCAAGTTGTACCTAATCACCACCCTATGAGCAATCTCTAAAAGGTAACGAGGAATGGAGTCAAAGTATAAGATTAGTATCCAAGATATCCTTGAGCATCTTAAGTCTAAGGATATTTGCACCATTGATATGATGAAACTATCATTAAAACTAGAATAGATTATCAATATGATTGTCCTATAGTAGGTCATCTAATGTACTTACTATTCTTAGAAAGCATCCATATGTTAACTCTAAACAACTCATTCTTACAGCTTATAAGATCCACTTCTTGATTTAATCAAGGAGTATAACATGTGCTAGTTTGTCCGAATTAATAATGTCCTGTCTCATTAATCCTATAACTAGGGATAATTTAGATACTAATTACATATGATAAGAATATCATTATTATGATCTCATTATGATTTCCTTTATGCTATGTAATGTATCAAGGACTTTATGAATTCGATTTAAGATCACTATCAATTCATAAAGAATATGGACATCAAATTAATGAAAAAGCCTTTTTATTAATCAAACATATTTGTACAATAAGTGATAAAAGTGATTGCATTTAGAGCACTTCTCTAACATGTGACACTCATGTCATGATCGTGACCCTGCCTTTTAGCCTAAGCTTGCTCCAACTTCCTTCAATCTTCATTTATATGGTTTCATGCACTAACAAAAACATTAAAACACCTCAAGCATATAAGATTAAGGTCCAACATCATGTCTTAAACCACATAACACTTAAAAATGTAAACTCTCAATCACATTAACATAATTCTAATCCTAAACATGCGATAATCATCTAATCAGCACCTATTAACACATTAAAACACCTACAAAAATATAATATAAACTACAGCTATCAGTGAACGATCGTGATATCCTTCACGCATCCTCCATCTTCTTTATTCTTCAATTCATGATTTCCAACACTCATAAACACATCAAAAAACCTCTTGAAACATAAAATTAAGATTAAATTCATGCTCTAAATTATTAAAAAAAACACTTAAAACATAATCAAGCACTAATAATAACACAATTCTAAGCCTATACACACGATAATCATCTAAGAAACACCTGAAAAGATGTTAAAACACCTAGAAAAACATAGTATGATCTGTACCTATCAACATCCCCACAATTAAACATTTCTTTTTACGTAAGCAAAAACATAAACATAAACAACACACAAAAATACATTATTACACATTCATGCAATAATGATACAATGGCATCAAATCTTATGGATTCAATTAATCATAAACATCAATCATTCTAAATGTGCTAACATATGAAATTATTCCTTTCATGTTTAAGTACTTTACATAGAACATATATCAATAAAAATATTAACAATCTATTTTTACACCATGACACTTGTAAGTATGCACTTATTATTAGTGATCAATCAAAAAGGTAACTATCACTTAGTGTGCTTTCATGAAAATTTTTTGCTATTTTTAAAACATAAGTAGTTTTATTTATTGTAACATCATTTTTAAACTTTTCTTTAATGTTAACCTATTCTTTTGACATAAACGTAAGCATCTAGCCATGAATGTCCTCCGGTTACTCAATTAGGTCACTTTTTTTATTTAGCTTAGTTGGAGTGTCATTCTAGCCTTTTAATGAGAAGAAAAACATTTTATCGGGAATGCCCAAGTTACTCAGCTATACCACACTCTCAACTAGCTACTAACTTTATCTTTTACAACGTGTTATAATGCTAGTCAAAATAAAATAACTACACTACTACAGTAGTGGTGAGTCTAGGTTGATTCCACAGAGAGTGTGTGTAATTTTTTCGAAATGAAAGTAATTAGTGTTTAGCTTTAACAGGGTGGTTTTGGATTTTGGAAATAAGAAACTAGACTAATAAAAAATTAAAAAATGTGAAAAAAGATAAAAGTAAGGAATTCAGTAGGGACCCGATTCTATGGTTCAATCTCGCCCTACGCACTAATTAAACATATTTCATTGATTTGTTGTTCTCAAACCTCTCCTAGCAACTATTAATCGCAGGTTAATAATTAACCTGAGTTTTCCTTTAGGTAGTGTTTAATCAAGATATGATCGTTAATTAAACCTGACCATTTAATAACCTAGGATACGATCTCTAGATTCAATAAACAGTAGAGTTATGAATTAGGAAAATTGATTAATTAAGGCAACAACTTCACACGATGCATCATTTAACCTAGGTCATGTTATCCCTATTGATTACGAATCATTAGCCACTACATATGAATTTCAACATAAAAATTATATATTATATTGAAATTATAACAATGGGTTTACAAATAAATGCTTCAATAGATGCATTAAAATCATCCTTCCACAATACCAAATGCGTTCATACACAAAATAACCTAAAAATAACAAAAATTTAATTATCCATACACAAAACCCAAATTAATTAACATTGGATAACATAATCAATTTTTAATAAGAGAAAGAAACAACAAAAACGGTGAAATACACTTAACCTAGGTCGTTGACATCGAAGTCACCTTCAAACCGGTGTCGGGATGTCTAGGCTTTCAAGGTTCTCTCCTAAGAAAATTCTTCATCCCCCAAGTTATAACCCAGCCGAAGACCCTTTTTACAACTCCAGTTTTCCATTTTCTCTCTAACCTCATTACTGCTCTCTTGATGTGACAAATTAATGCTTGGTCCCTCTTATCATTCACTCCTTTTTAACCCTCACGCTTCTGATACAACGTTTTAGCCCATATGTTGCTTGAATTTTATGTTGTGGTGTGTATGCATTAATTGCATGAATGTTGTTCACATAAACAACGTTTACGTGAACAACGTTTGCATGAAATGCTACTACACACGCTACTATTTCTGCTGCTCCTTGTGCCATTTTCTTCTTCTGTTTATGTCGTTTTGGGCTCTTGGCTATCCACCTACTGTAACATTTTCCTCTTGGCCATTTGTGTTTTAGTTGATCTGCTCACCATTTGCTGCAGTCTTACTTTAACGTTTTAAGTCCAAATGTTGTATGCAAAATCACGTTACTTTCTTCTTTCGAAATAGTTTTATTATTGAACCATAATATTCACGTAGTTGTATGGGTGTGAGAAGCAATCTTTAATTCATCTTCTTTGTCTTTTCATTTTTCTTGTCTTCTTTTTGTCTTTTCTTTTTCTTTTTCTTGCTCGATTAGGACAAGTAAAAATTAATCTTCAGAAAGTGGCCCAAATATCATACTTTCGACTCACTTTAAGTTCTTTACTTCCGAATTATGCCTAAAATCACATATGAGTCAACGTGATTATCTTAAGCAATTTCATGTCAATAATCACTCAATGTTAAAGAATAAATTCATAATTAATTAAGTACCTATCAATTTCCCCCCACACTTTGCTTTTGGTCGTCCTCGGGTAAAACATTAAATTAATCTCAAAGACCCAAAACATTGACTCATTTCCCATATTTTCCAAGAATGCATAATCATAAACGAAGATGAATGAATTTCTAAAATCATAGCAAGAAATCAACATTCTAAGCTTTTACTCATTATCAATCCACTAATCATCTTCAAAAACTGAGCAATTTAATGGTAGAATTGGAAAATGTGTTTAGCTAAAATATATCCATAGGTACACTCGATACCATTCATGATCATATCGTTCCACAACTTTGCATATCATTTCATTTCTCCACCATTAATGTTGATGTGCAAAATCATGGATCAAAGGACTTTTCAAGGTTATAATGTGGGAAAAGGTAAGGTGAGATGTATTTGGGTTAAGTAGCATAAAAGCAATCAAAGCTAATGAAACAAAATGACACTCAATGTGACATTAAGTGCACAAGTTAACCCTAGTTAAAAACTAGGTACCATAAGCTATGATGGATACAACATGTATATTTCAAAACCCAATTTAGCTCTCACACACAAATCACATGAAGCATATACGAATCTGAAGGAATCACTCATACAATTTATGCCAACAATACATTGAAGCCACAAGAGTGAACCTTCCAAGCCAACATCTACCTCATATTCAACATAATCAAATAGCCCATCCAATACAACTTTAGGAGGATGCATTATAAATAACCTTGCAAACCACTTATGCACTTCCTCTTTGATATATTTATTTAAACATTTTTGTTTTTGTTTTTCTTTTCTTTTCTTTTTCTTTTCCTTTCTTTTCTTATCTCTTATAAAAATTAAAATAAACTACATCAATATGGGAATTTCAGTGATAAGATATAAAATAACATCCCAACATTATAACTAACCCACACCTATATACACCCCCACACCTAGAATATTTTACATCCACAATCTCAACAATCACAAATGTTCCACTAGCTTCAAGGCTTGGGAATGACATTTAGTTAGGTTAAAGCATGTAATGTGGCTAATACATAAAGAAAAGGAAATTAAAGCTCAAGGGGGCTTATCAAAAAGGAAAATCATATAATAGATAGGCTATTTGGATAATGTAGTTCAAAAAAGTAAAGAATGCCTAATCATATCCATGTTGATGTATGTGATAAAAACCTAGTCTCGAATAGAAATTCTAGGCAAAATCAAGATATACATGTCATGAAGGTCACACATTATCAAAAGACAACGAGACTGATATGAATGTGTCAGTTAAATAAGGCTCAAAATCTCATCGGCTTTATATACCATTAATCACTAATCTTCTAAAGATAATGCACATCGACTAATCACAAGAGTAAAAATACATGCTAAAGTTACTATGAAATTCTCTAGTTAATTCACAATATAATAATGACTATATAATCCCAGAAGAAACAGAAAATGAGAAAATGTTTGTTTGTTTGTTTTATTATTTCTCTCATTTTGATTGAAAACTTAAGAACAAGTAAGAGACAAACTAACATAGAAACACACATGCAAATAAAAAGTAATATGGAAATGTAAAGAAAAGAAATTTACTTCCCTTTAGTTGCCTCGTAAGCACCTTTTTTTAGAGTCGCTGGCTCGACTAATTCTTTTCCTTACGTGACAAAATTGTGATCTTCAGGTATTATAGTTAGTGTCGCTTTCACGTGAGGTTGTTCCGGATAGGGCCTTGGTTGATCATCATTCTCATTTAACATCCTCCCTATCCTTAGACTTTTGATCTCTATTGAGTCTATATTTTCTTGAAAGATCTTGAAAGTCTCTTCATCTTTCTCTTCATAACCTGCTAGGTAAAAGTAAAGAGTCATTCTCAACAATAAAATGGAACTCAATATTTACCTCTGAGCTAAAAGATATGTCTTTTTCTACTTCGAGCTCCTCCTTTGCTTCTTCTACACAAGCAACTCTTTAAGTAATGCTCTCAAAATTCTCAAGCTCCTTATCACTCTATAAGGTTTCCCCACTAACGTCCATTGGGAACACATCGGGTTAATATGACTGCTCCTCTTCCATTTGTGATTCTAGGTAATCGATCCTTGCTACCATCTCACCCATTTAGCTTGTAATATTTTGGTTTCTAGATGTTATATGCTTCATTTCCTACTAGAACTATTGCAACTACTATTGTAGGCTTTGTTGAAATTGGAGATTGATAGCAATCACAACATTCATCAATTCTTCCAAAGATGTACCTGAGTTTTATTGGCTCTCCACATCTTGGAAACTAGACCAAGATTGCCTTTTATCCTACTGGAATTATAGGATATTATGTTGAAGTTGTATACTTTCTTGAAAATGCTGCATAACCTGTTGAAATTGAAGATGGCCAGCATTACAAGTCTTGATATAGCCATCTAGAGGCATACTTGAGTTGTGAAAAAAAGCTTCTAGTCCACACGAGAATTGATGTGTGTCCTACAAACAATTATAGAAGTAATTATGATGATTATCCTATCCATAACCAAAGTTAGGTTGATCATTCCAACCTTGGTTATAGGATTGAGAATAAGAGTTATAAAAGAAATTACTTCTATCCATGTCATCTTTTTATTTTTCACACAAAAACCAAACAAAAAAGTGAAAAGATCAAAAAATAACTGAAAAATAAATATGTACAAAACACCAATTAAAATCACAAATAAAAACTAAAACACCATTGTAGCATCCTGTCTCTCTAATTGTTGAAGAACTTAAAGTGTTAGACTAAGGAGTCATATGAGTGGCATCATATAGAACGAAATTGGTACATCCATAATATGATTTCATAATTGTGTTCGAATGCATAATACGAGCATACACACATAAATTGTGAGTTAGACAAATGGCACTCAATTAACGTATTCCAGGGTATGAAACTATAATGAATGTGATATGAGATATGAATGTGCTTTTCCAATGTCTTATATTTTGGTTTATCAATGAAAAGAATTAATGGATTATAATTATCAACTTGGAATTAATTGTCACAATTGGGAGACAGATAAATTAATATGTACATTTAGTCCTGGAAAAATGCTAAGTGGCAAGACTATTTGATATATGGAAAATTAGGATGATTAAGCCTATAATTGAGCGACATTTGGCATAGTTAAATAAGTGACATATGGAATAGTCATTAATTGAGAAATGGAAAAATTAGAGTGATAAGTGGAGCAATTAATGTGTGACATATGGAACAATAACTAAAAGAAAAATGGTAGCATATTTAATAGACAAATGGAAGACATGCTTAATGACATATGTCATTAAAAGATGAAGACATCTTGCACCTAATTGTATGAAGCTAATGTGGCAAAGTTTCTGCTGGAACTTTCTTCACCTCATTCCTTGCTCTCCACCGAAAATTACTTCTAGCTTCCTTCTCTATATTTTGGTCTAATCCTTGCTTGATTGCTACATTAAAGCTAGACTTTTTTCCTTTACAAGATAGTTTAAGAACCAGCTGATTGTTATCTTCCATCCTTGTTGAAAACCAACTCATTTTTACCCTAAATTTGTGATGATATTACAAGCATGGAAGACTTGATTAACTTTATTTTTTGAGGTGGAATTAGAGCTTAACAAGTAAGTAGATATATTTTATTTATGGCATGGCTTAATATTATAACGATGATGAATGAATTGGAATGAAATATATATGATGTTGATGATGAAATGAGTTGTGGAAAATGATGTTTCAATGATAGTTTCTAGTTTGGTTTTTGATGCATGAAAGACAATGATTTGCTATCTGTCAATTGAATAAGTTTGAGCTGAAATTGAAGATGATATTGATGAGGAATTGAAGTATAATTAGAGTACAATTGAGGTATAACTATTGGACTATTATAAAGGTGTTTTGAATTTTGTATTAAGGTGTGAGAATCTGGAAAAGTGAAAGAAAAAGGGTAGTTCACTATCATGGCACTTATCCCACGACTGTGAGCAAATGCATTAGATTCTGTTATAATCGTAGGAAGGTACCCCACGATTGTGGGCAAGGTTTTGACATGGTAATTTCTGTTTTGTGCAATTGTTGAACCATATGAGGACAAGTCACTCTAATTTGGTGTATTTGGACTTGATTAAGGTTTGAAAAAACCTAGATTGATGGTTGATAGGTTGATAAAAATGTTTGATAAATTGAAGTTGTTAATTGATGTTATACCTTAAGGAAAAGATTGTTTGATATCAATGTATCTAAGTTTGGATTGTAGGAGTGTTAAAAAAATGAAGATGTTCATATGAATGCAAATGTATTCCCAATGATCTAAATAATGCCTTAGGAATGAATAAATGAAAATTGGGAATTATGTTAATACTTGTAATGCTAGAAAAGAGTTAGTAAATGTAAGGTTAATGAATTGAACATAATCAAGTGTGCTTAAGGTAATAACCTAATTACAAACTAGCTATGTACAAGCTATGATGTTTGTACGATCAAGAATTGTGAATAAGGATATGTACTCAGAAAGTTAATTGAGCATGCATTATATATATACATGTGAATGATTGAATAATCATATGATTGACAAATTAGTAATGTGTGAAATTTGTGTGTATTGCTTGAACATAGATGCATAAGATTGAAAATCACTGTCCAGATATGAAATTACCGAAATCCTCAGACCATCAATGTCTGAAATTACCAGATACACGAGAGTATCAGTTCAATAATTGGAATTTAGCAATTACAATCAAGGTTAGTGAGAACATCTAGGTTACACACAGTAAGCTCTAGATAGCTATTGCCTTGATGTCCTGGCAATGTCTGGATGTTGTCATTCTATTTGCACTTCTATATCATGCAATACATACGTTTATAGACATTACTAATTTGTACATTCACGTAAGTATTCAATCATATACATGTATATGCATCATGTTTAATGCATGCCACGATCGTGCACTAAAGGCCACGATCATGCCCTGCTTTTCTTCCTTCATTTTTCCATGAATTTTACAACCTAAATAACATCATTAACACTCCAATTTTTCCAGAATTCATGTTCGTTTATAAAAATTTCTTTTCATGCAAACCTATTTACCATATTGATTACATTAAAACTCACAAAATTCTACTCAATTGATTCATTTTCATTCACTTAACGCTATCATACATGTATTCCTAACTCTTTCCACATTTTATCTCTTTCATAATATATTGAAGACATCTCTTGCATAATTAATCATTTCTACTTCATTCTCCTCTTCATTCTCACCTCAATTCTAATCTCAATATCAACCATAAAACAATCCATAAACTATGGTTTTCATATTCTCAAAATAAGAACACATCATATACATTCATTCATTAATTTCTTGCACTCATTCTATAAGAAAAAAAGGTCATAAACACATCTCTTCATTTATCAACTTTCAACTCTCATTCAAACACCATTTTCATAACCAATCTATCTCAAAAACATCTTTAACACAACTCATAATCTTTCATTGATCATAATACAAAAATAGAACATCAAACATGTCTATACATTCATCAATGTTCATCAACATCTTTGCACACTTTTATACACCATTTACACTATCAATCATCCCTTAAACTATCATCAAAAATACTTTTTATTAAACAACCCATAAGTTTCATTAATATACTAAGAAAACATAACATAAACCTGTTTATTTCTGCATCAACGTTCAACACTCTTTAACTCCATTATCATTATCATTTCACCTCTTAAACTATCATAAAAACCATTTCTATCAAGCAAGCCATAAAGAATAATGTGCTACTTACTTGATTAACTCAAAGTTTCTTCAAAATCTCTTAAACCTTAGCTCCTCCAATGTATACGATCATCATTATTCCAAGGTGGGAAGATTAGGTTTTCTAGTAACAAGATGGAGAAAATAATATGGTCTTGAAGAAAAAAAGTGAAGGATGATAGCAAGATTCAACGTTGGTGAAGGTTTTTGAGTGTCGTGAAAATGAAGAAGATGAAGAAGAGAGAGCATGTAACAAAACTAGGAGTGAAAGACAATGAGATGGTCTTTCAAGGTGAACACATCGAGAGTGAGGTGTGTGGCAAGTGGCGTGATACTTGTCACTTGTCACATGTCCTCCTCTCATGGTCCCTAATTGGTCTTTGAAATGACTAGTCCATTTGTCACCCAATTTTTAATCCAACTGTCTCCCAATTTTCAATGTCAATAATCAATAAATCCTAAAGCCACTTGTCAATAATTTCTACTACCAATTGTCACTTATTTCTACTACCATTTATTGATTTGTCTTGCCACTTGGTATTTTTCCTAGTCTAAAAATATACAAAATTTTAGAAATTTTCCAATTTTTACCAAAAATTTTAAATTAATATTTATACTCACCAAATCAAAATTTAAGACAAGATTTTCGATATTCACATCATAATCACTTAAAATCATTTATACCCAGAAATATGTTAATTGAATGCATATATAGTCTTTGTAATGTTTACAAAAATAAATATTCACATGTGGATATGTTAATGTTATGCATGAACACGAAATGTATTTCCTAATTTCTCAATGCTATTTCTTAATTAAGTAATCTAGGGTTCAAACCCTTAGTATGGGAAAACAGGATATTACAATTTCATTGCTAGAATCTAGATTGCCATGCGCAATTGTTGTACATCTGATTCACCTATGGTAAACTAATGGTTAAGCATCATTAGGATACTATCACATAGGTTAAATGACTTGAGCTTATGTAGTTGTTATATAGGTTAACCTGTTTTCTTATTATGTAATACAATTGTTACACTAAATCTAAAGAGCTTATTCTAGGTTGTTTCATAGCAAGAAATAATTAAAAGGATTGTTTTAATTAGATATAACATAAGGGAAAACTGGGATTGCCAGAGCTTGTTGTTAATTTACGGTTAATATTTTCAAAGAAAGGTGTTAGAACAACATAATGATTAAATATACACATTTATATGAAAGTCAAGATTGAACCACGAATATGATTCAAAACTTACTAATTAAAATTTATCAATTTTGTGCGGTTTTATTTGATTTGTCTTCCATAGTTTTACTTTTTCTATTATTTAGCAATTAAGTGGCCCATTCTCTATGGGTTGAAGTGTTGACCTGTCAAACAAGTACATAGTCATAAGTTAATGGTGGCAGAGATGAGAATACTTTGTTGGATGAGAAACTTTACTGAAAAAGATAAGGTTAGAAATGTTATAGTAAAAAACAACTTAAAGGTAGCTAATATTAATGAAAAATTAAGAGAGGCAAGGCCAAAGTGGTTCAAATATATTAAGAGAAGACACGTTGACGCTCTAGTGAGAATATGTCAAAAGATTGTATTTAGAGATCTTAAAAGGAAAAAAGAAAGGCCTAAGAAGAATAGGAGGGAGGTGACCAAAAATAATATAACTCTACTGGTTATTATCAAGGACATAACCATCAATAAAAAATTTTAACGTATTAGGATAAGGGTAAATAATCTCACCTATAGAGGTCCTTCTCTTTCTCATAAGTCTTTTAAACATTTTCTTTCGAATCTTATGTCTTATATTTAGCCTAAACATTTAATATATAATATAACTCTCTTAGTTATTTATCCTAAATATTTTTTTGTAATAGCTTGTGTGATTTATTTATTTACTTGTTTTATTTTTTATTTGTATAGTTATTTACTTTTTTATTTTTTATTTTTATTTTTGCCTTATTCTACATGTATTTTATTTTTATTTTTAAATCTTTTTATTTTTATTTTTAGATTTATTTTTAATTAATTTTATTATATATATATATATATATATGGAAGAGATTGCTTTCCATAGATCTATATACATATATATGTATATACATATATACATATATTTATCTATATATATATATAAGCAATCTCTTCCATTAGAATTAAGACTACGTACTTTTTAATCACCATAAATCTCACATATTAAGATAACTTTTTCTAAATTATTATTGTTACTTTATTTTGCTAGTTAAATTGAGCCAATGCCCCCTCCGCAATTTTAAACAATCATTTATTCATTGGAAAAGCTAGACACTCGCTTTTTAACATACGCCCACTTTTCACCGTTAAACGCAAGAAAGATCATCTCATAATTAAAAGAAAAAAGAAAAAAGAAAACAAGCGCTACTTATTTCTCTAAACTAAGGCGAACACAAATCACGACTCAACCTCGCGCGTGTAGAAGAATAGTGAGAAGAACATACCGTTCCTTATGCTGCCACGTGGCTACTGACAATCTCCAAAATTTGGCGGGTGTTCTGTCACTGAAACGAGTTTTGCAAGTATTACAATGGACTGGGGCGTTTTCGTCATTGTAATAGCATTCAACTCACCTCCAAAACCCACCCTAAAGGCTAGGGTTTTGTGCCTATCCACCGATAAAGGGGCACTGTCTCTCTTGTCGGTCCGTGCGTCCCTCTCTCTCTTTGGTTCTATGTCTTCACCTATTACCCTATTTTTTGTTCTATTTGTACGTTTGTTTCTATCGTTGCCTTTTGAACAAAAGTGGCGTGATCGTTACTGTTGCACAAAGTTGTAAACTTTCCTTTTTTTGGCATCTCGTTAACCTTCAAAACCCATTAGTCCTCTATCTATTCTTGTCCCTTTTGAAGGCTATTTGTTGAAACGAAGAGAAAAGTAAAGGGTTTTCATGGCATGATGGATCTCAAGGAAAGGGTTAGAAAACAAAATCATTATCTTCATTCCACTTCACTTCAGTGTTCTGCTCTGTCTTTTTTTTTTTTTTTGTCTCCCTCTCTGTGCTTTTTCTTTTTGGATTCACTTGTATGGTGTGAATTAATGATGGTTTGTGATTGTTGTTCCAGAAACCATCGCGTGACGAAGAGAACAGAAGTGATCACAAGAAGTGTTGTACTGATTGTAAGACCACACAGACCCCCTTGTGGAGAGGTGGACCAGCCGGGCCCAAGGTGCTGTCTTTTCACTTTTAATTTATGTTAACTCCTTGATTTGTCTCCGTGTTTCGCTGTTTATTACTAAGAAGTCACGATATTACCCTGTTTATTTGCGTTTTCTTGGTTAAAGTATTCGCTTTTGTGTGTCTTCATCCATGATCATAATTCATAACTAATGGGCACTTCTCTTGGAATTCTGGTTTTGAGTCAATCTTTCTTCATTCAGATCATATATTTTCACCGATATATCAAACTTGTTTATTTCTTTTCTTAACGGTTTATTTTGGGTTTGGTTTCGGTATCAATGACGTGATCAGTTCTTCCCTTTCATGGTTGATTGTTTTGGGCCTCTGCGTTTGTCCATATTCGTGGATTGCATTGCTTGATCTGTGTCAGTGGTTCTATCTATCGGCGTCCATGGGCTCAATATGCCCTTTATGACTGGCTGTTTTGACATTTTGCAGTCGCTGTGTAACGCCTGTGGGATTAGATACAGAAAGAGAAGAATAATCGGGTTGGGACTGGACAAAGATTCCCAGAGGAAAAATCAAAGGACTAATATCACCTTCACTGCCACAACCACCTCTGCAACCACCAGTGTTACAAGCACAGCGACCTCCAAAGACAGCGTATGTAGTGGTCACAGTAGCAGTACTAGTGCTAGTGGTAATAAGCCGATGAGAGAGCCATTGAACATGAGTTTTGTGGTTTGGGGTAAGGAAGTAATGATTCAAAGATCATCAACAATTAAGAAGCAAAGGTGCCAAAGGAGAAGGAAACTGAGAGAAGAAGAAGAGGCTGCTTTCTCTTTGATGGCTTTGTCATGTGACAATTTTTGCATGAAAGTAGGAAAAGTTAGAAGATTACTAAGAGAAAAAGGGTGATAAAGTAAGTCGAACCCAAGTTCATAGCCTATACACCTATACTAGTTGTTTTGTACTTTTAGACAAATTTAATAGCCTTTCTTTTTCAAGTTAAACGGTGAAACGAGAACGATCATACCCTTGTTACTGATGTGTTTTAGGGGTTTTATTTCAAGCAATGATTTAAATCAATAAGATAAAGATTTAAAGTTTAAACGGATAATTAAATAAGTAAAATAAAAAATTTAAGATTTAAAATATTTAATCAGTATTAAAATAGAAGATTTTAAAACTTTATTAAAGGAGATTATTTTATTAATTAAAAATTAAAAATTTTAATTAAAAAATTATTAATAAAAATTAGTTGTTTTATTTAAATATATAAAAATGATTAATATATAAAAACTGATTAATTAATTAATTAATTAATTAATTAATCTTTTTTAATAAAAAATTATTAAAATAAATCCGATTGAATTAGTCCCGCAATACATTCATCGAGCCCTTCGGAGTTGCGTAAATTATTACCTCCTTCGTATTTGCCATGGATTTATCATGAACTCAAAATCATTTTTAATCCTATTTTTAATCGTATTATTCTCTTTAGCTCGCCTTAGTGTAAAGCTTGAGAACTAGTCGATCTGACTACGGTGTAGTAATTTTTATTAGGACCTAGAAAATAATTATCTATTTAAATTTGTTGGACCTTCTACAGTTTAGTTTATTATCAATCTATCAATGCAAAATTTAAAAATTATCAATAATTGTCTCATAACTTTGGTTTGATAACACATGTCTCCTTATTATCAACTTTTATTAAAAAATCTAATTGCAAAATCAAAATAGACATTGCTTTTAATATGTAGCACTACAAACAGCACTAAGAGAAACACGTGGTACTACACGATATCGTTTTAAATTTCACGGTTAGGGCTTGTAAAAGAAGCTGAAGGGTAGGGGTATATATGTTATAAAACTAAACTATAAGGAGATTATTGATAGTTTTGAAAAGTTAAGAAATATATTTATAATAAATTTACCCTAATTTTCAATGATTGATCTTTGATGGTTTTAGGAAGGGAAACTCTTGTACTCCTAATGCCAACAACTCATATGGATCTTTTAAAATGGTGTAGAACCTCACGTTTGAGCTCATTACCATATAATATTTTTAAAGCAGGTCTAAAACTTCATCATATTTCATGAAATAACTATTTTCTTTGTCTTAAATATTTCATTAGAAATAGAAAATTATTGAAGTAGATGATATCAGGGAAGATTGGATACAAAAAAAATGTAAAGATAAATAAAAATGTCACATGACTTATAACCTTTGTAAAATTTTGCTGCCTTAATCAACTACTAAGGTTGTTGATTTTCCATTTTGAGTTTGCTATCAGGCATGCATTTATGGGAACTAGAAAAAGAACGAAGGCGATATCTATCTAAAGAGAAGATATGTTAATTCTGATATAAAGTTTTGAAGCCTTTGTATAGGTAAATGCATGCTAGAATAATATCAAGAAATAACAACATATAATCTATATAGATCAATTAAATAATGACCTATAATTTGAAACTAGGATAAAATGGATTGGAGCAATTGAGAAATAATTTACTAGATAAGATAAGATATATGATAAATGTTAAATAGACTATATTTCTAATTCTATATTTAATGCATTTTTCTTGTTTATTTGAGATTTTCTTATTTTTTATAGTACTTATTTTATTTCTATTTTGTTTTTAGGTCTTATCAGCCTTCACAGATAAAAAGGAGAAAATTAAGGTGAACTCGGGACAAAAATTGAAGAATTAAAACCATTTTGGTGGTTTCTTGTTTAAGTCTATACGATTGTGTGGGTGCCCATTTAGCTTTCTAGGATGTGTTCTTTGTGATTTTTCAAGATTGAGGGACATAGTCATACGAACGACCTTGTGAGTTACTGCATCCATTCTAAAAACCTTAAATTTGAGCTAAAAATTGATAAAACAAAGAGAAGATGGGGGAAGTCAAAAGTGGTTCGTAAGAGGCTCAGAAAAATACAAATTGATGGCCTAGAATGGTGGAGAGAACAAAGAACAAGCAAGAAAACATATTTGGGGCATATTTTCATCAATATAAAGTGGATTTCATAAAGATTAAAAGAGATTTGCTCATGGTTCTTTCAATCTTTTGCTTTTCCTTTAGTCTTGATTTTATGCTTATGAGCTAAACTTTTGTTGGTACTTAGATTAGACGAACCCTGAGATAGACTTTACAGTGATTTTATTTTAACTTAATTAATTTTTTAGTTTCATTGTGATTCAATTATATGTTCTTAATAATTTTTGAATTGATATTTCTAATGTATTATTTTATATATGATTTCTTGTAATTGAGATTAAGAAATCTATTTGTATGAATAGACATACTATAACTGGAAGGAATTGCATGCAAACCCAGAGATAGGTTGATATAAATCATCTGGATTAAGGTCAAACCTATAGTGAAATACACCACTTGATTAATATAATCTTAGGAGTTTTAACTAGAAAGGGATTTTAATTAATCAACCGAGGGTTAGGTGTTAATAGTCTTAAGAAAGCTACTAAAATAAGATAAGAATTTCTACAGTCTAATAAACTATAAATTAAGTTGAGTATTGAAATCATGATTGCAAGGAAAATCTTATAGGGATTCGAAGTTCAAGTATCATTATTTTCCTTGATTGTTTATTATTTAATTCTAGTTAGTCAATTGTGTTGATCTATTTTAGTTTATTGCTTTAATTTTCCATTTGATTTATCTTAAACACCATAATTTGTTAAGTTGGATAATTAAAAGACAATAAATACTAGTAATTCTAGTCTTTGTGGGATTGACCCATACTTACTAGTGCTAGTTATAACTATACAATGCACTTGTTGTTTAAAACATAAAATTATATCAATAAAAGTTTGGGCGTTGTTGCTGGGAATTAGAATATTAGGAAAATCTTATTTTTTCTAATCTAGGCATTTTTCTTTTTAGGTAGTTTTTATTTAACCGTCGAATCAGATCATGAATTTAGTTAAAAATTAAAAAAAACTAAACTAAAATTGACATAATAATGAACTTAGATAAAGAAAATAATATGAAAATTCAATATCAAATTAGTATTACCTAGGTGATGAATCCTCCTAAGAATTCTTAAATACTAACCCTTTATCATGCAATTAAACTATTGATTATTGGACTATGAAAATTATTATCTTATGTTAATATCTTTCTCAAGTACATTAATCACTAACCCTTAGTTGATTAATTGAAATCTCTTTCTAATTAAAACCCCTAAGATTGGATTATTGATTTGTGAACTTCACTATTAGGTTTGACCATAATCTAGATGATTTATATTGACCTATTTCTAGGTTTCCATGCAACTCCTTCCAATTATGGTAGATCTATTCACACAAAAGGATTTCTCAATCTCAATCTCAATCATATGAAATCAAGTAAGGGTATAAAATTATGGATATATTAGTTCAAAACTATAACATGTAATTGAATGGAAATAAATCAATCAATAAAACTGCATTGAATAAAACATTAAGTCATATTATCATCACATCATCACACCTAGGCACTAAACAATTTGGTTCCTACATATATAAAAATAAACCAGTAACAAATATTCATAAGAACAAATAGAAATAAAACAATTCATATTATAAATCCCTCTCTAATGAATCTTCTTACAATTTGGATTAAATTATGCTCTCTGTCGGATCTTGCGATGTAATCTTTGAGTTTTCCTCATCCTTTATTCAGATTTGCCTCTTCTTTATGTTTCTTATGACTAAAAAATGCTTCTAATCTTGCCTTCTTCTAATTTGCCTCTGATAATATCCTTTTATTGTAATTTTTGGGATGTATATAATCACTCACGCGGTTGTGTAGGCGACTATGTATCTCCAAGAATACCTAAATTTGCAATTTTACACAACACACTGACTTATGTGGGCAATATACATAATTGCGTATGTCAACATACACGGGCGTGAAACTCCATATACGTAGGAATTGTGTTGTTAAAGCTCCATACGTTTAAAGAGACTTACATGGTCACTATACACAGTCGTGTAAGTCCATAATTGTTTTAAATCTTCATTTTGTGTCGCGATTTCATCCGAACTCTTCTCCTTTTGGTTTATAAAGGCAATTATCACCTATAAACACACTTGAAGCAAATTATGTACCAAAAATACTATAAAAATATTAAATAACAATTAAAACACTTTAAATATAGGTATATAAATACAGTCAAATAATTATTTATCAAACATCCCCACAGTTAAGCTTTTGCTTGTCCTCATGCAAATCTTAATCTAGATCATCAGTCTGATAAACATCTAACCCTTAATACTTCAACCTATCGTTCCACACTCTAAATCATCATATCATATCAATCAAATTAACATATAATTAGATTCAAGTAATCATAGAGCCAACCTTCATGAGTCAACAATCAAGAGCAATCATATAGATAATCTTTTTGAAATTGAAAGCATAAATTCCTACACCCTCACTAAGGATTAACTAAACACACTCAAAGTGTTTAATGTGAAAATGGAAGAACTCCCGAATAAATGCATAAAAGGACTCTTAATCATAAGCTCACAATAAAACCATATCTCCTCCACTTATAAGTAAACTAGAAACAAAAATTACAAGGCCTTAATACAAGGTTTTAATAAGGGTTAGATTTAGGTATGATATGGATAATAAATGGGTGATAATATTGAAGGAAATTTACAAAAATAAATTTACAAGGAACTTAGATCTTTAAAATATAGGTCATCACACCATAAGTCCATTGTTACCATAACTTTAACACCTTTTCTAATTACTTATTATGCTCATAACACTTTTTTTAAAGCATCCATCATATACCAATAATTAAAAATATTGAACCTTTTAAAAATTTAAGTTTCAAGTAGTCAAGTAAATATAAATAACCTTTCGGGTTCAAAATAACAAAAATGCTTCAAGAAAGATAAGGTAAAGGCTAATAATGTGGTTATAATTAATGACAAGGTTAAGTCTCAAAATTGGTTATACCTAAGGGATAATATATGGTAGTATAAACATGAAAATAGGCAAAACAAAGGTTGAATCTAAATGCCTTTATCATTTCATTACTTCTAATTTAACAAATGTGATCTGAATATGAATAAAAAAGCAAGTTTTAGAATTATCCATCTATGTATGATAACATACGTGAAAGAATAAAAGATTTTAAAATAATGATGTATTTGCTCTTAGGCTCAAAAGCTCAAAAAAATGGTCTGCTATGTAAATGATATGCAATTTTCATTCAAATTAATTATCTCAATAATTACTAAAAATACAACTTATAAAAACAAGTCTATTTTAACTTTCATCATTTTGCATGCTAATTCAATGTAATAATCAATTATGATCTAAAATATTTTGGACATATTATAAGTAACTCGAGAAAATTAATAAAAAAAGATTATGATAAACTTAAGACAATTAAATTCCCTTCCCCACACTTAAATTTGTATATTGGGGTTATACATTGTCCCCAATGTAAACACATAAAATAAAATAACAATAAAAATTGAGAAATGATTGATTGGTACTGCCTTGAATAAGAATATGTACAGTCTTAAAGTAAATAAGATCCATCCTATATATATACATATCCAACCTTGGAAAAATATAAACAAAAGGATAAAAAGAAAAAAGAAAAAAAATAAAAAATAACTAAGGGATATGGAAATAACATAGCATGAAATAAATTCTTATGCTAAAAAAAAGGAAACAACATGAAATAAAAATGAAACCTATCTTAATTCTTAGGTTGCCGCCCAAGTAACGCTTCCTTAACTTTCTTAGCTCGACATACCTTTCATACTCAAAGCGGCTTATAAAGATTGGGTTTTTGTAGGCTTATCGTAGGCTTCATAACCTCTAAGTAAACTACCTGTTGTTTCTTATTATTACATTTTTTTGTTTGTTTATTGCCTTAAACTTGCAAAAGCTCCAATAGACCTTTAAAAGAAGAGTCTTGCACAATATTCTAAACACTCATGATAAACAACTCAAAACACACATGATAACTAGGGTCCCCAATGTAACCTTAAATGTGGTAAATGATCTGGCTTATTTGGTTTTCTAGGTTTTAAATGCTAGACCTTGTCCTCTAAAAGTTAGAACTAGTTTCCTGCTGAAACTACAGCACATCCTGTTGGAATTGTAAGGTTTTAATTGCAAGAAACTTAATAATATCTTCCAACGATGTACCTGAGGTAGAGGAGGGGACTTGTGGTCTTGGTGACAATTGTTGTGCACCTTGTGGCCTATTGGGGAAGTAATTTTGCTGCCTATTTCTTCCATAACTTAGGTTTGGATGATCTCTCCAACCTAGGTTATAATTCTAGGAATACGAGTGATATGTGCTTAATTGATTATCCATTTATTCCATAACACTTAACGTTTAATGATATGAAATACTTAAGACATTCACTTTAGTTCATATTTAGTTTTAGGTACAATTCGAAAGTGAAAGAGCTAAAGTGAGTCAAAAGCACTATATTTGAGTCGTCTTCTTGAGTTTCATACTCACTTATCTTTATGGAGCAAGATGGAGAAGGATTAAAGCAAGATGAGACAAGAAAATGCATAAAATGAAGAGTATAAGTTGAAAACATCAAGAATGAAAATTGTTGGAAATGACTCATAGCCATGACATAAAAGTCATGGGCACGAGCATGTTAGTTATGCTCATAACTTATTTGTCATAGGTGTGACACTTCATACACACCCATGACTCATATGCTCTCCCGTGAACAACATATACATGCTTGTGAAATGTTGTTAGCTCACACAAAAACCTAATTTTGAGTATAAATACATCGTTTTGAGGACAGAAATATTATGAAAGGTTAGAGAAAAAAAAAACGGGTAGAACTCTCGTCCTTTGGAAACCTATGGAGGGATAGGCTTTCCCGATCTAGTTCGGAGGTTATATGAACGTCAAAGAACTGGTTAAGCTTTTCTTTTACTGTTTTTGTTGTTCTTTCTCTCTTTAGGGATTAATTATGTTATCCTATGCTTATGGATTTGGGTTTTCATTTATAAATGTTCTTTATTCTCGTTATCATTAGATTGTTTATGTATGAACCCATTATTAGAATCTTGAACATAATTCATAATTGTTGTGTTTGTGTATTACTCAAATCTTCAATATAATTCGTAATTGTTATGTTGAGATTCATTTGTAGCAACTAATGGTTTCAATCATTAGGGATACAATCCATAATTTTTGTGTTTCCGATTAATATTGAATCATTAGGGATAGCATAACATAGGTTAAATGATCCAAACTTGTGTGATTGTTGCCTTGATTAATCTATTTTCCTAATTCATAATGTGGTTGTCCAATTAAATTTAGACATCATATCCTAGGTTGTTTGATAGATAAGTTTAATTAATGAGCATCTCTTAATTAAACATGATCTAAGGAAAAATAGGGGTTAATAGAGCTTATCGTTAACCTATGATTAATAGTTGCTAGGATGGGTAAGAGAACAAAAATTTAATGAAGAATGTTTCATTGAGTGTAGGCTGAGATAGAACCGATGATCGCGTCCATAATAATTTCATAACTTTCATTCCTTTTGAACGTTTTCTTTAATTTGTTTTCATTAGTCTAGTTTCATTTTATTTTCTTATTTGAAAACAAACAAACTCCCCTTAAACCTAAACACCAATTCTTTTTTCAAAAGCTTTACACACATTCTCTGTAAGATCGACCTAGACTCATCACTACTATAGTTCCAAGTCTAGCTATTTTGAGTAGTGTTACGACGTGTTACGTCAATTTTGGCGTCGTTGTTGGGGACTCTGGTTTTTTAGTTTTTTTCTTCATTTTAATTGGTGTTTTGTATATATTCTTTTATAATTAGTTTCTTTTTAAGTTATTTCATGATCTTTTCAATTTTTGTTTAGTGTTTGTGTGTTAAAAAATTGTTCATAGTGGAAGTAATTTTTTCTATAACCCAAAATCCCAATCTTATAACCAAGTTTGGAATGATCATACTAACTTTAGTTATGGATGGGATAATCAACAATATTACTTCCTTGATAGTTTGCAAGATACACAACAATTCCAACATAGACTAGAAGTTTCTTATTGCAACTCAGGTACATCCTTGGAAGATTTAGTTGGATCTCTTGCTATTAATACTATGAAATTTTAGCAAGAAACAAGATCTAAAATCCAGAACATGGTAAGCCAGATGGCTCAGATGATGGAAGCTCTTGATAGCCTAGAATCATAAAGAGAAGAAATGCAATCATCCCAACTTAAGGTGTACCAAGGGATGTTAGTGCAGAGACCTTACAGAGTGAAGAGAAGCTTGAGAATCTTGAGAGAACTACTTAAGGAATTGCTTATGTCAAATAAGTGGAGGAGGAGCTTGAAGCAGAAAATGAAATATCATTTAGCTCAGAGGCAAATGTTGAGTTTTCATTGTTGTTAATATTAACCCTTTACCTTTATATAACAGATTGGAGAAATTAAATAAGGAGGAAAAAGGTTAAGAGACATTCAAGATACCTCAAGAATGCGGGAGTTAGTAAAGATTGAAATTCTGAAGATATAGACGCTGCTGAATATGAATGGTCATTAACTGAGACCCTATCCTAAACAACCTCATATGTAGAAAGCTCAAACTGTGATACCTGAAGATCATAATTATCTCATGTAAGGAAAGTATGGAGTCGAGCCAGCGATACTAAACAAAGGCGCTTCTTGAGAGGTAACTCAAGGGAAGTTAATTTCTTTTCCTTTACATTTTTGTAATTGTTTCTTATATTTCTTTGTGTTTTTAAGTTTGTTTTTTAAAGTATTTTTAAGTTTTCAACAAAAAGAGAGAGAATAAAAAAACAAACAAACAATTTCTCTTTTTCTATTGCATCTAAGATTATATAGTCATGATTAGAGAGTGAATTGACTATAAGAATCCATAGCAACTTAGCATATGTACTTTTACTCTTATGATTGGTCAATATGATTTATTTTTAGAAGGAGTAGTGACTAATGGTAGAAAAATGCCAATGATATTTTGAGCCTTATTAGATAGATATTGTGTCTAATTTATGTTGAATTTTGCTTGCATTCGTAGATTGTTTTTGGTTAGTTTTTAATCCAAATTTGCAGTGAATTAAGTGAGAATGGTGGGAATATTGCATGGATGTTAATTGGATTGTATTATGAATGTTGCATGGAAATCAGAGGAATTTTGCATAAAAATTACATGTCACAGCCTTGATCACACCCGTGACCACCTCATGCACTCCCGTGACCCATTTTTCTTTAATTTATCAAATTGTTAGATGTAATGCAAATGAGGGATAACTCAAAAACTTAGACCTAAGACAGAAGACAAACAGAAAGAGAAAGGGAGGTGGCGGCACATAAAGATTCCATTGTTCATTCCATTCACTCTTCATTCTCTACACACAGACACATTCAGAGATAGAGATGAAATAGAAAGAAAGAAGGGAAGAAGAGAAGAGAATAGAGGGAGTCAGTGAAGAAGATAGAAATAAGGCAGAGAGATGGAAACAAAAACAAGCCTTCGACCATCTAGTGAGAACAAGCTGAAGAAGAAGGCAAGAGCTAATGCGAGAAGCTTGAGAGGGGTAGGAGACCACTACACCTCACTCACCCAATATCTGTTTGCTTACTCTGTTTATCATTTGTCACCTTGTTTCTTGTTGTTTACTGGACTTGCTACTTTTATAACTTAGCCGAATGATACTTGTTTTCTTTTCATAGTTAACCTGGTTAGTTACTTGGTTTATTGCTTGAATACTTTTCTTAGACTAATAAGATGGGATCTAAGTATTTGAGAATGATCAACCGTATTTGTGCTATGATGGGCTGAATCTTTTTCTTAAGGATTAATGTTGCTATTTTAATCAATTATGCATGAATGAGTTACGATTTTGTTATCTTATTAATTATTATGGTTTCTAAGCTAAATGGATGTAGTGGCATGAACAAAACTTGTATCATTTTAGCATTAAATGAAGGATCGAGAGAATAAATTTAATATGGAATGAGAAACTATGGATGCTTAGGTTAAGAACTAGGAATATATTAACTTAAGTGGTAATTAGTAGTCGAGTTTCCATAATTAATTCAGATAATAACTTGTTGAATACGAAAGTTAGATTAGTTCATTATTCAAGTTGATTTAGAACCCAACTGTTAATTTTAGTAAGACAACTATCTAATCATTTCCCTTAATCATGCATAGGAGATTAAACTAGTGAAATTAATTCTCAAGAGTTTTCCATTTCGATTAATCTATTCTTTTTGGCTTCCGGTTGAATCATTATACTTTTCAGTTTAATTTTGTGATTTTCTTTAAATCCTTAAATGAATGAATCGGGATAGAGTGTTTAGGATTGCATCTATTTTTATTTTCGTTCACGGTTAATTTAATGGAACCAATTTCACCTCCATGGGAGATGACCCTGGGTAATTACTACAACTACCTTGTATACTTGTGAGTAGGATAGACTAGGTAATTTTTAGAACCTAATTTAGGCATAATAAGTTTTTGGCACCATTTCCAGGGAGATGTTTAACATTTAAACTTAAATTAATTTTGATTTTTTTGTCGATTCATGCATACATTTTTGTTGTGTTATTTCATTGAGTTGTTTTAATAAATTTCTTATTAATTGACTATTATTTTATTTTGTTTATGCAAGGAAGGAGGTCTAAGGAAGGCAAACTTGCTCCCTTTATTGACAATGTACATCAAATAAGAGAACTTCCAAGGGAATTTGAAGACAATGTCGAGGGACCCAAACTAGAAGCTTAAGAGTTGGGTGAAAGGCAGCCAGTAATGAAAGAGTATGCTAGACTGATAATTGGTACTGCCACTTCGTCCATTCTTCTGGGAGAGGTAGCCAGAAACTATGAGTTGAAGAGTATCCAATACAATAGGAGATTCGGAGGAAGCCCGACAAAGAATCTAAAGCTACGATCATGATAGAAACAAGGATGATAAGCCACGATTGCCACGATCGTGACAGAAAGTAAATTTAAGTGCCAGGATTGTGGCCTGCACAATAGCAGACGCATACCGACTTCTAATACTCAGCTTTGTAGGGTTATTTTGAACTTTTTGGGCCCGGATAAAACTTAGTTTTTACCTTAAATAGACAAGGCTACATTGAGGGAAAAAGCAACCTAATTTTTGTGCCTCCATTTTACTACATGGGGAAAGATCCAAGGAAGAGGAAGTAGAAAAGAGAAGGAGGAGAAAGGAAGAGGGAAGAAGGGCTGCTGTGCTGCTGTCTTCCCTATCCATCTCGACCCCATCCAAGTGATATTTCATTACTTCTTTGTTATTCTTTCTGTTGAATGTATGAGATGAATTTAATAGTGATGGATTTGGGTTTGATGATGATGTCCTAAACTCCTTTAGGGATTTGTTCTTGAATTAATGTTAATTTGATTACTTTTGATGTTAATACATTAATTGGGTATTGAGATTGTTTGTTGTATTTGTATGCTTCGGTAATAAATCGAGAGAGTGAACCGATAGTGTAACACCCCCTATACAGAACCTACAACCATCCACACAAATAGCAACCAAATTCCTATACACGCATTCAAGGTATATAATTCTATTCAATACTATACATATACACATTACAAAACTCCCCAATGTTTAACATTATCATTTACAGTAGTAATACACCTTTACATTGACATGGTAATCTAAAAGAAAACATACAATTTCCTATATTTGTTACGTGTGCAATCATATGTAACTAAAAACACATTCACAAAGTACCTTTTCTTTTATTTGTTAGCATTGGTCCCTGCAGATGTTCCTTTTACCTCACTCTTAAGACTTAGACCTATACGGATTAACACCCATGTTAAGCTTGAAAGCTTAGTGGGGAAAACATTTAGTTTGGATGACCACTCACAGTAGTCATCCACCAAGCACACACATTCAAAAGTATCACAACTCATACACCATAAATTCACATTCATGAACCAAACATTGATATTCAATGCTCATGTAAACAATGATGGCATACTTAAGCAAAGTACATAATGCAAATATGCTTCAACATATTATCCATATACCGAAAATGCACATTTATAAGCCAAATATTGATATTCATCGCTCATTGATACATATTATCAATTGCACATGATTACAATTCATCATTACAACCAATACAAATGCTCATCAACACCAATTATTAATATTGTCATGTTGTATTTCTTATGTATGATTGTTAAGTTTCCTTTCTATGTTATGCCTGCACATTTTCTATGGGTGTGGATAACGGGTGCTATGGACATCTGAAGATATCAAACTGTAAATTCCTGAAGGTATCGAATTGTGGATACCCAAAGGTATCAAACTGTGGACATCGGTGGTGTCAAATTGTAGCAGCTACACTGTAACCCCATAGGCATGCCTATTTATCCATCACCAAGACAATGAAGCAGGCATTGTAACATTTTCTTTTAATCATTTACCAATTTCATGATTAATATATTGACAAGCCATATGATATACATTTCAGGTCATAAAATCTTTATTTATGTTCATGCATGCAAGTCACTATTAGCCACCATTTGAAGGGTATCAAAATCACATTTGTATAATCATACTATACACATATGAGTAATGAATATGCATAAAAATTATTTATGTACATGTAAATTTTCTTTTGAATGCATTATGCTTAATCTTATATTCCAATATTTAGTCACCCAATTCACATATGGTAAGTCTTATTTTATTTATTTCTAGGTGTTTGAAAATTTTCATACACATTTATAAAGGTTCGGATAAGATGCGTTAGAAATTGGAAACAAAAACAATGTCACAGTCGTGATAGACATTTTCCCTTTTTATACCACTACTTTTTCCTTAATATTCATAAAGAAAACATCAGAACTAGGTTTCTAGGTTTTCTAGACATTTCTTCCTCTGTGTCTCTCGTTTCTATGGCACTAAAAATCAAGTCATTTGGAATCCTAACTCATGAGATGTAGACCAAATATCATAAGCTGCTCCAAAACAGGGCAACATCAAGTCAACATTTTCGATCTCAATTTTCAAGGTCATAAAGCCATAATTAAGTCAAAATCCCTTCTAGAGATGTTTAAATCTATGTTTTAGGTTTCATATGCAACTAAAATTACACAATGTGTAGGTTTGTAGGCTGAATTATAACTCAAACAATGTGACTAACTCAAACAAACCCTAGACAGAATTCCACTACACAATACTCTCTTATCATATACAACCAAATTCTTGTCAATTAACACAAAAATAACACCAAAAATCATCCTAGCAACCATTCCATATCTAAATGAATCTTTTTACACCTTCTAATGTACACAAATATAGAAATTAACTAAGTGAGGTCCCAAACCTCAAAATTGGCAAAGTAGTTCTTCTAAAGCCTTTCCTTCCTTTCCTCTTTGGCTTTGCTTGACTCGCCAAATGAAAAATGATGGGATCAAAAAGGTGAAATAGAGGGGAGAAAAAATCTGAAGTTAAAACCCTCAAAATGTTGTTCATCTCCCCTCTCCATATGTCTTTTCATGAATTTTTTAGTATTAGACTAATGTTTCAATCCCATTGGACCATACGTTACAATCCTATTGGACCAAGTGTTACATTCCTATTGGACCACATGTTACAATTCTATTAGACCATGTTTTACAATTCTATTGGACCATTTGTGACTATTCTATTGGACACACACAAGCTTTAATCTTATTGGTCACACTTGCTTTACTCTAATTGGTCCATGTGTTAACTTTAGAAAAATCGCGTTTTGGTTCTTCTTCTTCCTTTAATTCCCACATTGGCCTATGATATTATCAATTAATTTCATTTCCCTATGTCTTAAGTTTGTAATGGCATAAATTTCATGCAATTTGGTTAATTATATCAGGAGTTATACCTCAAAAATTACAGGCTGTTTGAAAACAAGGACAGTAGCCAGAACTCAACTTCAAAACAGAATTCAAAACTCTTAGAGGTAGAATCAGATTTGGTTCCTTCATGAAAGTTTTATACCAATGTCTCTAGTTTAATCTGCAATTGAAATTATCCAATTTGGAGGTTTATAGGCCAAGATATAGCCAAATTATAGAAATATGTTCAGTGGAACCTATCCATTTAGTGAGGTACACATCCCAAATCAACTAAGGTTTTATCATGCAAGAGCAACACAAAAATCCATCCAATTTAACCAAAAACATCCCATTTACTTATGAAATACTTTCTTTTATCAATTCCTGTCACATCACATTCATAAATCCAAGCAAACATATCAAAAATTTTCATACATATTTCTCATCTAAGTATGTATGTCTATACCGAAATGAACAAATTATCCATTTATCCTTGTCTTTTTCATTAAGTACCATTATATCTCTTACTATACTTAGATGTACTTAATTCATTATGTTCACTTATTAATACACCCTAGACATGATATAATACTTCCAGGGTATATGCTGGGGCGTTATAGATAGCAAAACGATTAGATTGGGTAATGAGAGTTAAACAATCTAATAGATCACACAAATAATCAAATCGGTAATTTATACGAAGAGAGATCTCATGTGAGAACCCGATAGTCTGTTAGAGGGCTTAAGATCTAATTAGATGTGTGGGCTTTTGTTAATTAAGAAATTGCAAATTCCATTATTCAATTAGGGGTTATGATTTAGGGTTTAATGATTATAACTCGAGAGAGAGTAATCCACCTTCGAAAATCTAGGACTGATATTGTATTAACTCAAAAGTAATCATGTTAGCATTTGATAATTGGATAAATCACCCTTCTCATAATTGACTAATCTTCCTTGTATGAATTTTGATTATTCATTGGTGTTGCTCAATTTTGATTTCTTTGTGTTAATTTTACAATATCATTTTCAATCAATCCATATTCGCTTATTTATTTTTCCTTTTCATTTTAGTTATCCTTTAGGCCTTACAAAATTAGGATTCGATTAGTTCACTAATTCCTTGTTGGATCAACAACTCATATACTACCCTACGACCCGTGCACTTGTAGAAATATTGAGGGTTTTATAAATTGTAAAACTTGCTCAACAACTGTATTTTTAGTAATTGAGATAGTTAATATGAATAAAAATTGCATAGTATTTACACACATTAAGTCTAAATATGAGCTTTTGAGCCTCAAAGCAATATATCATTATATTATGCTCTTTTATTTTTTGTTCTGTATATATCATGCATAGTTGGATGATCTTAGAACTTGTTTTTATCAATTTATTAAGAAATCCAAGCAATGTATTTGCCTCACTCTTCTCTTACAAGCTTTTCTACCAAATGTTTGATCAGAGAAGACAAATCATAAATCACAAATCAAAGTAACACTGAGGTGTGGATGATGGAACAAAAAGTTTTTCATTTCAGCTATATATGAAGAAAGGCAATAAAATTAACACGTGTGGGTACGTGAAATTAGACTGAAACTTTAGGACACCAATTAAATCGAAAGATATAATTGATAGAGCAATTGCATACAGGTGATACAAAGAAACGTTATTCCAATGCTTCATAGGATTAACGTCAAGTAAAGAATTAATATGCTAGGACCCTAACATTATAGTCTAATTGCTAGCCAATCCACTGTAATTTAGGGCAAAAAATTAATGGGAACGTAATTAGTTCTACTTCCTCAATCTATTGCAAAACTTCAACTACATCAAATATACATTTTCCCACAAACAACAGGAACTCCTATAATTTAGTTGTGTTAGATAAATCACATGAACATATTACAAGTGCTATGAAATTTGAGAAAAATATGAACAAGGAAGAATAAAAGAGAGAGGGTAATTGGAGAATAAATTACAAGTAAAAGATTAATTTGCTTCTTTTATGACATATCATAGAATTCTATCAATTAGAATATTCATTTACATAATTATTTTGCAAACTAAGTAATTCAATTAATCATGACGTTCATTGGACAATAGGAACAGGAATCTGGATTTGCATTCCAAACAAAGAAAAAAAAATCTACACTTACAGAATGAATTTGATATCTTACTACAAAAAAATTGTATACAACGAACTTAAACAAGGCCTCGATCCTCCAATGTGGTGGAAAATGATCTATGGAGTTCAAAAAAATCAATGATAAGTACATGGGGAAGGAACAGCAGTATCAGCTCTATACAGTATCAAGGGCAACTCAATGCCTATTAATGACACCATGCCCTACGACACAAAAATAAAAGAAAGGACGTGAACGAGCTGGATTGATTCCTATACGTAATTGGTGTAATTCAGAACTTTCAGTGTACTGCCAGTGACATTGTAAATATCTATATGAAGCATGTAAATCTTGAAGAAATGCCTGAGTGGTTCTACTCTGGCAAATGTCTAAGTTCACGAAATCACAGGATTGACTTGAGTACTAAGAGAACCAACATGATGAAGCACATGATAACAAGCACTGTTGCACACATCACCATTCCCCCTTGCTTCTGTGTTCTCTCTGCCTGCAAATAGATCAATCAGCTTTCATAATATAGCCGTGAGATACAAAAATGAAAGTGACAGAAGTGAGCCATGACAGTATGAACTGAACTGCTAACAGGAAAAGTCACCTTCTGCAGTTGTTTAAGCCCCTCTTCAACTGTTGAGGAGACATTCTGAATGTTGTAGTCTATCCTATCAACAATAGTACCCTGTTTTAAGAAATTTCAGTTAGTGGCCTGGTTATAAGAGGAAAACTTCGTGTGTAGGGAAACAGCTTCTAACCTGATCTATTACAAGTACTGACAAATCCTTCATAATTTGAGCAAGTTCATTTACTGATTCCACAACCTATATTAAAAGGAAATAGACATCATTAACGAAGACACCTGTGTGGGATCAGTGACAATATCCAGATAACAAAGGGTGAAGCACATCACTCGCCTGTTGAATCTCTCTGTCCCTTTCAGCTGTGAATTCCTCGCTCTTTTTCAGCTTTGCCATTTGACGGTCATTAAACACCTATTTTTCGGTTTTTTCACTATTAGATACTATTAATACTTGAAGAATACGAAGAATAAAGTGTTACATTTACTCACAGAAGCAGGTGCTGTCAAAAAAAATCTGATAAAATACTGTTTCTTGACCTAAACAATAGATAACAACAAAACCAAGCTGCAGTACATTTACCATATCGTCCAAACTATCATCATCCATTCTAGATCTACCATTTAGATTCATTTCTAAATCAACCCCATCTTGACCCTGCAATGAAATAAAATCTATGTCAGCAAGTATTGAAATATCATTTCCAGATTGGAGAAAAAATCAGACAAAAATAAGCAACTACTGATATCCTCAGTATGTTAAACGATCACCAAGGAAAATAATAATTTTTTGTTAACAACAGGTATGGTCTATTGAAGAGACAATAGTCAAAAACAGATTTTTTCAGACCTCTTTTTGTTGCCTAAGACGCTTTAAGTAAGTTGATTGTTTCTTTCTCAGCTCCATTGACAAGCTCTGGAGGTCAGTGGCAAGAGAACGCTACAAAGTAACATTATTAGAGTAAGCAAAATGCAAAAAACAAACCCCTGATATTGGATGTTACTTTACATATATGCTTAAAGGCTTAAAAATGCCTGCTGACAAACTATGGAACAAACAATATGATAACATATCACCACATTCATGTATTCATGGTTTCATTGAGCAAGAACAGTTAGAGGTTTTATTTAGAAGAGAAGTTATTTTAATTCTTCTAGTACTTGAAAAAGTTAAGAAGTTAATGGAAATAACTAGCAAACAACTAGTAGATCAAGGTGCACAAAGTTGCAGATGAAAATGTATAGGGAAACTATTTTATTCGCCAAGGAAAACATTAAGAGTTATTCTTGGAGACGCCATCAAGTGATACCTGAACATTTTTCCTCACATTGGAATCCTCAGAAGGCCCAGCTGCAGAAAGTCTCTGTAATTTTTTCTCAGATTTTCTTATTATATTGGTGATCTCTTGGGTTAGAGCCTCAATCATGCGTTGATCTTCTTTGCCATCACCAAAAGAAGGCATCAGTGCTTTAGCATGAGCTTTGGCTAACTCGGTCATTTTTGTACGTGCAAGTTGCACATTTGCTGCAATATCTTCCGATACATCCACCCAAGCAGGTGGCAGACCTACTGTAATTACACCTTTACTGCAGATAAAATGAAATGTGCTAAACCTTTTCAGAATCATAAGATTGACAAGGGCATTTAAATTATTCAGGAAACCAACTTTTCGCATTTTGGAAATAAATCATCCAGATCAGTCAATTCATTACTTCTTCAAAATAAACAATTTTTTCTGATTTAAAAGATCCATAATTTCAGATTTCGGGTTCGTGGGTATTTAGGTCTCAAGCTTCGTTATACAAAGATGAACTTTTACATCATCTTGTTAATGCCATCGTCAAAACAAGAGAAACATCACTCCAAAATCAGAAAAGATCATCATAAGTGCTAAAGCTACAAACATCCACTTCTGAGGAAATATAAAACTTCCGATTTTGCAATTCAACGATTCAAGGCTACATCCTTTTGCAATACTTAGAGAATGCAATGCTATAAGCAAAAACAGTTGTGAAAGCTACAAAATTTGAAATTAGTGAAAAACTTAAAAGACCATCCTAGTCACAACATTCCAATTAATTTCCCTAAATAAAATAAACAGTATCAATTGAAATCCAGCTCAGTTCACGGCTACACTCTAACAGTTCAAAGAAACATTTCTTCAATTTTTTTGGAAACTCAAAAAGACTTCAGAACTAACCATAATAATAACAACAATAAAAGAACCAATTTAAAAGGATAATTGCCTAAAGATCTCAAACTATTATAGACTAGAGAGCATATACATACCTCGAATTGCCAGGATCCTCCGTACTAAGAGGAGCATATGAGCGATTAGGATTAAGCAGGGACGTGCTCGCCAACTCGATAACCGGACCACCGTTGGCGCTTGTGGATGCCGAAGCATGCGCCGTGGAGGAGCTCATCGGAACCCTAACGCTCTTCAACGCATCTCTGTACTTTCTAAATATCAAAGTTCGATTCCGTGAAGCCATAACAGAGAGATATCTAGAAGAAAATGGAAAGATCAAAGCATATCGTGTCTGAATTCTAGATTGCAAAGGAAGGGGGCTGATCGGAGAATGAAGACGCGGCGGTGCGCAAGGCGGAGGTGAGAATTAATTCAGGGGGACAAGTTTAGAAATTATACGGACGCACGCACCAGCTGGTTTGTTGTCCAACTGCTTAATTAATCGTAATAGAATTAAAAACTTAATCTTCTTTTAATGTCAGTAAAAACGACTTCAACTTTATCTTATTCTAAATCAGATTCCAAATTACCGGAACCCACTTACTTGCTTTTTAGTGTTTGTACTTTTTATTAAACAATCCCAAAGGCACGGCAACGCGAAGGATTTGAGGTATGTTAATAGGTCGGGTTGAGTCTGGGTTGTCTCAGATCAGTATGGCCTGACTCAGGGCTACGGTGGCTTGTGGTTAGTCAGTGGCCCGGTAGATTAGGATGAGCTATGGCCCGCCAAATTATGGGTGAAAAGAATTCAAAACGACATCGTTTTGAGGAAAATGAGCAGGCCACGGGCCGACCATCTAATGAAGAGGATTCGAGACATGTCAATAGGTCGGATTGAGCCTGGGCCGTCTCGGTTCGGCATGGCCCGACCCTGGGCTACGGTGGCTTGTGGTCAGTCAGTGGCTTGGTGTGTTAGGATGAGCTATGGCTCGCCAGGTCATAGGTGAAAAAAATTTCAAAACGACGTCATTTTGAATAAAACGACATTGTTTTGAGGAAAATGAGCATGCCACGGGCGAACCATGGTCGGCCCATGGCCTGCCCAACTGAGGTCAAAAACAGGTAGAACCGAGCTGGGCCGAGATTTCCATACCTAATTCAAGCTTGAGCTTGTGATCTAAGGATGATAATGGGTTGATTTGAACTTGGGCCTTAGTCTCATTCCGTCCGCGCCATAGGACCTCGGGCCCAAATTTTATTTTTTTAAAAGAAAAAAATAAAACTACATCATTTTGCATGCCCTGCTAGGCCTCACCTCAGGTTGGTCTACCATCCTTAGCCTGATCGAAGATAAGGCAACTTGGCTCAAGCCTGAGCCTAACTTAACTCGACCTGAACTATTTTTTTAAATTAAAAACACAAAAATGACATCATTTTCAGCAAAATGACATTGTTTTGCCTAAGCCTAAGCCTAGCCCAAGACTCGATCAACTTGGACTCAAAGGAAGTAAATTTCTTTGCTTTTAAATTTTCACATTTATTTTTTATTATTTTTTTATCCATGTGTGTTCTTTGTTAATTTATTTCTTGCTTGTTTTAAGTTTCCAATCAAAATGAGAGAAAGAATAAAACAAACAAAACAAACATTTTCTCTTTTATGTTGATTTTGGGATTATATAGTCATGATTCGATAGTGAATTGACTACAAAATTTCATAGCAACTTTAGCATGTACTTTTACTCTTGTGATTAGTCGATGTGTATTATCTTTAGAAGGGTAGTGACTAGTAGTAGACAAAGCCAGTAAGATTTTGAGCCTTATTTGACTGAAAAATTCATATCAGTCTCATTGTTTTTTTGGTAATGAGTGTCCTTTATGACATATACATCCTGATTTTGCCTTGAATTTATATTCGAGACATATTTTTATCACATACATTAACATGGATATGATTAGGCATTATTTGCTTTTCTGAACTACATTAGCTAAATAGCCTATCCATTATATGATTTTCCTTTTTGATAAGCCCTTTTGAGCCTTATTAGCTTTTCTTTTTGTATCAACCATATTACATGCTTTATATTTAACCAAATGTCCTACCCAAGCCATAAACCTAGTGGAACATTTGTGATTGGTGAGTTTATACATGTACAAAAGTGTAAGTGTGGGGGTGTACATATGTGCGGGTTGGTTAATATTGGGATGTTTTGTTATGTCTTATCATTGAAATTCCCATATTGATGTAGTTTATTTTAATTTTTATAAGGAAAAGAAAGAAAGAAAAGAGAAAAGCAAAAAAAATGAAAAAAAGAAAGATGAAAAAGAAAAAGAATAAATTTTTTGTTTAAATAAATTTATCAAGGAAGAACTACATATGAGTTTGCAAAGTTATTCATAATTCATGCATCCTCCTAAAGTTGTAATGAACGTGTTATTTGAGTATGTTGAACATGAAGTAGTGTTGGCTTAGAAGGTTCACTCTTGTGGTTTCAATATATTGTTGGCAAAAATTGTATGAGTGATTCCTTCAGATTGATATATGCTTTATGTGGTTGGTGTGTGAGAGTTGAATGGGGTTGTGAAATATAAAAGCTGCATTCATCATAGCTGACGGTACCTAGTTTTTGATTGAGTGTTACTTTTGTTTCACTAGCTTTGAGGGCTTTCATGCTACTTGACCCAAACACATCTCACCTTACTTTTACCCACATTAAAACCTTGAAAAGTCTTTTGATCCATGATTTTGCATGTGAACATTAGTGGTGGAGAAATGAAACGATATGTAAAGTTGTGGATTGTCATAATTATGAATGGTGTTGAGTGTACCTATAGATATATTTTACTTAAACAAAATTTTTGAGTCTACCATTAGACTGCTCGTTTTCGAAGATGATGCTTATTGATTGATCATGAGCAGAAGCATTGAATGTTAAATTCTTGCTATGATTTTTGAAAGTCATTCATCTTTGGTTATTATTATACAGTCTTGGAAAATATGGGAATTGCGTAAATTTTTTAAGTCTTTGAGCTTAAGTTGGATGTTTTGTCCGAGGACGGCCAAAAGCAAAGTGTGGGGGAAATTCACATTTGTTTAATTGTTGATACATTTAATCATTTACACTTAGAGATTAATGATACAAAAATACTTAAGATACTCACTTTAATTCATATATGATTTTAGGTATAATTTGGAAGTAAAGAAATTAAAGTGAGTTGAAAGCACTACATTTGAGCCGTTTTTTAAAGATTAATTTTCACTTATTTTCATGGAGTAAGAAGAAGAAAATTAAAGCAAGAAGAAGACAATAAAAGCTCTTCAAAATAACGTTTGTTGGACTAAAAGAAAATTTGGAAATTTTAGTCCAAAAGAAGAAAACAAAGAAGCAGCCAAGAGAAAGACCAAAACCAAAACGACATTGAAACATGAAGAAAACTCGAACGCAGATGTAACATAGTCTATGCCACCTGAAATGCAGATCGTGCGTTTTACTAAACACACACAGCATTTGTGTTAATGCCAACAATGTTTGCATAAATGCAGACCACATCTGCATTTCATGCAAACATTATGTATGAAACGTAAACGTTTGGCCAAGACATGGAGGCGTGAATAGTGATGGTGGACTTAATGTTAATTTGTCACATCACAAACAGTAGAGAGGAGAGAAAATAGAAGAGAGCTGCGGGAGAGGAGTGAGACGTAAATAGTAGGTGTGACCCAAAGAGTTTATTCATCACATCAGCGAATAGTGAGAAGAGAAGAGAGCTGCGAGAGAGAGCTTAGAGGTGGTAGAAGAGAGCTAGTAGGGGTTTTGGTTAGGGGTAATTTTCATGTGACTGAATCATTTTCTTGTGAGACTTATGGAAGGCTAAGTTCTAGACACCGGTTCGGAGATAACATTGACGCCGACGACCTGGGTTAAGCATTTTTTATTATTTTGTTGTTTCTTTCTCTCACTAGAAATTGATTATGTTATCTTGTATGAATTGGTTGGGTATTTGAATGATGATTATTTTAATGCTCTATTGAATTGTTTTTCATGAAAATTCATTGCTAGAATCGAATGTAATACGTAATTATTGTATTCTTGATTCATGTGTAGCAATTAATGGTTTCAAATCATTAGAGATAGCATACCATAGGTTAAATAATCCGAACTTGTGTGATTATTACCTAGATGGTCTATTTTTTTAATTCGTAAGGCAGTTGTCCAGATAAACTTGGAGAGCTTATTCTAGGTTTCCCGACAGGTAGGGTTAATTAACGAGCGCTTCGAAATTAACTAAGATCTAAGGAAAAATTAGGATTAACAGAGCTTATTGTTAATCTACGACCGATAATTGCTAAGAGAGATAAAAAAGAACAAATCAATGAATTATGCTTAGTTAAGTTGTAGGTCGAGATTGAACTAAAGAACCAGATCCCTACAAAATTCCCCACTTTTATCATTTTTTGCATGTTTTTTTTATAATTTGTTTTTATTAGGTTTGTGTTATTTTATTTTCTTATTAAATACAAAACCCCCTATTACCTAAACTTCAATTAATTGCATTTATAAGTTAATCGAACACTCCATATGGGATTGACCTAGACTCACCACTGCTACAGTAGTAGTCTAATTATTTTATTTTAACTAGCGTTACGAAGCGCCCGTCATGCATCGAATTCAAAAAAATGAACTATTTCTTTACTTTTTACCTATTAAAATTTATTTTAATATTTGAAAATTTAAATTTAATTATTGACAATTTTAAAGTTCTTACATATGGACATAGTTCATATAGTATTAAAATTTTATTTTAATATTTAACCTTTAAAAAATTAAATTTAATTATTGACAATTTTAAAGTTCTTACATATGGACACAGTTCATATATTATTTTAAAGAATAAAACTAACAATATCATAATTTTTTTACTAAATAATAATAAAAATTTCATCATATTCATATTTCTCTTTTTTATTGAAAATATAATGTATTAGTTGGACTTAATGAAAAATGTTTCTAATTATAATTCTAATTTTAGTTGAGACGACTCAATTTAATGGTTAAGGCATGTTTCAAAAAATTTAGCAACCAAATCTTGTAAGCATGTATGAAGATCTCCAGATTCAAAGTTATAACATTTTCTCTTACATGTAGGAGCAGATTCAACATCTCTCTAATCTCTTATAGGGTGTTTGGTTCATCTGCAAGAATAGAGAAAAATGGAACAGTAATTCTTTAGGAATAAAATAGATGAGGAATAGAATAGAATATTTATTATTTAGCTTGGCTTATTCCTATGAATTTCTAATGATAATGTAATATCAATGTTTAAATTGAAAACATAAATTTCGAATGATAAAGGAATAACTAACAAAAAAACCAAAACATCCATTAGTCCCCACTAACTATATTATTATTATTATTATTATTATTATAAATAACTTTTTTATTGTTGTTGTTGTTGTTGTTGTTGTTGTTGTTGTTGTTATTATTATTATTATTATTATTATATTTTTATAGTTAAGTAATTATGTGGATTCCTTAAGGATATTTTTGTTCAACAAGTCTTCATTTTTGTTCCCAACTCACTTGGAGTAGGTAAAGATAGGGGGAGGATGGGTTCATTTATTCCCCAAACTCATAGAATAAGTAAATAAGGGGGAGGATGGATTTACTTATTTCTCAAACTCATATAATAAGTAAACCCTTGGATTATATATTCTGTATATTTTCTTCAACCAAACAAGGGAATAACCTATTACTAAGAATAGATTAGAAATAGAATGGTAGTTCCAGTCAACCAAAAACACCCCATTATTTTCACGAATGGACTGAACAAGAATTATTAATTAGATCTGTAGCACCCTAATACCCCTTATGAGGATATACGGATGCCATGTAAAACAAACCAAGACAAACCAACAACCTCTAGAAAATAAGGGAAATATACATTAGATTTTATATTTCACTAAGGTTTAAACGGGTCACAATTTGCACATTTTCAAATCCATACATTAGAAACAAACCTCTCATAAGCTATGGTTATTACAAGCCATTTACACATACTACACTCTTTCTCATAATATTTATTAATACAACTCAAAGCTTAAGCACAAAATCCTCCAAAAGTGAATACGTCCTTGTTTGGACATTGCAGTTTTCCTAAACTTGATCCTGTTTATCAAGACTTATATGGAGGAAAAATTTCCGTGCTAAGAATATAGCTTAGTAGGAAAAATAATGACGCAAGATGGCGACTACTTTCAGCAGTCGTCTAACATTTACAAAAAATTATTCATGGCAATCAAGTGATGGAAAATACATTATAACATGAAGTCATGAAATATGACATAACAGTAATTGAATATGATACTCAACGAATAATGTCGACTATAAGTTCGCATCAGAATAGAACAAATACTAGAACACATACAGGATTTGCCTGCTAATCTTTTCAGGAGTGGGTAACGGGAACAAAACAGAAGATACCTATAATTCTTATCTACAAAAGAGGCAATAGCCTCTAAAATAGAAGAGACTTAAGTCTCTCAAATAGAAGACATCGTAGTGTCTCAGAACAGAAGTAGCTGCAGACCCTTGTAGGCATGCCTATTTGCCCACAACTAAGAATTGTCAAGTTAAAACAAATCATTATAACATTAATCACATTTCAGAGTCACATTCAAGAGAATTAGTGCATAACACATAAAGTTATTCTCTTATGCTCAATTTGAAAGCATTTATTCATGCCCAATCAAAATTAATATCCTTTATAAATATAAGCCTTTCTAATGATACATCAATGAAATCATTTACATATATACATATTACATGTATAATAAGTCTCATATTACCCTTATACTGGGTTTACTAAGTTTCAAATACATCCAAAATATTTTATATGAGATTCAGCAGCATTTGGGTAAGAAAAAAAAATCATGTTTGGGCTAACATGAGGGTGATGCACAGTTGTATTCTAATTTTCAGCCTTTTCTCGAAATAGATTTTCAGGTCAGTTTTATATGGTGATTTGACATTGAAACTGAAGTTTTAAGGCAAAATGATCTTTTGTAAAAATATTCCTATGTATCTTAATTTTTTCATGGTATAAAGTTCATGCAATTTGGTGTAGTATCCTGAGAGTTATAACCAAAATACTACAGGCTATTCTAAAACAGGGACAACAACTACAACTCAACTTCAAGTCAAATTTCAAAACCCTTAGAGATAGAACTCAAATTTGATTCCTTCATGAAAGTTGTATAAATTTGTATTTAGTTTAATATCCAATTAAAATTATCCCATTTGGATAAATACAGTTCAAGATATGGCTAAAATAAAGAATTCTATTCAGTGGAACCACTCCATCTAACTAGGTACACACTCCAATTAACTCACTTCAATCTTATTATGGAAGAGCAATGCCAAAGACACATCCAAATGAACCAAAAACATCCTATTTTTGTATAGAATAATTCTCTTATCAAAACCCCTCATGTTACACTTAAAAACTCAAACAAAATATCAAAATTTCCATACCTTTTAAAAAGGTGATCAAAACCGTAATTCTTCACTCCAACTGCTTCCCTTCTTTGGTATTCTCCACTTCTGCGCATAACATACCCATTCAAAATTCATCTTCAACAATCACATATACATAACAAAACCCTAGATGAAGAGGAGATGAGGAAGGAGATAATTTTCATACCAAAACATGAAATCAACTCACCTTAGACTTCAAATGCACAAATTTCTTGTGTTTTCTTTCAAATCCCTTAAGAGATCAAAATTCACAAGATTTTGGATGAATAAAGAAACTCAAACTTTTGATGTTCAACCCTCCCCTCTTCCTCTTCATTTGTTTAAGTAAAGTTTGTGGTGAGTGACATGCCATATGGTTAATTCTTATGGTGTGGTATATGACACATGGCTCAATCTTATTGGTTTTTACTTTTCACCTTTCATTAATTACAAAAATGTCCATACCTTTGTCTTATTCTATGAAATTGCATGTTGTGCTACTACATTTAGCAATTTAGTCTATGATTAATGTATATTTATGCATGCATAACAGAATTAACACAAATTACTAAAATACCCTAACAATTTTGTTCATACTTATTACAAACACTTTCTTGGATATGACACATTCCTACTAGGGTATAGTTTGGGGCCTCACATTTCTCTTCCCCTTAATAGAATTTTGTTCTTAAAATTCATGCTTGATGAGAATAGCTGGGAATGTTGAGCCCTTATATTCGATTTTGGTTTCCATGATGCTTCCTTAAGTCCATGGTGTTGCTAGAGTACTTTTACCAGAGGTATTTGTGTATTTTTATGTTTTCGGACTTCTCTGACCAAAATAGACACAGGTCTTTCCTCATAAGAAAAATTCAGTTGTACTTGAATTTCTTACATAGGAAACTTGTGTGTATCATCAGATCGGTATCTTCTCAACATAGAAATGTGAAACAAATCATGCAATTTGGCCAATTCTTCGAGAAGAGCTAACTGATAAGCTACTGGTCCAATTCTCTTAAGAATCTCATGGGGACTAATGTAACGTGGGCTGAGCTTACCTTTCTTCCCAAATCGAAGTATTTTTTTTCCATGTTGACACCTTCAGAAACACCTTATCCCCTACCTAATACGCAATATCTTTCCTTTTTAAATCGACATATGATTTCTGTCTATCATTGGCAATTTTTAATCTCTGTTGAATAATTCCAACTTTCTCTTTAGTATCTTTGACAATATCAAGCCTAATCATCTTATTTTCACTTAATTCAGCCTAACAAATTGGAGTTCTACACTTCCTATCATACAATGCTTCATAAGGTGCGATGCCAATACTAGTTTAATAACTATTGTTATAAGCAAACTCTATTGGGGAAAGATAATTATTATAACTTCTTGGAAACTCTAACACACAACCCCTAAGCATATCTTTCAATACGTGAATAACCCGTTCAGATTGTCCATCTGTCTGGGGATAGAAAGCGGTTCAAAAATTGAGTTAGGTACCCAAAGCCGTTTGCAAACCTTTTTAGAATCTCGACGTAAATCGAGGATCACAATCAGAAATAATAGACAATGGTACCCCATGAAATCTCACTATCTCATTCACATATATATCTGTTAGCTTATCCATTGAGAAGTCAGGATGAATGAGTGTAAAATAGGCAGATTTGGTGAACTTATCTATAATCATCTACACAACATCATGCTTCCTTTGAGTGAGAGGAAGCCCAATCACAAAATCCATAGTGATGTTATCCCATTTCCATTAAGGAATCAGAATAAGATTCAATAAACCAAATGGAACTTGGTGTTCAACTTTAACCTGCTGACATGTTAAACATTTGGATATGTAATCCACAACATCACTTCATACCATACAACTAGTAATGTTGCTAAATATCTTGATACATTTTATTTCCACCAGGGCGCATTATGAAAACAATATTATGGGCCTTATACAATAGCTTCTTCTTCAATTTATCATTAGCTGGTACACACAACCAATCTTTGTAATACAAATCACCATCTCCTTTCATAGAAAATTCGGGTTGTTTACCTTCCTAAGTTACCAAGATAAGATGTTGCAACTTATCATCAACTTTCTGAGCATTAATGATCTCTTTTCTTAAAGTAAGCCTAGCTTTTAATTGAGCTATTAAAGTCCCATTAGATGCAAATCCCCACTCACCCTGATGCATTGACAATGCCGAAATTATCTTTTGACTAAAGGCATCACCCACCATATTAGCCTTACTAGAATGGTAGTCTATAATACAGTCATAATCTTTAAACAGTTCTAACCAATGTTATTATTTTAGATTAAGTTCTTCTTAAGTAAGCAGGTATTTCAGACTTTTATGGTCAGTGAAAATCTTACACTTTTCACCATACAAGGAGTGTCTCCAAATTTTTAAAACAAACCATACTACTGCAAGTTCGAGATCATGTGTAGGATAGTTATACTCGTGTGGCCTCAATTTCCAAAAGGCATATGCAACCACTTTACCATCTTGCATCAGAACACAACCTAAACCATTTCTAGATGCATCACTAAACATAATATATTCCTTGCCAAAAGTGGGTTGAGCTAATACAAGAGCTTCAGTAAGCATTCTTTTTAGCTAATCAATTCTAGATTGACATTTAGCAGACCATTCAAACTTCACTCCTTTTCATAGCAATTTAGTCAAAGGAGATGCTATCACCAAAAACCCCTTTACAAATTGGTAATAGTAATCGGCCAAATCCTCTCACTTCAGTCACATTTCGTGGTGGCTTACAGTTAATAATTGCTTCAATCTTACCGAGATCAACTCTAGTTCCGTAAGAAGAGACAACATGTACTAGAAAAGATACTTCCTTAAGCTAGAAATCACATTTGCTTAGCTTTGTATACAATTGTTTTTCCCATAGGGTATGTAACACAATCCGTAGATGTTAAGCACTGTTATGCTTATTATTGGAATAGACTAGGATATCATCTATGAATACCACAACAAACTGGTCTAAATAGGGCCTAAACACCTTATTCATCAGATCTATGAATGCAGATGGGGCATTAGTTAGCCCAAATGGCATTTTTAGGAATTCATAGTGTCCATACCGGGTCCTGAATGTAGTCTTCAAAACATCCACATCCTTTACTCAAAGCTGATAATACCCTAATCGTAGATTTATCTTTGAAAATACCCCTGTGCCTTTTAACTGATCAAATAGATCCAAAGGTACTTTTACTTCTAACGGTTGGCCTTGATCCTACAGATGATCCCTGTGCCTAAATCCTATTACTCGGACTAACATGGATTAACACACATGCTAAGCTTGAAAGCTTAGTGGGGAAACACTTAGTGTGGATGACTACTAACATCAATCATCTGCCAAGCACGCATACATTGATAAATATCGTAAACTCATGTAAACAATGATGGCATAATTAAGCAAAGTATAAAATGTAAATATGCTTCAATATATTATCTATATGTTGTAAATTCACATTTATAAGCCAAATATTGATTTATAAAGCTCATCATAAAAATTATTCATGTTTCATGTTGTATCTCTTATTTATAACTATTTAATTTCCTTTATATGTCAAGCCTGCACATTCTTATGGGTGTAGATAATTGGAGTTGCAAATGTCCGAAGATATCAAACTGTGGATACCTAAAGGCATTGAATTATAGATAACTGATGGTATTGAACTGTGGATACCTAAAGGTATCGGATTTTAAAGACATTATAGTCTCAAAATGAAGACACTTATGGTGTCAAATTATAGCAACTGCGTTATAACCCTATAAGCATACCTATCTATCCATCACCAAGACAATTAAGTGAGCAATGTAACATTTCCTTTAATCATTTGTCAATTTCATAATTAATATATTGACAAATCATATGATATTCATTTGAAATCATAAAATTTGTATTTCTTTTCATACATTCAAGTCATAACTTACCACTATTATAAGGGTATCAAAATCATATTTTTATAATCATACTATACATATATAAGCAATAAATATGCATAAAAATCATCTATGTACATGTAAATTTTCTTTAGCATGCATTACGCTCAATCTTAAATTCTAATGTTTAATTACCCAATTCACATATGGTAAGTCATATTTCATTTATTTCTAGGTGTATGCAAAGTTCCATAAACATTCAAAAAGTTTCTAATATGATTTGGTAAAAAAATGGAAGCAAAAAAATCAAAATAGTACAACTTGGGCTAAGCCCACAGTGGCTCTAAAAATAGGCAATCAAATCAGTCCAGAAATAAGTTACAAGATGGTCTCCACTTGTTCTATAATTTTCACGTAGAAAATTCAATTTAGGCTTTGAGATCTTCTAAACATTGGTCTTCCTATATCTCTAGTTTCCATATCACTAAAAATCAGACCATTTGGACTTCTAAACTATGAAATATGCACCAAACATCACAAGCTACTCCAATACAGGGGCAGCATAAGGTCACCATTTTTTAATCTCAATTTCCAATGTTATAAAGCCAGAATTAAGTGTTATTCTTTTCTATATTTTTTAGTCCTTTGTCATAGTTTTGATCGCCAATTGAAATCACCTAATTTTGAGGTCTATAGGTTGATTTATGGCCAAAATAATAGGGTTGGTTCAAGTGAACTGAGAATCTAAGAAAAAATTTCACTAAACATTACTCTCTCTTATCATATTCAATCGATTCCATGCAAAGTAACACCAAGAAATCATTCCATTTCCAAATCAATCTTTTTATACATTCAAATATGCACATATATAGAAATTAACTAAGTGTAGTCCCAAACCTTGAAATTTGTGAATTAGCTCTTCTTCTAGTGCTCTTCCTTCTATTCCCCTTTATCTTTGCTTAATTCACCAACTTGAACACCACAAATACATATCTCAGTCCCATATTTAACCTTATAATTCCATCTCTGCATCAACAAAGCAAGAAAGGGGAGGATGAGAAGAAAAACCAAAAACTTTTACCTTGATTATCGCCTAGGATTAGCTTGATCCCTCTCTTATACTCTACTTTGCATGAAGTTTCTAGCCTAATACGCATGTTTCAATCCTATTGGACCATATGTTGATTTTAGGCAAAATTGCACATTTGGTCCTTCTTCTTCCTTTCGTTCCCACATTGGCATATAAAATCATCAATTGATTTCATTCTAGTCCATCTTTCACATATAATTATTTATGTCCATGCCCAGATGAAGAAATTACCAATTTACCCTACCTTTTAAATTAATTACCATTATGTCCCTTACTATGGTCAGATACACTTAATTCTTTATGTTCACTTCTTAATACACCCTAGACATACTGTAATGCTTTTAGGGTAGATATTGGGGCCTTACAATCTCCCCCACTCTTCCCCTTATTACTTTTTTCCATGTGGGATTTAGGCTTCTCAGTGTTCTTTAACTAGATCAAGGACTCGATAATGGAGATGGAAGTAGCACGATCTTGGGCCCTGTGTCTTTGAATCTCCATTTTTACGCAATTTTGTAAGCCATCCTTGAATGCAAAGAAAGTTTCTTTATCTGGATAATCAAGAATTTCTAAAAGTACCTTATAAAACTCCTTCATTTACTCTTTAATGCTTCCTTTCTGTTAGAGATGCCAACTTAGCTCTTGCCTCGTCTTCGACATTGTCGGAATAGAATTAGCGTTTGAGTTCCTTCTTGAACTCACTGCACGTTTAAATGGTGTACATACCCCTTTCAATATCGCTATGTCACCTCCTCCACTATACCAAGGCGGCATCTTCAAGAAAAAGAGTAGCATTGCTAGTCTTTTTAGCATCCTCCTCTATGCCAAGAACCTTGAAGTACTGCTCCAAGATCCATATGAAATTATCCATCTGCTTCACATTCCTAGACCCATGATACGTCTTTAGTTTAGGAATGTCTACCCTCGAAGGAGTGGAGAACACCGTAGGCATAACATTGCTTCCCCCTTGAGCAACGACCTTTTAAAAAGGACTAACTCCTCTTTTATTTCTTCGAGCTCCATAACAACCTTTGTAAGCTCCTCCTTAAGAAGTGCAATCTCGGTTGTAGAGTCTCTTCCAAGACCTTCATATGGTTATAACATTTTGATGTGGCAATGTTCAAGAAATCTTACATCTTTCCACAAAACTCCTCATTCCCATTCTTGAGTCCCTCGATGCGTTGGCCTATCTCCTCAAATAACTCTTCCCCTTTGACTATTGTAAGCTCCAACTTCATGAGCCTTACGTTCATGTTAGCCATGGTGTCTCTAAATATTGACCTCTCCTTCCTTAATTACTTGGAACCTTCGATATTGGTGATCTCACTTTGTGCTCTTAACATCTTCAACCTAAGGCTCTAATACTAACTATCACGTAATTAGATTTCTTATCAATGAACTGTGCGGCACTTGAGTGTTATTCTATTACACCAACTCAACCTTACTTGAAAATGCTAAGTATAAGACTAGTAAAATTAGACAATACTTGAGAGACTAAAGGAAAGCTTAGAGAGTGTTAGTAAAGAAGGATTCTTCTTGAGTATTAGAAGTAGGATGTATGGTGTAGGATGTCCACAAATGAAGCTATTTATAGCCTTCTATCCCCTAAATGGATGGCTATGATCTATTAGATCTAATGATTCACAATGATTTTCTGGAATATTCTATACTATTCCACATTCATCTACATTATTTACAACATTCTATATGCCTCCATAATGTTCCATAAACTTCCAAGGTCTTCTATAATGTTCCACCACATTCTAGAAGGTTATAGGGTCTTCCATAAGACTCCACCACATTCTAAAAGCTTCTACAGTCTTCTTTTACTCTTCTAGAATTTTGAGGAGAATTTATAAGACTCTTTTGGGCCAAACCTCTTCATATAGGCTTTGAAATATACGAAATATATGGATCGTGACAATTTACAAGCAGAGGGAATAAAGCATAAACTATAAATACTAACTATGGTGACCAAAATGTCATTAATGTTGTAGATGGACAAGCATGAAATGTTCTTGATAACCAAAATGCTAGAAATAAAAAATTACATCTATTTTAATTAAAGAAAAGAGAGAAGAAATAGTAAGAGAAAATAAATAGAGAGAAAGAGAGGGGAGAGAGAGAGAGAGAGAGAGAGAGAGCTTTAGATAATTTTACATTTTTAGATCTCATTTAAAATATCTGAGAAGAAATTTAAAAGATAACAAATAGATATTTTTTATAAGAGGATTAACAGAAGCTTTAAAATTTTGATTTTCTTTAATGTTTCAAAATGATTGAATTTAAACTAAATTATAATGAGAGTATTAAACTCCAATTTAACCCTTTTATCTTATCATAAAACATCCAAATTGCAAAGAGTAAATTTTTATTTTCTAAAATTACCTAAACATGAATTTTTGTTAATAATATTAATCAATTAAATAATGCACATATGATTCAATCCATCACTACAAAGTTTACGTGAAATTTATCTTTAGGCAGTGTCAAGAGAAGATATCCTAGTTATAACAGGAAATCCTTTTTTTGTATATGTTGCTTATGTGTGTTTAATTTGTTGCTTGATTTGCCATTGTTGTTATTTGCATTGAAAGTTGCATAAACTACACATCCATTGCCTTCTCTTCCATCATCATCTTCATGCAAGAGAAGTGAAAGAAAGCAAGAGTGTTATGTTACAATAATATGCATATGTTACCTTAGTATAGTTAAAACTAATTCGTTAATCCATTAACCATTGTGTGCATGTTACTATAGCATAATTAAAACTAATTCATTAATTAATCAACCACTATTTTCTTTCACCAGAGAGTCCCTTCTTGTCTTTCTCATCCTATTGATAGTAAGCAAACAAAATTTGGATAGAGAAAGTTAGTATTGAGAGAAAGATTGGAAGAGGAGATGCTTTGTTTCTATACATTGGACATAGAAACAAAACCAGAAGGAACAAAAAGAAAAGGGAACAATGCTCAAGAATAGTTTTGGAAGATGACAGGGTTCTCTGCTTTGAGCATAAGCTTATGCTTTTATGAAATTTAAGTTCTTGTCACCTTTTTTAGGATTACGAGCCATTGTTTACTCCTTTTATTGGTTCTCTATTTTACAATAAATTACATGTCCAAATTTGAAGAGAGAGATGAGACATGAAAAAAGTATTTCACTGTAACATATGAGGATATTTTGTTGACAATGCTTGGAATATGATGCCTTCAGAGTTTGGAGTATAAGAAATGGTAGGACTAAAGGAACAATAGGCATAGAGTAGTAGAGGCAATGTTTGTTTGCACTGTTGGGTTTTGATCTTGCATCACATGCATAAAAAATAGAAAGTAGTGGTGAAAATGTAAAACAAAAACCTAAAAAGCCAAGAACTTTCAAGTGCCATTAAATGTAACTTTAACAAAACATGAACTCAAGATGTGTACCTTACAATATCCTTCATTCTTCGTTGTCTTCACCTCTTTAGGTTGTATTAAACCACAACAACCAAAGAAGGACATCTCTAATGATATCTATGCGAAGAGCGAAGCCAAAACCTTTAAGTAAGAATGGCTATAAAACACGTAAAGTGCTAGCTTTTTGACGTGTTCTTTGACAGAGTGTATGTAGAGAGTGAGAGAAGATGATGAACACTTCACCAAAAATCTCTTGTTTTCACACAACACTTGCACAAAAATTGATGTTTCTTATACCCTTTGGCCTTCCTCTAACCTCAAATGGAGAGTTATTAGGAATTAAGTGGTTTTTAATCCCACTTAATTTAGCATTTGTCATATTGTTTATTAAAGGGGTAATTTAGTCATCTTGCTTATTAAAGGATAATTTTTTTATATTACCTAATAAGCAAGATTCACATGTGTCATACGATTCAGAATTAAATGACCTAAACTACCATACTTATGTAGCTTAGTTATGCATCTCTCATATCTTAGATCCCCATCCAAAAACTATTTTACTGATTCTTCGCATCTTCAATGCGTGTAACCTATTAGGTTCCTGATTATGATAGTCACTTAAATTAACACTTGATTCAAGCAAGTCATGAGCGGTATCTAGCAATACATCATGACCCCCAATTGACCGAAAAGTCAGTGGTTTGACTACAAACCCTTCCATAGACAATGTTCTAGTGCAATTCATCCTTTCACCATCTATACCCTACTTGGTTCAGAGTATGGTTAAAGTGTCAACTCTCACTAGACTGACTATGTCACATCTAGCCCAAGTGATGTTATTTCTTGTCCCCGAGGCTCATTACTTAATTGGATATGCCACTGAAGACTATCTTCGCGACATTTCCACTCTATCCCGAGAATCTTGAGTAATAACCCCAATAAGAGGTCGTGGGTATCATCTCCTTCTATCAGGAGTGGTGAATCCTTTATTGATTACTCAATTACCTTCGAATACCTCAAGTTTCCCCACTCACCATTCTATGAGCAAACTCAAAGAGGCAACGAGGAATGGAGTCAATATTGGATCCTGATTTTTTTAAATTGGTAAATTACTTATTATTTGTTTAATTATTTATTTATGTTATTTGTTGGATTAATTATTTATTTTTAGAATTGGGTCATAAATTTAGTGGGCCTAAGTAGAAATTAGAATTTTTAATGGGCATGTTA